>VZTD01001533.1:1932043-2429646 GCA_013397725.1 Rhagologus leucostigma
CTGTGGAAGAAGGCGCCCGCGAGTCCCTAGCGCCGCGCTGCGCCCCGGGGCAGTGCCCTCGTACCGGAGCCGCCCCGCTGCAGGCTCGGAGTGGGCGCAGGTGAGCGGCGGAGGGCCGGCAGTACCTCCGGGCCCCCGCAGAGGGCAGGGCCGCCCCGCGGCTGCGGCCGCGCCCCCTCCCCGTCCTCACACCGGGCAGCGAGCGCGGGCGAGCCGAGGCTGTGCCGAGCCGAGCCGAGCCGTGCGGGGCGGGCGGTAAGAGACCCCTTGGCGTGAGCCCTGACCACCGCGGCCCAAACGGGCGTCGCTGTGCCCCTGCCCATCCTCCTGAGGTGGGCTCGTCACGGCAGTGGTCTGGTGTAGCAGGATAGGTCCGTTTTGAAGAAGCCTGATAAAGAGATTTTCATTCCAACAGTTTACGGTGCAGAGATGAAAAGCGATTTAAATTTCATTTTAGAGCTACATGAAAGCAATATCACTTTAATGAATTTTTTAAATTGATAATTGTTCTTGGTAATTAAGATATGAAATATTCACTAGGACCTACATTACATTCTAGGGACAGGAGGAAGAAGTGAAAGAAGAAGAGGATGCCATCAGATGACCTCTTTTGTGGTGGCTCGTTTCCTTCCACTATGAAAATAGTAAACTTCCTAAAGCTAACAGCAAGAGAAAAAGTTGTTTTAACTATTTCAGTGAGTATTTATAACCTCTCTCTTAGAGGACCAGACCTTTTCTAACCCAGTGTTGTTGTAACTATGCAGCTCTAATAGTAGAGTGAGACTTCACATGACCCTGTAGTCAGAGGTCTGAGTGACATTGTGGGGTGCCCTGCTTCACCTCTCGCCTGCAAGAAAATGTTACTCGTGGAGATCAAGATGGCCAGACAGAAAGATTAGTCAGTATTTCTGTTTCAATCAGGTAGAGCAGGGACTAGAGGTAAAATTCTCTTCAGTCATGGTAAGTAGCCTATGAATGTATCGTCTTTGTCATAAGCTTTTAGTAATTGTCAAATTCACTCTCATTTGCCAGAAAAGCTATCTTAAGTCTTGAAACAGTCACCTTAACACAAGGTCTGACAGCTGTTGGAGAACAGCAATCCTTGCTAATGCCACATCTGTGCGAGATAACCCTGAGAAAGTGTTAGACGTGACTTCAGGGTGGCTGGGCTGTATCAGCATGTGTGCAGGTGCAAACTGTGGGGGAATTAAGGCTCTTTGTAGCTCAGTCTTTTCTTTTAAAGGAGTAAGAATATACAGTCTCCTCTTCCAATTCCCTTTGATGTGGGTTTTGGAGGAATTTGGAGACAGCAGCTCTCAACTGCAAAAGAAGCCTTGCTTACAGAAGCAAGTCTCTTGATGGCTGCCTTTGAGTGGACCATATACAAATATATGTGTATATATATAGTTTTTGTGTTGGTTCTGGTCCTGTGAATGACCCCAGTCATGGGACAATGTTATTTATTGCCTTTCAGAGCTTGGCTGGAAACCATGGCTTAAGGTTACTCGGTGTTGTCAGATTTTAGTGGCTCTTCATGTACCTCGCAGCAGAGAATGGGGGTCCGACAGGTGCTTACAGGGGCCAGGTGGCAGGTTGAGCTCTTACCTTTTATACTTAGATGCATTTAAGTACTAAATGGTCTTGGAGTTTTAGCATGGATTCACATGCTTGTTTTCACTAGTTGGAAGTTCAGGTCAGGCTATTATGGGATAAAGGAGTTAGTAATGTGATAGGAAAAGAAATACCAAGATTAGGGCCAGA
This sequence comes from Rhagologus leucostigma, assembly GCA_013397725.1. Taxonomy (NCBI): domain Eukaryota; kingdom Metazoa; phylum Chordata; class Aves; order Passeriformes; genus Rhagologus; species Rhagologus leucostigma. The sequence continues at coordinate 1,933,805 of VZTD01001533.1, forward strand.
TGACCTTAAAGCTGATTCAACAGGGTGTGGAACTGTGATTGGAATTGTTATTTGTGGCCACAATGTAAGGTATCGATTGGATTCTGAATTATTTTGACTATCTTGTTTGTATCTTTCAACAATAGAATTTCCTATCAGCCTCTGGTCAGTAGGATTGGAAATAAGAAGTAAAGGCAACAATGAGGTTTTAAAGCCTCTGACTCACTAGCTGCTACCCTTTTAGGCTTCAGTGCACAGCAGAGCACGTTCCTCAGAGACAAATCACCTTTTTCTTCTTTTGTAGCTGTTTCAATTTGACAAGAGTTCTTCTGAGACTATGTTTATGTGTGAAATGGTTGTAGTTCAGGAAGGGAGAGGAAATTTTTGTTAATTTCTGAGGACAGTGGATTCTGTGGTCATTCACACATTTCTCAAGAGTGAGTTACATGGCTTTGTGGATGCCATGAAGGATACTGGCTTCTCCTGGGGTAGTCTGTTAGTTTTGATAGCATTCAGCTGTGGTCCTTGAGAAAAAAAAAATCTCAGTAGGTGGCATAGATATTACAGATGCCTTTGTTTCTCTGTTTTTTATTGAGATACTTCCAACCAACTGTGTTCAGTGCAGAGCTGAGAGGTGGAGCAGAGAGCAACATCCCTGGGCAACATCCTAAAGAGAGTCACCTCTCCATTCGGTGAAGATATATTTCTCTCCATTGAGGGTATGACTGGAAGTCCAGGCAGATAATTTAAGAGCTCAAAGTTGGGTAGTACATGTACATCCTGCCCTTCATCCGTTTGCAGGCATGTCCGGGTTCATTTCAGGTTTGCTGCCTGTGCTGAACGTTGCTCCTGGGTAGTGTGCTTAAAGGAGTGAGGACACGGGAAGAGCAAGGGGCCTGTGAAGTCATAAAAGAGTCATTTTCATATGACTGAAAGACCTTTTCCTCTCTTTTTCTTATTCTTCCCTACAGTCTGTGGACTGTTTTTAATCTTTCATTTGTTTACTAATGGTAATGGCCACTGGCATTTACATCAGAAACAGGAGAACACCCACATTTCACCCACATATGACACCAAACAAAAGCCATAGTTTGGGGTTCGGATTTTAGTAGCATTGGTTATAGAAGTGTCTGTGCATAGTTGTTTATAAGCTATTGTGAATGTTTATTTTTAAAATATTTTTCTTTATTCTAGCTACTTTGAGATGGCTTTTGTTTATTCTTCATCTGTGACTGCACTGATGTTGAGCTTCTTTTTTTATTTCTAGAAAATGTAGTAGAGTGCTATTCTGTTTATTTGGAGAAAGGCAGTATATTCCTGACTAATAGGCTGAAATAAAGCAACGAAGAACAGTGTCACAAATCTGCATAAAAGCGAAGTTTGTCAGTGTGAGATACTGTGTAGTGAGTAATTACTGGATAGCTAGGCCAGAAGGAAGGTTTTCCTCGGGTCTGTTAGGTAAAGATTTGCTTCTTAATTTTTTTTTTATTTCCTACTTTAAAATAGCATAATGAGGAATGTTTCACATTCAATGTAAATGACTTTTTCTTATTAATCTTAAGAGTGGTCTATAGGAACATTGTGTTTAATGACAATTAATCTGGAGTTCAATGGTTTTGCTTTTCCTTAAAACAATGTCTTCTCAATTTATGATAGTTTCACTGTGCATTTTCTGTTAAAACAGAGTAGAATGGTACCTTCTTTGTCTTCTCGATGATTTTTCTTATTGTGCATTTCCAGTGTGTGCCCTCTTACTTACTGTAAGTAAGCGTGCACACTTACTGTGTGCCTGTTCATTTTGGCCTCTGGTTGCCATATAATGGGGGATCAAATTAAAATGGTTTCAGGAGACCATTTCTTAATGTGAAGACTCTCCAGGGCTGCCAGAAATAACCAATAATTAATGCAAGTACTGTTTTAATACTTGTTTGGAGTTGAGTCACACTGATGCTTGTAGCATGAATTTGTAGCACAGGGAAAACAAACACTGTGTGCTTGGCACCAGACAGCTTCAGGTTTGAAGAACCATAAGGGAGATGTAAGTGGGTGAAACCCAGGAGGAGGTAGTAAATAAAACAAGACTGGATGGTAATCAGTGTTTGGTATGAGAGAATTAAACTGAGTAATCTGAGGAGGTGTTGAACCAGAGGAAAACAAAACAAAGTCAAAAGTATGCTTGAGACCATATGTGAAGGTTGATGGTTATTTGGTTTGAGATGTATTAGGAAAGCAAGCAGAGACGAACCTGTGGTTTCAGCTGAAAATAAAGTACCTAGCATGTGGCTGAGGGAGGGCAGAGTAATGAACCTCTCATTTTATTGAGCTGCATGGGTTGGATAAACAACTGGTAAATAAATTTGAAACAAGTATTATCCCAATTTAAGGAACAGTAGCTTTTAAAAGTGAAACTTATGATGTTCATTGTGTTTCTCGATTGCTTGGCTGAGGATGAATGGCTGGATTTCGCTCTCAGACCATAAAGCTGCATTATGTGTTATGCTGAAATTAGGGGAAAGACATAACCAACAAGTACAAAGTGTAGGAGTTTCATAGCCTGGGAATAACTGTGATAATGTAAAGACTCAGGAAAATGCTTTGACTTCTAGACAGTGTTTTACTGTTTGCTTACAGAGAGTAAGTATAGTCTCACTGCTACAACAGCGGAAACCATGAAAACCACCAAGGCTGAGACAGAAAACCTGTGATTAATTTTATTATCTTAATAGTCATGTGGTGATTCACAGAAAGTGCCAGGGATTTTTCTATTTCAAATGGATTGTTATTTTACTTGCATACTTTCTAAGTAATAAAGCTGAAACTATTTGTAACAGAGCTCAGCTGAAGTAGATGGATCTATACCAGAAGAGGATTTGTTCCAGTTTCCTCTTCTATATTCATTAGAACAATTGGGAAACTGTTATTTTCATGATGTAATGCACTGGTTGTTTTAAGAGCTAATTCCCAAACAACGTGCTAATTGGCCTGAAATAGTGCGGTGCATGTGGTGCCCCGTTGGGATTTGAAGTTACGGATGATCCTATTTGTTAGTGGCTTCAGAAATTAAACCTCTCATGAGTGTTTTAACTGCGCATTTGCAAGGACTGAGTGAATAAGTGCATGGTAGTTTGAAACACAGTGTTCAGAGCAATTGTTATGTATTACAGGATTGCTGGGCAAATTAGACTTGCAGCGGAAATTTCCTTGCAGGCTGCTGTGCTGAAGTTTTTGGCTCACCAGCATAGGGTTGCAAAGATGTTATAGAAGCTACAACATATATCCTGGTCTAATTTTGCAGTAAACTAGAAACCATTTAGCAACTTCTAATGGAAAAGCAAGATAGATACTTAGAAAAAGGAGTGCAGCATATAAACACAGGCTCAAAACTTATTAATGGAATCGCATTTCACATAATTTTTCTGTATGTTCTATTGCCAAGATGCTATGCTTTTATAGTGACACTTCTTCACTACACTGTTGAGTGGTGGAAGAGGATTTGGAAAGAATTTTGACTTTTTGCAGCTTCATAAAGGATGGTGAACACTTCAGCAGTTTGGAATTTAGATTGACAATTTTAACTGGATGTGCCTGAGCAGCTCATCAGGGACACAAAATTGATTAAGATCTTGCTCCCTCCCCACCTGCCCTTCCTCGTTAAGGCTTTTGAATCAACTTGATTAGCTGAACAACTCTGTTCTTAATTTTTCAGATTTGCTCAGGCTGTCTCCAGAGTAGGGAAGATTATATTGCGCTGGATTTCATTTGGTCCATGTTGGTGATTTCATGACTGTGAGAACAGGGAATGTGCTTTGTTTTCAAATTAAAGGTTATGTTTGTGTGGTGAGGTCCCAAACTCAAGGAGCAATTCCTAGAGTGATTTCTACAGTGAGCAAAAACCTACTGCATGGTTGTGTGCCAAGATCAATGGTCGCATTCCTGCTGCTGAGATTCTCCTGCCTTGGGACTCATCTCTGGGCTGAGTCTAACACGAGAGATATCGAAGGTATAAAACTGGTGGGTAAGTAGATGTTTTACTGATGAATAATGATTCAATTATATAACTTAACTACAATATCTGCTAATGGGAGTGAAGTGCAGAGTGAAAGAGGCATCGTAGGCCAGTATATGTGAAATGTGAATTAATTCAAACAATGTAGAGAACATTGGAGACTTCTGCAGTATTTTTGTGAGTGTTATATGTGCCTCATTTTAATTGCTTGATGTTATTCTGCCAAGCTTCATGAAATTAAGTAAAAGGAAACTTACAATGGAACAAACAGGAAATGAAATAATAAGTGGAGTAAGATGTGTCTGGAGAGAATGGCAAGGGATTTGCAGTAATATTTGAGAAGTTATTAGATGTGAGAGTCCCACCTGTGTGCTCCAACAGCCTTGTTTTTCTCACACCCATATAAAACTATGTAAACTACAACATGGAGAGAAGTGAAGGTGGGAAAGGCTGCATGCGTGAGCAGCAGAGCCTGGATGCAGAGGCATGTGGAGTGGGATGTAGAAGGAATGTTATGTTAGATTTCTTCCTTCCCTGTCTCTGCACCCTTCACCACAGCAAGTTTGGATTGGATGGGACATAACCACAACGACTGAAGAAACAATGATTTGTGAATATTTGAGTCAGTGAAGTGTGGTGTCCTACGGTGTTTTCTCCACCTATTCACTGAAGTTGATGCTTGTCATCCACCACTCCCCAGTTGCCCTTACACTTGAGATTGTCTCATTTTCCTCTGGCTGCTCTCCGTTACTTGTAGCCTCCTCATGCATCTCTGAAATCACTGAGCAGTACTCCAGCTCTGCCTCCATGAATTCTTTGAGCCCTGTGCTCTAGGTGGTTGAACTCATGCTAGGCTCAGAGGAGCACTGTCAGACTGCATGGTCTGTTTTTCAGCCACACGACATTAGTTTGGGAGAGAGGCTAGTTTTGGCTAACTTGATATATTGTGAGTAAGATCTTCTTGCTGTGCAATCACCAGCAGCAATAAAGACTTTTCTAGTTCCATCTTCTGTACAGTGCAGGTGCTGCTGTCGTCCTTAGGGCTTGTTAAGGTGTTTCCTCTAGTGCTGCTTCACCTCTAGCCTTGCCATCAAAAATGGAAGCACTTGCATAGGCTACTTATCATTACATTTACTGTTACACTGCCTAAGCCTTGTCAAATGGGAGAAATTTGTCCCTTCATAAATGGAATTTTAGCATAATATGCACTGGCCAGCCTTGGTCCTTCTCTACTGGATGGGCTTTGCAGTGCTGCAGTTTGGTCAAAGTAGTGTTTTCAGCATGCTACTGTGATTTCAAGTATACAGAAAGAACCAGTCTGCTGGTTACCAGGCTGGATTATACTGTTAGCTTTTTTGAACACAATGTTTACATCTTAGTCAAGGTGCCTTCCCCCCCTCCATCCCCCCCACTTAATACAATGGAGTTAGCATTTTTGCTGACTGCGGCTCCCACTGGAGCTGATTGAGCTGGTATTTCTGTTCTCTAAGCCTTCTGTTTGTGGTTTTCATAAAGTTGAAAGTAGTTCTTGGTGCTGATTATGTTTTTTTTCTGGCCTAAAATTTCATCCGAATTTCATCTGTACCAGATAACCCTTCTTGGGTTTATTGAATCTTTTCCAAAGTTAAAAAGAAAGCATTCTCTGTGAAGTTTTCTTAATTTGAAATGGTCTGTGATGTTTCTGCTGGAGTAAACACCTTTTGCTCTACATGTAGTCAGTTTTTTGGAGTGAGTTTGATATGGGACTCAGGGCATCAAAACCATTTGGCTTATTGAACTGTAAGATGGGAATACTCTTTTTCTGTCATGCCTGTGCGCTCTGTCCCAGTAAGCTGTAGTAAACTCTTAAATATTAGTATTGAAATTTTTCATGCCGTCTGCCTTTTAATTTGATGTCTCATCAAAATGTTTGGGGTTGTTTTTAAAAATTAATGCGTGGGAAAACATGTATTGTTTTGTCACTTGCAAAAGTCCCTTCTGTCATGGGCTTTGCAGGGTAGGTTTGGCAGAAGCCTGTATTTTTAGAGGAAAATGGTCTGCTGCTTTTATTTAATTTTTGCAAGTTTAGAAGTCTCTGAAAAATATGTGTCAGTAATAAAATTCGGAAAGCTTACCTGTCATCTCTGTGCAATTAAGCAGTGGATGTCCCATCCTCGCTGAGCAAGCAAGAATGTTGCAGCCTGGGGTTATTGGGTGTTTGAACAGACCTCCCTAAGCAGTTTCTTGTTGCTGCAGGCTGAGGTTAAACTGCATCCTGAAACAGAAAAGGAGCTTCTGTTTCCAAAGTACCTAGTGACCAGCAGGTTATTTAAATGCAGATGAAATACAAGCCAGGCTGTGTCAGGAGGTGGAAAGAGGGGGAAGGAAGGTGGCAGGAGGGATTTGAACATGGATCCTGGTAACTCAGGGTGGGAAAGGGAGGGAGGTTGCCCTGGAAGACAGGAGTTCTACTGGAAGATGCTGTGGTTGCTCAGAGATGTCTCTGAATCTCTTTTCAGGTCCTCAACTCTTATCCTTCCCTGGTTTCTATAAGGAGCTACACAAGCACGAGAGAAGGAGCCCTGTGAGAGCCTAAAGTCTGCCTTTGGAGCAGGGCTTGGGTACCAGGTTTTGCACATTGATTTCTGCTGGTCTGCATAACACAAGCACTGCTACCACATTTGCACGTTTTGGTTCTGTCATGCAGAGATTAGTGTCTGTTGGCACTGGGATTGAGACAGTATTTACACTGTTTGTCTTGTAAAATGTTCAGGTGTGCCTTTCTTGAGCTTTGATTTTATATATATTTATTCCATTCTTGCATTGTTTTGGGAAAACATGTTGTTATCAGTAGATGTAAAAACCTGAGACATGATTTAAATAGGATGAAAGTTATTCAAAATAGGAATTGTCTTGAGGTTTTTTTCTTATGTCTTCAAATATTAATTCTTTGATTAATATTTTATGTGATTGAGTTTGTAGTGTGAATTTTACCAGTTCCATACAGGAGGCAGCAAATACAAATTGTGTGATCTAACAGCTCAACAGTTCTAACAGCTTTAGATTCCCCCTGCACTGCTGTGCTAGACATCAGTTTCACAGACTGTCCTCATGGATCCTGCCCACCTGCTAAGCCTCACTGCTTTATCCACGGCTGCATCATTTCTAACCATGTCTGGTAGAGCCTTGAGGCTTCGCTGGGGCTCCTGTCAGGAACCATATGTATACCTAATAAGTCACAGTCACAGTGCTGGAGGGCTTGCCATCTGAACGGAGAAAGACACAGCAGGTAAGTGACACACTCAAGCAGAGGAAAAAAAAGAGGCAAGAGTGGGATGGCTTGGTCAGGTGTGGCTTGATGTTGAAGTTGGTGGGCAGTGCTATCCCATCATCAGGTTCAGTCTCTGCTGACACTGTCAGGTGCAACATACAGTCCTCTGCAGGTGAAGATTCTACTCAGAGACAGCTTGGCTTCATCTTCACATCAGTCAAACAGTGCCCCATGGTTCCTTTTACTGAAAAGCTGCTCTAGAACCAAACCCTTTAGCAGTCACTAAAGCACTGCTAAACCTTGTTTGGGGTTCATTGTCATGCTTTTCTTCCCTTCTGTTGCTCAGCTCTGTCCTTAAAGACCACTTTGAAGGAACTTCCTTAATGAGCTTTCTGCCTGGTAATTTCCCCTTGGTCTTTTTTATCCTTTAAGTAGTTTATCTGATTTATACATCTCATACTTTTGCTGACTATTTCCACTTTTTCCAGTTTAGCCTTTGTAGTAGTTTGCAAATGATTTATTAAAATCCAAACAGATTGCATTCACATTTTTTGTGGGACTAAAACAGAAAAGAGACATTTTGGACTAATGCGGCATGATCAGTCTTCTGTAATGCATTTGATCTGCTTTTGTTTTCCATTCTTTTGTCAAGATTTGCGTGCTATCTGTAGATGACTGATGTGTCTGTGCTACCAAAATGACTTTTTCCCCTCTTCCTCCCAAGTATAGGCACCATATTCGGCTTTCGTCAGTCATGTGGCACTACCTCATTTGATGGATTTATTTAATATCTGTGCTATCAGACTTAAAATTTCATGTACCAGTTCTTTCGGTGCTCTGTGATTAAGATTGTTCTGCCACCCAGACTTGACAGCAATAAGCTCTTTGGATTTTGCTTCTATCTCAGTAATTTCTATCCCTGAGAACTCATTCTTATTAGCTGTCATGTGTCTGCTCCACTGTTCAGCATCAGTTTGGATTTTTTTGAAAATGAGCGGCGATAGTAATTTCTTTTGGGAGCTGTGTGTACATTTCACATGAAGTCTACCCTACTCCAGTGAAGAATTTCATGCTTCTTTCGTGTGCTTACTGTGGTCATTTCTTTGTTGTTGTGGGTTTTTGTTTTTTTGGTGATTTTTTTTTGTTTGTTTCTTTCTGTAATTAAAATGTGGCTGAAGGACTGACTCGTTATCTATATTATCTTTGCAGTCTGTCTGGTTCATCTTCAGCAACACTGCTGTTATCTGTTATCTGTCTCATGAACTCTGAGGACACACGTGCATGTGAGTTTTAGGACAGCAGAACACATTCAGCAGTTACCCTTTTCCATGTGTAAGATCTCTCTTTACTGTTTCTCCTTGAAGTTATCTTGTGCTGGATCCTTTTCTTACCAGACTTTATTCCCTTGGGGTAAAAGCTGGTATAATAGCTCTGTCACTGCTTCCTTCAAGAAATTCAACATCACTGCGCACATGTCATGAAGGGTCTCTGCTTTTTTAGTGACTTTGTGGAAGTAAAGAAAATGATTGTGGGAGAGCAGAAGGATGATGTGGGTTGTCTTTCAAATAAAAAAGAGAAGACAATGAAAGCATGTATGTCTGTAAAAAGTACTACAGACTGCAGGTAGAGCATCTAATTAATCTGAAGCTAGATACATTTTAGTACTGAGCTTTCTCTCACATGCTGAAGAAGAGGCTCAATATTTCTGAAAAATTCTAGAGCAATTCCATTGCCAGTGGTGCAGATCACAAAATAAACCCCAGAGTTTTACAGTGTTTTTTTGGGGAAGAATTTACATGCATTGATCTATCTTTCTGGTTTTTTTAGAAGTCTAGCAATTAGAAGCTTTACAGACTTTGTGTCAGCTTTTTCTTTCTGAAGATAGTTCACACAATAAAGAGTGACCTAGTCTTGGAGTGGATGCATAAGCAGCATGGATTTTGAAAAATTTTAGTCAGCTCTAATTGCTCCAGGCCAAGGACATAACTATACAGTGAGTTTTGAATTAATCCAAACTGCACCAGTCTAATTCTGTGTGGACAATTCATAGACTCTTTGTTATCTTCTGAAAACAAATTGAAACTGCAAAGCAGCAGGGAGGTATTTTTAGTTTTTTTCTAGTGCTTCTGTGGAAGCACAGAAATGAAATAAGGGCACCTTGCTTAAAAGGGCACAGATAAAATTGTGCATGGTATGCTGCCATTGCTAGCTTTACTCAAAGGTCTGTGTCTGCTGCCACGTGTAAGATGCACTCACTGTGAACCCTCCACCTGACAAACTGTAGCACTCTGGAAGCTGAAGCAGTTTGTGACCTGAGGAGATAGTGCTGAGGGGTGGAGGAAGATGTCCACATCTTTTGTCCTGGTGCAGGGATGCAGTTGAGTTCCAGCTGTCGGAGTGTGATCAGACAACAAAAGACTATAAGCAGAGCTGGCCTTGTGAAGAACCTGCTCAGTTCTGGCAGGGTTTGGTAGCACCAGTACTGTGAGATTCAGACTGAACTAAGCTGTTCTGGAGTCATCTCAGCAGTACTGCTGCTTCTGGACATTGCCTGACCATGTGAGTTCTGAGGAGGCCAGGCTGGCTCTACAAAGAGCTGCTTGGCCTTCTAGGGTGTTTATCAGGTTGGAGCACTGGACTTCAAATGAATCCAGATTTTCATGCTATGTTAATGCCAAGTTAGCCAGTCTTCCCAGAACTGGAGTGCTAAAGTATTCAGTGCAGATCCACTGGTGTCTTTGTAGGCATCAGAACCAACCTGTTAGGACTAAACCAGGGTGGGAGACAAGTGGCTGTGAACCTGAACTGACTCCATGTGCCTTGTGGTTTCGCTCAGAAAGCCACAGTTTTTTTCCGTAAAGGTTTGGTAGTTTGGTACCCTGGTACCGTAATCTCAAGGTTTTTTTAAAATTAATTCCCAAAGTAACCAGCTGGGGAAAGCAGCACTCCCAGGGTAAACTGCAGACACTGTAACACAAAGGTAGGTTGGATTAGCTGGAACTGCGCTAGGTGGCTGTTTCCCCTTACCAAGGCCGGTGTACGTGTTTGTGTGATGGCATTTTTTTTAAGATGACACTCCATATGTTCTGGCAGGCTGGGGGAGCCTATAGCCAGAGCTTTAAGCTACGTGTTTTTAGCTATCTGTTTACTTAGTATTTGAGAAAGGAATAAATGTTATATTATGTGTGTCTGTACCGTGATGTTATTATAAACATTCTAGCTAGACTTCAAGCATTCTGCTGCGTGCTTACTGGGACCCAGCAGGACTAAATAAGATTTTGCCTTTTTTTTCACCATAGATGCAATCCTGGATGTCTTTCTATATTCAGAATCATCACAGAAAGCAAATCTAGCTAGCTCCCTGCTATTGCAGGTCCTCCATGCCCATGTGACAGTGCCCTTGATCCCTGAGCCTTTTTGTTCCTCACCAGATTTTTGTCTTCCATCATTCTGCTCTACAACTGGACATTTTTGTAGGGTGTTGGGAAGTTTTAAATATGTACTGAATGTGAGCACAAAGAGTAGATGATTGTGGATGCAGAAAGAATGCAGTTATTTGTTTTTCATTTGAGTATCAGAACACAGTCTCAGCGTGTATGCACACTGGAGTCATACCATACTCCTGCAGGCATGAGTTGACATCCTTACTAAGTTTTTACATTTGTTTTCTTATGTCCGTACTGCCTCAGTTTCAAGTGGACTAAATTTTAGCCACTCTTCTTAGCCAGAACCATAAAATAAATTAGCAGTCCCTCTGGATGATCAGGCCAGACGTGTTAGGGAAACATGATGAGAAATTGTCACTGTGAGTGCTGTAGCACTCATCATCCTCATGTATACTTTGACAGAAATGGATGTCCGGGAAAAACAGTCCCTGTAAGAGCTCTCAGTTGAAAATGTTACCTTTACAGGTGCCCGTAACTGTCTCTTGCTGTGAAGAAGGAGATTTGAAACAACTGCAATTCTTCCAATTTCAGACACTGAAAGCGTGGAAGACAACTAGATTTTATAGTTGGCTTATTTTTTTTCCCTTGTTAGTGGGAGGAAATGGTGCAGCAGTTTTGTAAACAGTGCTAATGCTCAGTTTCTAGAGTGGCATTGGATTTGATAAAAAACCTTATCAGAAATCCTGCAGTTTAACTCTACAGGAATCAATAGAACTATGAGGTTGATTATGTAAAAGGTATTTGAAAGGCTGGAGAGGATGAACACAAACGTTTCCTCTCTTTCATTAAAGAAGAATCAGCAGCAGGATGCAGAACTTAGTGTTTTGCAATTCAGAAGTTTCAGGCTATGGTAATAAATTAGAAGATCAAATTACAGCAGTGCTTTGATTTTAAAAAACAAAACAAAAAACCCCACCCAAAACATATGGAAAGAGGGTACTATTGGATATTATAATTACTTTTGCCTGAAAAATATCACTTTGATATATAAACAGTACCATTTATGAAAGAGAAGTTGCTGAGTTGTATTTATATTAGTGTGAAAATTTAATTTCTCTTCCAGTTTGTTTACTGGAGGCCATCACAGTTTGTACAAGCAGCTATGTGTGTGTGATAATGACTAATAGGGTGGCTGTTGATGATATTGAATGTTTTAAGGCTATTAGTTTAAATGCTTTAGGTTTATTATTAAAAATGAGGAACTAGATTCTTAAATAGATAACATACATAACTTCAATAAAAATAAAATATAACATATTGGAGCCTTATGGAAGCTTAAACTAAAACTGTTTGCCAACAAATTTTTTAAATCAGATTATCTCTTAGTTGAAGTCTCTGCTCTATAATGTTTGGATGCCAGAGACCAAGGGGAATATCTCTTTCCTCTGTAATTAAATTGAACAGTCATGTTTATGTTACAACTTTGAAAGCCCCTCTTTGAAGGCATGTAAGAGAGCCCCCTTCAGCAAGAGAAATGCTGTAGGCAAATGCAGTGGATATTGATACAAACGTATGCCATTTAATGAAGAAATCTTAGAGACCAAAGTTTGACAACAGCAGAAGTGAAATGAGAAACACTTGGGCAAATGCACCAACCTAAAACCTATATAATTGATCATGATATGAGCACAGTAAAATAAAGGTTAAGATTCACAAAATCTCGTAAAGCAATGGCTCTGAAGAGGCTGGAGCAGAGTGGGTAATTATCCACAGGCCTGTGATCTCTCCAGTACAAACAGTTCTGTGCTGCTACTGAGGTCAGCACTGCTTGGCCTTTTGCAGTGCTACTGCTGTAAATGCAGTTGAGAAATCGTGGTTATATTGTGAAGATGACTAGGTTTTAAGTTCAGTAAACTATCTCCCCATCCCTAAGAGCTGAAATGAAGTGACTTGTTCTATGGTCCTATTTCAAGAGAGGTAATTCTCTTCTGCTGTTCCTTAGCATCCCCAGAGCTTTATGTTGTATCACAAGGGTTGTTTTCCTCTCTTTCCTCGCTCTAATCTGTAATTCGTTGTGGGTGATGCCACAGTGTTTGGTTTCTGGCTGATATTTGAGACTTTGATGTACTGTTCAATCTCTATCTCTTTCCGAGAACTTCTAGATGTTTGTCATTGCACTGGGTATCTCTGGAGAGTTTTGAGGGTGGTGAGCGGCAGTGGTGGCCTCTGTGAGAAGGGCCCAGAGGCTGCCCCAAGCTGGATATGGCCAGGTCCAGTGTACCCACAACAGGACACAGCAGAGCCCATCAGCCATGAGTGTTGCACCTCTGTAAAAAACTATTTAAAAGGGGGGCAAAAAATGCTGGGCAGGAAAAAGAGGAGAGGGGGAAAGTGTGACAAACAGGTAGAGGAAAACAGAGATAAGAGAAGAAGAAGGAGGAGGTAGAGGAAAAGATGCTTCATGGTACCTTGGCAGATACTGTAGCCCGAGGAGGAGCCCACACTGCAGACAAATTTTTCCCTTAAGAACAGCAACGTTTGGGAAGAGGCCCTGCTGGAGCAAGGGAGAAGAGCAAGAGGGAAGGGAGTAGTAGAGAGGAACCACTGTGTACTGACTGTAATGCCTGTGTTTTCCCTGTGCTGCTCAGGGGTTGGAGGGTGGAGGAGTGTGAGGAGTGAAATTGAGTCTGGAAGGGAAAGGAGGAAGGATGTTGCTTTAATGTTTGTCTGTGTTTCTCTTGACAATGAATTGAAGGAGTTTTCATCTGTCAAATCTGTCTTGCCTGTGAATTGGTAAGCAATATCTCTGCCTTTATCTCCTCCCACAAGCTTTGTCATCCTATTTTCTCCCCCTTTCCTGCTGGAGTGAGCAAACAGCTAGTTGGACATTTGGCTGTTTGCTGAGGTTTCTCCAGCACTTCATGCTTGTGGTGGGTCAAGACGTACATACTGGTCTACCTTCTAATGACAAGAAACTTCAACTGTGTATCATACCACTGTTTTGCATGTTAGGCACAAATATTCTGTGAAAAGAAATAGGAACACAGAACTAGTTGATTCTTTTAAAATTACACCATGAAATAGACTTGTAGCGTTTTTAATTTCAATAAATTTTATTTTATCTGGAATTCTGATTATCTGTATTATCTCTTATCTTCCCTCCTTACTGGGTAGTCAGTCCGGTGGCCAGGCAGGGAAGGGCTTTGGGGTGAAAAAAATTAATTCCTTTGTAAAGTCTCACTGACTTCAGTGAGCTTATGGAGGAATTAACCCTACAAGAGTCTCTTTGCATGGTTTAATCTTTGATTTTAAGAAGCACTTCTCTAGAATTTGATATCAAGCCGTGTGGGACATTTAGGGGAGTTTGCAACATGAAACAGATGGCGGTTTCTTTGGAGGAAGCTAGTCTGAGAATTGAAACCCAGTCTAATTAAGCAGCTGACAGGTTGAGTCTCTCATCTTTTCTGAGCAGTCTGCAGCAAAATTAGAAATGTGAATCCTGGAAATAGTTAATTAAAAGCATCATTTTGGCCATGCAAGTTGCTTCATTGAACTGAATGAGATTTTTCCAGTGATCAGTCACCTGTGCTGAACTGTTTCAAGGGTTTGCATCTTTCATCTCTGAAGATCTAGAGTAAGGTTTTTCAAGCTCAGGGAGTCTAATTTTTGTTGACTTTGTGGTATTGAAAGCCCTAAAGCCACAGTACTGAGAAATACATAAACACTTTTTTCACCTCCACAGACTTCAGCAGCCTAAGCTTGTTTCTAAATACTCAGCTATTGGGGTTCTACCCTTAATTCCCTCCTACCCTTAGATCCTGGGTGTGCAGATTTTTCAAAAGCACCTTTGTTTTTAGCAGGACTTTCGGAGGCACCAGGACAGGTGAACTATCTAGCCACTAGGTATTTCAAAAGAGGATAGTTTCAACTACTGGAAGTGCTTATAATACCCACCAGGTGCCTCTATATCTTCTGAGCTCAGTGAAAAGTTTGAAATGAGATAAAACCCAAGTAATTTTAAGTACTTTGTGGAGATCTGATTTTGAAACATACCTGAAAATGTTTGTTGAGGCAGAATAAATGTTGCTTCTTTTGGGCAAGGGTAGGCAGTTTGCTCATAGCAGGAAGTAGTTACAGTATAGAAGGAGGATGGAAAGCACATGAACTTGTCTTTTCTGTTCTACTTTGCCTTTGAAAAGCCCAGGTGTATCCATTAAAATACATCAGGTTTTATCTTCCTCATTTTGAAATCTACGAATTTAAAGTAGAGGCACTTGAACCTTTTGCTCGTACTTTCAGTCCTAGAAATACCTGTTGGAAGGACCATGTACTTGTATCTCTTTCTCCTTCTGTTGCTGAAAACAGAATGACAGTAGCACTTAACATTTTCCATCTACATGAGGAAACTTCAGCATTTCTCCCTCTCGTATTATGGACGATTGTCATGGGTAAAGTGGGGATTAAGGTTTGCTGAATTATAAAATGCAGCTGTTTGATCTTGTATGTAGTGGATCAAAAAAGAGCCATTTCTCATTATTTTGTGCTTTTCTCAATGTATTTCGATGCAGCTGAAATGTGCTATTACTATGAAAAGTATGGAGAAAGACATAGGTTTTCTGTCCTCTGGCAGTATGTGTAAAATAAAAATGAAATATTAAAATTAGGATGTGGTGGTATATATTCAAATCTCTGTGAAGGTTTTGTTTTGAATAGGTGCATTTCAAATTGTCTCTAAGAATGGAAAGACATTTTAAAATGTGGTTTCTACTTACCTGTGCTCATTTCTTTTATTAAAGGTTGTTGCTTAACACTGTAATTCATAGTTTGTTGATATAACACTTTAAAATGTTCTGCAGTGCTTTCCACAGTTTAACAAAACAAAATTTAAGACATTACTAAAGGACTGGTATCTGTCTCTAGAGGAATGAGGTGAGAATTACTGCAAAGACATGCCTTGTCAAAGTACTCAGCCTTCCTGGTGAAGTGCTTATATATCTGATAAAGTTCTGATTAATTTCTCCGTCTTACTTTTGTTTTATAAATGTCTGTGTCTTGGTGCTTAGTTCTTCTAAATGTGAGATGTAGGAAATGGAACAGATGTTTGTATAACTACTTATTGAGCTCATGGAAGAAATGCGTAAAGTGGTATTTTCATTGTTATAATGAAACTATAATTACATTTGCTTGTGAGGTTTGAATTAGGTTCTTAACAGGAGCATGTTCAACAGGCAGAAAAATATTAAATGGCATAAAACATCATGTGATATTCGAATAATGAAAAATGTATCACTTAACAGTGTTTGCATTATTCAGAGTTATACACATACAAGTGTCTGCTCTAATCCCTTGCCAGTATGTTGTCTTGGTAACCAGCTACCTGCACACCTGCTCGGCTTCTACAAGTGAGGGAAAATGGATGGTTATTGGCCACAAATATATTGAAATGGAATATAAAAATCCAGCAGAATATTAATATTTAATAAGGCTGTGCCTTCAAACTTCAGTGTTCTAGCTAGTCTCTAGCAGCAGGTTTTATACCTGAACAAGAAGAGATTTGACATCATTTGTGTTCTTTCTGTAAAGTAGGGAGAAGTCAAACTCAAATTCGTACCCAAAGATCCTATAACACAAAGAAGAATATCAGCAGTGTGTATATTAACAATAGTGTTATTCTGGTGAGAGTCTATTGTCTGTTGAGTAACTGCTTTGGAGTACTTAATAACTGTTGAGGAATTAAGCACTTTTCAAAACACTTCCTGTTTGTCACTGAACTGAACTCTCAGTTCCATACAGGTACATGGACCTGAGCACCAGAAACTGGTGGCAGGGGATTGGGGGGAGGAGAGCGGGTAGATAAAATGCTGTTAGGATTGGACCTGAAAATACCTTCTGCTTTGGCTGAACTTCACTGGGAGAGTTTTACCTTAACTTGAAATAATTTCTCCTGCTTGCTTTATAATTACAACCTTCTATTGAACCTGAAGAACTTAACACTGGGATTTTAGGAGCCGGTAAAGAAGGCTCATATGGGCATTTTTAAATTTCAACTCCAACTTCATGAATAACTGCTAGAAAAATGGGATTTTTGACTAGCTGGTATTTCATAACTGTATCTGGAAAAATCTAAAGAAAGGAAAAATGTGAGTAAAATACCTAAAATATGAGAATAGGTACCAAAACAGTTTTGTGGCACTGAGGTGCCTGGTGTACAACTGGAGCCAGAAATAAGCCAGAACGGGTATGGGATTGGGGTACGTAGGATGTACGATGCTGTGCGCAAACTAATGGTATCCCACTAAGAAATGTCTTCCCAATGCATGGACAGGGTGAGCTTGCACTTGCCTACTGCTGTAGCTGTAAACCTTTGCTGAGAGATATCTGTCTATACAGACAGGTGTATAGTCATAGATGACAAAGAAAAAGTTATAATCCTGAAAAGGGCAACTACTTGATGTTAACCAGATGCACATTTAGCAGATCGTCTCCTGGGTGGGATAATGTATGTCACTCCAGCATTTCTTGTCGGGGATGTTCTAGACATTCATTCCTATGGTGTTATATACAGTCCTGAAGGTATCGATTTTGAATCACAAAATGGAACCACATTGCTTTAAAAGGGTTTCTCCTTGTAGTATAAAAACTGGATGTGTTTTGCGTTTGTTATTTTTTTTCAGTCCTGTTTTAAAATATTGAGCATTAGGAATTAAGAAGTTATATGGAGTTAGAAGTCCAGCTTTTTTTAAAAAGCCAGACTGAACCTGTGTTCATGTTAGGATGCAAGTGGGTTTGTTCTAATAAGTACCCTGGAGCTCTTTTAAAAATGCCCTTTACCTCAGTTATTTTTGTAATGCAGGGCCTTACATAAATTTGTGGTACAAAGAGTTGAACTGTGTGATCTGGTAAGGTGGAGTTCAGCTTCCAAAAAAAAGGCAGGAATTCTATATTCTAAGTTACATGTAAAATATCTTGCATTCAAAAGATGGTTTTAGTCTTTTTGTTTCTGCTCATGTTTCAGTAGCCTTGACAGCACGCTAGGTTCTGCCCACGCAGAGGAAGGCTGTTTTGTTGTCCTAATGTATAGATCTCATTGCACAAGACACATGGCAAAAACAAATGAATCACCACAGAGAGTTTCAAACTTAAGCTATATTTACTCCTATGCTTACTCAGAAGTTGATCCAAGATGAACTGGGTCTTTTTTTAGAATCATGTCTATGGATATGTGTGTAATTTATATACATACAATGTAAAAGTGGAGTCCTGTAGATTTCTCATTAGCTACTATTATTATTAGCTATTAGGTTAGCTATTAGTAAAAGTTTCTAAGGGTAAATTTGATGCTATGGTATTGGCAGTTCTGAAGGCTGGAGGTCATAATAGTTTTACATGAATTATGATTTTATTTCCTTTTGTAATTCTCTGATACTATAGAAATATGCTTTTCCATGTGTACTGCTTTTGGCATCAGCATGATAAGCTTGGGCAAGTGAAAGGACAGTTGTGATTGTATTTTACTTTATAGGTTATGTAACAAGCCCAACAATTTTGCTAATTCAGATTTACATCTCAGGATGAAAGTGGTTTTACTTTCACAGCAGTGTGAACTTAATAAATTGACAACATTTTGAAGTAGAAATTCAAGTTCTGTAGTTCAGAAGTATGAGAAAGGATTGCTGTCTCTTTCAGATTGGTTATTCCTTCTCAGCTGTGTGGGAAGGGTGTGTGCAACACTGAATCTAGTTAAAATTACATGCTCACTTATGCTGCTCCCCTCTGCTCAGCCCTGGTGAGACACAGCAGGAGGATTGTGTCTACTGCTGTCTATCTCACTACAAGAGAGTGGAGTGTGTCCTGCGAAGCATCGCGGAGACGATCAAAGGTCTTGACATACAATGAGAAGCTGGGAGTGTTCAGCCTGGAGAAGGAAAGCTCTGGGGGATCTCATCCATGCGTGTAATGGCCTGATGGGGAGGTGAGTAAAGAAGATGAAGCCAGGCTCTTCTCAGTGTGCCCAGTGACAGGATAAGAAGCAATGGGCACTAACTGAAATACAGGAAAATCTGTTTGAATGCAGTAAAGATTTATTCTTTCTAGTGTGGCTGAGTACTGGACCAGGCTGCCCAGAGCGTTTGTGGCATCTCTGTCCTTGGAGATATTCAAAACCTGACTGGATGCAGCACTGAGAAACCTGCTGTAGTTGGCCCTGCTTTGAGTAGGGGGTTGGACCAGGTGACTTCCAGAGCTCCCTTCCAACATGAATGCCTTTGTTAAATTAATCAGAAAGAAATTGCTAATTGTTTATAAGTCCTGTTTACACTTTCATCCTGACTGATGGTGGACACTGCTAATGTAACACTGGTGCCCAGAGGTTATGCTTAAAGACAAACATATGCATTCAACAAATGCCTTTTTCCAAAACGTGTGTGGATGATGCACTTAAACTCTAGGGTCCTTTCATTCCTAAAAGCTGAGTATATGCTTGCATCATTGCTAGGTAAGAGCTTCAGAACTTAGTCTGTCCTGCACACTGAAGCGCTCCACTGGCACACAGCTGCGTGCAGAAAGCACAGCAGCGTTGCACGGGATGACTTCGGGCGCAGGTGTGTATCTAACCTTGGGAAATTCTAGTTATCACCAGAGGACATGGTAAATTCCCATCCAACAGCACTCTGCCTATTACTGGGTGAAGCAGGCAGGCAGGGTTCCAGAGAATGCCAGGCCCATGATGAGTGCGAAAGTCTTTTTTCCTATCTTCTGTTGAACTGTTTCTGCCTGTATCTGTAATTAAAATATGAAAGCTTTTGGAAAGGTTTGTTGATTATAAAGTGCAGATGCCAAGAGTCAGATCAGAAGGTAAACAGTTAAATAAAAGGGTAATATTTAAGGTCTGTATTTCCAAACCGGCCTGTGCTAATGCTTCATCTTGAGCCTGTAATCAGCAGCACCTGTGAGGGAGAGGGAATATGAACATTATTATTTTAGTGGAAGAACCTAGTTCTGAATAAACCCTTTCTTGCAGATGTATTTCTGGGCACCAACAGAAAATCTCATCGTGAAGACTTAGTACCATTTTAGTATGCAGGACTGTCATTGACAGTGCACTACGGAAAGGAGCGATTTGCTTTAGTAAGGGTAAAGTGCCTTTCAAGCTAAAAAAAACAAAAAAAACCCAATCAACGAAACAAAAGCCATAACAGAAATCATGGTTATAATGTCTGAAATGCTTCTCAGGACAGAAAGTAAGTTTTTTCTAAGATGGATGTTAGGTGTGCATCTTCAAGAGGAATGTATATTTTCACTGTGGTGCTTTGAAGTTCCAGTGTAAGTGTAGAAATAACTAGCAGCTCCAGGAGGGCATCTTTGGCTAATTAAAATTAATTTGCTTCCCACATCTCATTGCATTATTGGGTATTTCTGTGCAGTTTTCTCAGATTTTAAAGCATATTGTGATTATTTGAGCATTTTGATGAATCCCTTTCTGAACTTGTGAACATATAACCTCTAGAAGTAACTTAAGATGCACTTTGTTGCAAGAGAACTTCTGAAGTGATGCGTAATGGGGGAAAGTGTATGGGTATTATTTTGGCTTCTTATTAGATCTTTGGTCTTCAGCTGTTTCAGAGACATGAGAAGGTACTAGTGATTATTCGTAGGTTCTATATACTCTGCATAGGGACAGCTTTACCTGTAAAGCAGTTGTAAACCATGCTGTAACACAGAGCCTTTCTGAAACTGTTAAGTCTAAACTAATCTCCCTAAATACATTTTAATCCATGTGACAATACTTGTATTAATCAAAACTCCAAAGATGAAATTTGGTGGCTGTGCATGGAAAATTGAGATATGGGAAGGAGTGGAACAGTGTGTATGCTGTCATTTTGGTCAGTGGTTGCAGACAGTGATGCAGCTGCAAAGGTCGGGTTCAACAGAACTGCCTCCATACCAATTTTCTATTGGAGTAATTGATGTAAAGGAAGTAAGATTGGCCTTCAACTTTTGTGTGATGTGGACAGCATACTTAAGCACATATTTATGTTTCTTTCTGTTACCAAGATATTAGCAAGATAGGTGATAACCACCAAATTAGAGCAGTTTTCAGTGGTGGCTGTACATCAGCTGATTGCTGCACTGGGACTGGGTATTGGAGTTACACATCCAATTAGCTGTGCAGCTGTCCTCTGCTGCCTTCTGACTGAATGCTCCTCTGGTGTTGGGATCCGCCACCCCACGTCCGACAGCCAAGGGTGAGGCTGGTTTGGAAGTTATTAATCTCCTAATCTTATGGATACATCAGATGTGCTGGCCTTATTCCTTCTCCATTTCCAGTTACTTAAATTTGACATTACTGCCTGAAGAATGTTTATTTTCTTTAAGGAGAAATATGTTTGAAAAAGTTTTTTTTTTTCAAAGATGAGGTCATGAGTTAAAATAGCACTGCAGCTATTTTACTGCTGATTGTACTGATAAGCTTTCTATCTTTTTTTTTTAGTCATCACTGCGGTAAATTTGTTAGGATTAAAAATGAAATGATCAGTACAATCTGTAAAAGAAAAAAAGACAGTTATGAGTTTGTATGAGTCCATGGGCAAATCTGAGTGAAATGTTGAAGGTGAAAAAGTTTTTATACTGCTGATTCTAGAAGGTCTTTGGTTTGATTTTGAGACCAAGCTAAACTTTGATTTTAATGCTTTATCTTGAAACCACATAGTACAGGTGAAGCCTTTATGAGTTGGTCTGCTTATTTTACTGTAGTTATGTTCTTCTCTGCACCGCTTTTCTCCCCATGTCTGCTTGGAAAATGGTTGGTATTAATCACTGGTCACGCCATGGAAGCAAAAATAGTACTTTCAAATGAAATTTAAAGGTTTCAGAAAGGCCATCATTTGTAGAAGCTCTGCACCTTAAGCCACACGGATATCCTCAGTTATAAAATTAGTTATACTGATCTCAATTAGTATTTTTGTGGGATATGCAGTCTTTATTAGCAGACCTTGAGAAAGCATGAAACAATCTCCCCCCCTTTTCAGATTAGCATATAGTTAAAATCTAATTAAGGCAGTACCCATTATACAGGGTTATAATTTACAATTTAAAACAATTGCCTTGTAAAACAACTAAATATGCATTAAAAGAAACAAAAAATCCTTAGCAATTCATGACCTTTTAAAATCGGAGTAATCAGTCCAGGCTAGTTTTCTGCTTTAATGAATCCTGGCACCTCAAGTTTAAATGCCAAATGGTGTTTCTTTTCTCTCCTCTGGGTCTGAGGACATTTGTTGTAGAAGTTAAGCAGAATGACAGCTGGCTTTGTCTGATGGGCAGAGCCCTTGACTATCCTGTTTTCACTTTCCTCCATAAGAAGTCACTAATAGAAATTCACTTGGCTGCAGGGTAGAGTTAATTTGTCACAAGTATTGGGCTGATGTAACAGCAGTGGAAGGCAGTAGAACAATAGGGAGGCGATAGTGGGGATTTTTCTTATGTGCGCTCTTTTTCACTTGGTGATATCACACATTTTCCAAAAAAGAAGTTCTGTCTTAATGCAGTGAAATTTTAAGTAATCGTGCTGTGTTTGAAAAAGCATGTTCACAGCTAAATGTTTGAAAAAAGAGAAAACTTGAGATTTTTTTCCTTATGTGTCTGTATTTGCATAGTCAAATATTTCAATGCTATTGAAAATACTTTTGCTTGTGAAACGGTGTATCATAAAATCTACTATTAATAAAGTAATATTCTGAGAGGAAATACCAAACTTGGAGTTTCAGTTGTATCCCAGATAGAAAATGTGATTTTCTTTTTCAGGATGTGAATTACCCAGGTTACACCCTCAAGGTGCTTTTTTCCTCAATTTGAGTAGTCTAATACCATGGTCAAAATGTCCTTGTGAATGTTTGCAGTTGGCACTGCACCTTTGGGGATCTCAGCATAAGGAAGCAGCAAAAGGACAAATGAACAATAAATTTTACTTCAGAATAAGACAAAGCAAATTATGTAGTTTGATACTGGCTTGCATGTATATAGAATTGCAATTCACTATACACTTCAATTAGAAAAGAAAATATTTCTTTTCCAGAAGTATCTCAAAGAGCAAGATGTTTAGAAAATACTTCTAGCACCAGAGTAACCTTTACAAGTTTTGGTAGCACATGAAATATTCCCCTAACTTTGCTTTTATTTTTTGCTTCTTATAATCTGTGTTCTTGATGGTAATTCTGTAAGACAGAACCAGAAACTGACATGCCTTCCCACAGCTTGATATAAATCTCCTCTCATACAAAATGAGTTGAGCTGCGGTGAACTTAAATGCTAATGCTGAAGAGAGCAGGCAACCTGCTGTTTAGTATCAGAAAGTTTTAACTTTGGCTTACTCCCACATCTTCCTTGTTCCAGTGCAAGTTAAACTGGCACTTTACCGTGGCTAATGACAAAAAACTGTTCCTATTTGCAAACAAAGAAATTGTAAGATCAAAAGTGTCACTAATAACAAGCACTGCACAAGGTCAGTGTACATACTATAGTGCTTCAGTCAACTAATGAGTAATCCCAGTCCTACTTAAAGGAAAAATTATCAAATGGGTTTGACTATATGGGTATGACATTCTGTCTTTAGAAGAAACAGTATTTTTCTCAGGCTTATAACCTGTATACTGGCAGAATGTATTTATTCATAATTATTTTCTACAATACATACTATTCTTTTCATGAATTACTTTTACTTTTACTTTTAAAATAATGGCCCTTCAATGATAAGGTATCACAGCTTCCTTCCTTTCTCCACTATACGAACTTTCATGTAACAAACTGAATGAAGTAAGTCACAATGAGTCTTTCATTTAAGCCTTTCAGAGGCTTAAATGTTCTGAGTTGTTCTCCTTTACATCTAATCAGCAAAGAAAATTTTGATGTCTACCTCTCTGCTAAAAATATGATCCTGCTGAATAGTTCTGCTTCTCAAACTTTGCAGGATATAGATGATTGGCTATGTGTGGGAGGATACATGAGAAATGTTTCTTAGCTGGGGCAGGTGTAGCTCATCCGTAGTGGGCTGCCTTGTGTCCCTTCCACCTGTTGAATGAGGGGATGTAATCCAGGTCTGTCTCCACAGCAACTGAAAGAAAATGCTGAAATCAGGCACTGCATCTGGTGAAGGTCAGACCTCGTAATGGAGAAGATGAAGGGCTAAGGAAACACGAAGCTCTGCCTTGTAGCCAGTGGGGTGTTTTGCAGTTCTTGGTTTGAAGCTGTCATTTCCTGTTTTACTGCACAAAGCAGGTATAGTCTGACCCTAGAAAAGTATTTCCTGCTTGCATGCCCTCGGTCTGTATTACTTTGTCTTCTTTATTGTTTGAGATACTAATTCTTCTGTAAGACTGAAATAATTATGTCTTCCATCCCCTCCTCCCCACAGCAAATTTTTCATCTGCTATTTCTAAATCCCATTGTTTAGAGCCTATAAATTTATGTGGGGTTGTGTGTTGGGCAAGGGCCATCGTGTGATGATCATGTGCTTGAACATAACGTGCTCAAATCTAATTCTGAGCAGGGTGAAGAAGGTCCATCTCTTGCAAGAAGGAGATTCTTTAAACGCATTGAGAATTCTGTGGTGTGCTTCATTTTAGAAGAGTTACTTATAGCCCTGGGCTAAACTAGTTGCAAGGCTGATTTATTTGTATTTCTGTTATTCATCTGATAGGGCACTAATTTTATATTAAAATTAAATCCATGATTTACATCAGGAGATTGAGAAATGAAAAGTTTTGAAAGTATAATGAGAATCTTCTCGTCTGTTCCTTTTTTCCTACTTTTTTTGGATGTTAGTGAGGTGCATTGACTGCTAATTTTTTTCAGTTATTTTGATTATTGTTCAGGCTGTGGTTCTCTGAAGGTGGTCCTACATCCTGTGCAGCTGTAATTTTAGCTGAGGTTTTCTGATATGTTGGTATTTTTCTCCTGTCAGAAGTCTCACCTTGGGAAAAAAAAATCTTTTCCACTTTGTTCTGATTGTAATCACAGAATCACAGAATAAGCTGAGTTGGAAGGGATCCACAAGGATCATCTAGTTCGATTCCTGGCCTTGCACAGGACCCTCCCTAAGAGCCGTGTCATGTGGCCAAGAGCAGCCGCTATTCTGAAGTATTACAGGAAGTGTAAGAGAGTTTCTCAGTCAAAATCTCAGTAAAGCACCTTATTCTGTGATTGAAAATGTCTGGCAAATAAGAAGGAAAAGTGTTTAGGTGTCCTTTCAGGTTGTGTATATTAGTGAATTGCTATAAATTTTTTAAACCAAGATGAGTTTTATTGTTGAAATTTTAAATGTTTGAGTGTGCTATACACATAGACAGTGTCATGGGACATTGGCATCGTAGTTTAAACAAATTACAGCAGTTACTGTGGTTTAATAAATTGATTTGAGCAAATTGGTTTGTTCGGACTTTGTGGACCTGCTTTCAGCATGTGGGATAACACAATGCAGCTTAATGTTTTGTTGTTGCCAGCACTGGAAACAGTTTCAGAAAACTGCAGTGAGCATATGATGAACAACAAGAAAATTTAAAGAAAAATATCTGTGCAGTTTTCTAATTCCAGATGTAAGGGTTTTGCTAATTTGTCTGTGCAGATTACTAGATTGGGTGGCTGGAATGGAACTGTTGTCTATTTTAATTTCATCTTCCATACTATCTGCAAAATGGGAGATACGGCAAACTTTTTTTGTTGTTAATAAATAATATTTGTGTTCTTTCTCTGGCAAGGTTCCATATTAGTTGTTAATGTGCCAATTTAGCTATTTTAAAATAGTTTTCCTTATATTGGAAATGATGGATATATGATGCATTTGAATATTCAATCAGTGGTATTTTCCTTCTATTTATAACCTTTCTTTGGTCACTGGATCCTTGATCTGAATATATTTATTTATTTTTGAGATGTTTGTAAAGAACACCTTCAGAGATTGTTAACATTTGTCAGCTCTTGGAATGACAGCTCCAGTCACTATAGAAGACAAGTAATTTTCCTCTTGAAGAAAAGGGATGCTAATCTCCACCTACAGTAACATGTTTTGAGAAACATAATGCACTAAGAAAATGTACCAATTACTTGGCTGAAAATTGCTTCCCTTCTGCAAGATAGACAATCATAACATTTTTTGCCTTTTTTTTTTGCTGGTTTCATAACATAACTCCTTCTTCTGCAAAGTTGGAAACATGAAGTTTTAGAGCAGACTAGTATTCTATCTGGTACTGGAGCAGCATTGTACTGTGGCATGGCATTTCAGATTTCAGTTCAGGTTCTGAATCTTGTCCAGGCTCTGTAGCTGGAAAACAAATAGGATCTGATTTATTAAGAGAATGATTAAGTAATGAGCCAATATGGCACATATATGCTCCCATGTGTTTTGCTTACACAGCTGAAGGGTGATTCTTACAGTGCTGTCCAGGACGGGAAGTTATTTTTTTAGGTGTGGTTTCTTAACTGGCTTTCAGAAGCACATTACTGATTTTTACTGGCAAGTAATGTAGAGGTTGTAGGTGGAAATTATATGTATGTGCATGAATGATTGTATATCTCAATATAATTACTGGCATATACTAAACCACGAGAGTGAGGAAAATGGCAATTATATTAATGAAGTTGCTTAATTGCATATAACGAAATTTTTAATTTACTGCAACCTATTGAAACTATCACCGACCTAATAAAGATTATACCCTTTTACTTCTATTGTTGCCTGTTTAAATCAGCAGGAGTATATTAAAGAACACTGCTTAATTGTTGAGAAATTAGATTATTTGGGATGTAGAAGGAAAACAAAAAGATAGTAATATAAAAATTGACTCTATTTAATAAGCAGTTAGACAAAACTATCTCTTTTAAGATGTTTTGTGCCACAGGCTTATGCCATTAGCAAATGAGTCATATCAAGTCACTTTACTTGAAAAGATTTCTAATATTTCAGCTGGAACCCATTTGCAGTTATGTCTTCTGA
Source organism: Rhagologus leucostigma (assembly GCA_013397725.1). Taxonomy (NCBI): domain Eukaryota; kingdom Metazoa; phylum Chordata; class Aves; order Passeriformes; genus Rhagologus; species Rhagologus leucostigma. The sequence continues at coordinate 1,960,411 of VZTD01001533.1, forward strand.
AAATAAAGAACTCTGCTGGTTTCATTCCCAGCCTCATGGGATTCCAATGGCACAGAAAGATATTCAGTGAATGGCCTTTAAGGGCAAGGAGGGGTAAAGGAGAAAAAGGGCTTAATTACAGCTCATTCTGAGCATCTGTTCTTAACCTATGACAGTAGATTTCTGATGAGGGTCTAAATGTAAACAGGATAGTTGGAGCTGTGTCCGGCCCCTTTCGGCTCAGTGCTCCATCCCATCCCACCACTCTGCTTCCCTGGTGCTCAGACCCACATGTGAAAAATGTTCCTCCTCCTGCTGCTGTCACTTTTGTTGCCGTGTCTCTTCATCTCCTTGTGAGACCTCACTCTGTTAGCAGCACAGGTGTTAGCCGCTGCTGCCCTCTGCAAGGGAATTGGCAAAAGGGTTTGCAGAGGCGGAAGGAGATCAGAAAAGTTTCGGATGAAGTTCAAGTCCTGTGCAGAGTTGCCAGAACAACAGGTTTCTGGTAGGATGTAACAGAGGCAATTAGGAAAAAAGTCATGCGAGCATAAAGGCTGGAACATCTGTTCAATGGTTTAGAAAAAGTTTAATGTTCGACTTCACTAATGGCACTAAAACTTGCTATCGTTAATGTGAATGATAAAGAGTGACTCACTCTGATGTCTGATGAGTTTCGAGAGGGATGATTCCAGCTGGAGGTCTGCAACTGTTGCATTTGAAGTCATAGCACTGGAGAATTCCAGCAGGACAAAACCTATTTTGAGGTGTGTTTTTATGCATGTTTTTGGCGTCTGACTAATCCAATTCTATTTTTTGTTACTGGCCCTGGTTATTGCCTGTATTGGTATTGTGTACTTGTGCTTAACTCCATCATAAGAACTGAAACATCTCAAATGTTAAAGTTTTATTTAAATCCTCTTGTACTTGGCTTGTACATGGGGAAATACACAGCCTAAGTAAAGACTTTGAGTAAGGAGGATTGTTGTATTAAATGTAAGCCTGGAAATCCAATTAACTGCTTAAAAATTTGAATTTTTTTTTTCCAGAAACACTCTGGTTTTTGGTTTGGCTTTCCCCCCTCCTCCCTCTGAGCGCTTTTCATCATCCCTGTCTTACTTTTAAGCTAGTTGTATCTATGGAAAAGTAATAAAAGCTTATTTCCTTTGTAACTTGATTTGTATACTCATGGCTGTCACATTAATCTGGTGTTAGTATTAGATTTTAATAAAAGGCTCTACATAGTAAGAAGAAAGAGCCTTGCTGATATTATAGTGTATTTCATATAATTTAATTTTTTATTTCTAATATTTATACTTTTGGTATATTGTGAGTGATATTGGACTTTGCCAAACATCTTTTATAAAAGAACAACCAAACAGAGCCCCAAATACAAGAGTTACACTGAAGCAATACTAAGGCAGTGACAAAGGAAAAAATCTGAAAGGGTACAAATCTGCAAAGTGCTCATCTTTTACCTGGCTTTGAGGTTCAGGGAAAGGAAGATAATATTAACAGTGAACTAATGTTTCTTATTAGCAATTGCATTTTCCATTAACAGTTTCAATGAAGTGTTGTGTATTTCGTGGAGTTAACATAAAACAACATTTGAGAATGGATTGTGGGGGCGTGGGTGTTAGAATCCCCTTGGAGGTTTATATAGGGCATGTTTGTATAATTAATTACTACAGGTGGGCTAGAGGCAATCCAATGGCTTTCCACGTCTTGGGAAACAAATTAATCAGTTCAGGTTGCTTTCCACCTATGGAAACTGAGATAAAGATGTTAGGTGAACTTAGGCCATGTGCAGAGTAATGGGCTTGTAATACTCTGAGACGGGATACTGCAATTAGTGCAGAGGCTTTTTTCGTACTCTCTAAACTGGACCTTGATCTAGTACAGGTTTACAAAAGAATGAGCTTGGACACGCACCAAAGATACCCAATAGCCTACGGGAGAGAACAGTCGCCTTTGCTATGATTTCCCAATGATTTAGTTCATTGCTAAGAAAATGAGATGTGGATCTGTGTGTGCACATCCATACGCGTAGGCTGTCTAGTTAGTGTAGGGTTTATGGATACTTGTAAAGTCTGTATGTTCTTTTTCTGTTAAAAAAAGTTTTTTGTGATATCTCTCGCTGCTTATAGGCTCTTGTCACTGTCTGTATAGACTCTGGTTTCTGACCGTGGGAAATTTGCTGTAATTTATTTTTTAAATGTAGTATGTGAAGTACTGTAGAGAAAAAATCCACTAAGCCATAATTAACTATAGCCTCAATAAGCTCTACATATTTCTAAAAGCCAAGAGCAGAGTTAAAGTCTAGGGCTGTGATGCCTTTTTTTTTTTTTTTTAACAGAATTAAAGTTATTTGAGCAAGGTTTCTTGGGATCTGACTTCTTGCAAGTGTCAAGGTTAAAAAAGAACCCCAAACAAAGAAAAACCCTCAAATTTTCTTTCCTTTTATCTTTTTCTGACAGCAAGAATAGAAGACTCATGGTTTAGTTTTTCCAACATACTTTCATAAGACTTAAAATCCAAATACAATTGAATATATTCTTGAGAGAGATTTACTTTAGAGTCATGTTTTCTGTTTTGGAGGTCTCAATACTCTTCGCAAAGTGACTACTGCTAATCTGTTCCAATTTCAATGAAAAATTGTTTCTAGTTGCTTACATTTGAGAGAGTGCACCACATGTAGTTTGTTTGCCTAGGAGCCTTAAAAGAAAAATGGAGTTCTTGTGTGTCAGGGAGGAAAGACAGGGTGAAAGTGTCACAGATATGGTTTGTATGTGTCCTTTCTTGGAGATGATAAACTGCTTTGGTTTATCAGACAGGTTCTGCTTGGGTGGGGAGACACTGCTGTTATACCCAAGATTCACATTTGCATTGTGTGGTCTTTTTGTTTCTGGGGTTCTTATGGTTAAAATTTAGTTTGATAGGTGAGCCAGAATGATGCTGGTTAGGACACTTTGAGTTAGTGGTTGTTGGAATGGGAATCCGGCTTTTGTCTCTTCTGGAAACTTGATATGAGAGTCAATGTAGTGTTGTAAAAAATGGCATAATGATGTTAAAATATATATATTTGGTAACATCAGGACATGTTGATATCTATTTCATGATTGCTGGGCTAACGGGGGAGAGAAGAGAAAAAAGCAGCAGTCTGCTGCCCATTTTAAATTTCTAAATGTCATACAAGATATGCAAGAAATAAAGAGGAAGAACTGTCAAAGTTATACGCTATAAAAAATCTGGTGAAGTGATTCAGAGGCTTGAATATTTATACTGCCTTATTAACAGGAGTGACATTGGTTTGTCAAGGTTGTACATGCTTTAAGGTCCAGACTGCTGCTTAATTTGAGCGTGGAAATCTATGGGTAATCATTACAGGTGGAAGAGGGAATTAATGGTGATCTTCTCACGTAGCTAGCATGATTACTGTCAATGATGTAGGTGTAGAAAGAGGAAGAAAGATTACTGTTTTATTGGCTGATCCTGATGAATGTCATCCCATTTAGGGAAGTGGGTAAAATATTCCTGTTCAAGAAAACATTGACAGAGGGTGAATTTTCAGAAAGACAGAAAAAAGTAAGAGAATGGAAGAGGAGGATCAGAGAATTGCAAACAATTTACCTGAATTAAGTTCAAGTAAAGTGCTGGAGCTTAAAATCCTTGGCAAATACTTTGGAAAACCCAAGCTATACAGGGCATCTTGATTGAGAGCAACTCTTTTCAAACCAGTCTAATTTAATTTTATAAAAGTGGCAGGCCTTTTAGAGTCAGAGAGGCTGAAGCTGAAATGCAACTTGCCTTTAACACCTGGATTTTTTTTTTTTTTGCATGCTGCACTGTTAAGCAAGAAAAAGAAATACATGGTAGATGAAACAGCTGCAAACTGAATCAGCCAGTAGTTAGGAAACCGTGCAGAATAATTGTGTGAAGCATCTGCTATTGAATAGTGGACTGAATGTGTTTCTGGAGGGTTTAGTTTGGGTCTGCTCAGCATACTTGTTTACCTTGCAGGTGGTCATGAGGAGGAAGCAGCAAGAAATTTGGAGGACACAATTAGGATAAACGTGCTGGAGCAATAGCCTGTAGAAAGTTGGGTGAAATTTAGTAAGGACTTTTGCAGTGTGCTACGGTTTGGACTAATTAGCTGCACAATCACGATTTGAAGGAACTCTTGCTTAGACAAAACTGAAGAAAAGCTTATGGTAACTGTATTGCATACTACACTAAATATGAACCCACACAGTTCTGCTGTTTAAAAATAACTTATAAATAGCATTACATTATGTTATGTATAACAGGATATTGGCAGAACTGATATATCATGTTTGAGGCACTGAATTTAAAGAAAAATGGGATAAACAGCAGAATCAAGAAGATAAGAGAAACAGAGGGAAGAAAGCAGTTACAAGGCCTACTGAGAGCAGGAGAAGAGGTAAGTTATTTTTCATTGAGAGAGGTTCAGGTTAGATGTTAGAAAATTACTTTTTTAAAAGTGGATGAGGTAGGTAACCTCACCTAATGCCTGGGGAGGTTGTGAAGATCTCTGCTGCTGGAAGCTTTGGTTAGAGAAGTTATGTGGATGTCTGTAGCAGAAGTGATTGATCTTACCAGGCATTATATGACCTGTTGAGACCTTCTTAATGTATTGTCTTGCTTTTTGGATAGTTTTATTCGGAGAAAAAAGACCCCAAACAACCCAGACCAAAAATCCATCCATGAGTCAACCAAGATTGTTACAGAGCAGTATTCCCCAGTAATATGTAGTGTGGCCTTTTAATATGAGATTGCTTCTGGGATTTCTCACTCATCTATTTACCAATTACTATCATTATTCTGATCATTTTTTCCTAGTGAAAAACAGAACAAAAAACTACTGTACATCATGAACTTTCTGAAGGAAAATGTCAAAAATGTAATTCATTTGGGAAATTTAAATGCTGAGTCCTTTCCTTGGACTTCTCTGCAGTGTGTTATACAATGTTTTACTCTAGTCTTTCAGAAAACAATGCAACATAAAAAAAAATGTTTGAGGTGTCAGCTTTTCCATTATCTCTGTTGTTAACTGAATATTCTGTTTATAGGGACTTGCTGTAACACAGCACGGTCCAAATATTTACTATTCAGGAAGCAGCATTTTAGCTCATTTACATGACAGGAAACATTTTTTTAAATCTTTTATGTTGATTTACTGTCAAGGCAGCAAAGCATATCTAGTAATTTTATTGCTGTTAACTAGGTAAATATTAGAGATTTTATTTATTTATTGAAACTAGCTGCATAATGTTGGGATGTGTACCACTATGCCCAAGAAATTTTTTGGGTATTTTTTATATTTGCATTCTTCCTTTGTCTGCCATTTTCAAATGAATATGCATTAGGTGATAAGTTACAAATTCAAAAATTTTAGATGGCACACGGAGTGACATAAATATTTTCTGTAAAATGCATCCTTTCACCTAATCTGTTGTCTGCCTACTTAAGGAAATGAGGCATATACCATTACTCCATCTCTATCTATGCTCTAATAGCTACTGGATCTTCTTGCCTATTTAAAGCAAGATCTTAAAAATTTCGAAGTGTTAGAGGTTGCATGAATATTGCTGTTGACATGGAGTAGAAAGTCATTTTTATGTTGTGAAGAAGGAAGGGAGAGTTTTGCTCTTATGACCTTTGTTTTCAGTATATGTTGTTAGAAGAAGCTCCATGCCTCTCTGGGAGAAAAGGAAACAAGAGTCCTGGGCTGAGGAGTCTAGGAATAAACTTGAATAGATGGTGTTGCCTGCAGGAGTGTTTTGGGCAAGAATTGAGCAAATGCATATCAAGTGGCTTAGTCTGAAACAAGAAATCTTTGTAAACTTGGTGTGGCTCTGGGCATGCTGGGCAGATATGGGCTGTTACAGTGGCAGATGTCAGGAATATGAAGGAAAACTGAGGTTTGCGAGGGGCATGGGAGACACCAGGCTAATTAGTTTAGCTGCTCAAAGAACAGTTAGTTTAAGGTCTTTTACTTGTTCTTCTGTTCCTGAAATTGTTCCTCCCGTTGACTGAAACCCAGTCACAGATAACCAGACATGGACTGCAAATTAATCCAAAAAGACTGTTTACAATATTCTGATTATTCCTTGGTTGAACTAAAGAAACTTCTACAATTCAGTACAGAAAGTTTTGTGTCCTACATTCCATTTCCCTTCCAAAATTGTTCCAGGCCACTGTGGTACTTCTGTGGTTGCATTTACCTTTTTTTACCCTTTCCTTTAAGAAATGTTAGTAATCAGTCGCTCTTCCATAGCAAGCATGGAAGAACACGTGGGGGGCAGGAGGGCAGGGAAAAGGTTAAGGCAAATGTTTGCAATCACTTCACTCATAGAAAAGTTCAGCCTTACAAATCCACAGACAAAATTAAAACGAGAAATAGAGCATCACACATTATTATCTGTATCCAACACATGGTATTAGGCAGATTGCTTATCTGTCTCACTGGCTAGCTGTTGTGGGACGAGTGGAAGCTTCAGACAGGCACTGCTTTGGCCTCAGAACTTGACCACACTTATAATGAAGGAATCACTCTGCAAATTGTAAGGATGGCAAATTAGATCTATTCATAAAAATGAATATTAAGCAGACAAGATATAATAGATGAAAGATCTTAATCAGAATTACTTACTATACAGTATAAAACTGAAGAACTCCAAGTAGATTACAGTATGACATAAAACAGTACACTATATCAAGGTTCCTATACTAAAGCTAGCAAAAGAAATAGTATTGATTAGGAGTTGAGTGTAACTTACCACCAAAGTGATCATAATGTACACAGATTCCCACACTTAACCCTTTGGGAGTAACAAGGAAACAGGTGTCCCTACTCAAGGGAGAAACTGTACAAGTTTCCAGGGAAATGTTTGGAAGATTCCTGGTTTGTGAAAGTTTGGTGTAGCTTTTGTAGTTTGTAGAGTCTGATGTTACCCCATTCACCATAACTCTTTGTGCTCAGTCTGTGAGCCAGTTGCTCACCCAATCGCATAACACGGTTATCCAGCTGTGAGCTGAGCATCTTGTCCAGAATGATACTGTGAGTGTATCAAAAGCTTTGCAGAAGTCCAAATGGATTACATTTACTGGCTTTCCTAGATCACCTAAGTGGGTTACCCTGTCATAAAAGGAAATCAGTTTCCATAGGCAAGACTTTCCCTTCATGAAGCCGTTCTGTGACAGATGTCAGGAGATGTTAATTACTATAGCCGGGATTACGGATAGTTTCATGGTCTGCAACCCAGCTGAATCTTAAGTGTTTTTTATAGCTGGGTGCAGAAGTGTTTTGGGCCAGGATTAAGCAAAAGCATATCAATTAGCTTAACTGAAAAAATCTAATAGTGTCAAAGTTTATATTTTTGTTTCCTCCAATAAAAGAGTTAACCTTTTTTCCTTTAAGAATAAAAGGCAAGAGTAAGACAGAATGCTACTGTTACAAATTCCTGAATAATGTAAGTCATCTAGAAAATGTTATACCTTATGAATAATACCAGAAAATCATAAAGTCTTTTGTTTGAGAAAGGTCTGAAATTCTAGAGGGCTGGAGATGTGATCTTCATTCCACAGGAAATCGCCATTCTATCTTCCACTTACCATAAATTACTTGCCATATGCTCTGACTCACTTTCAGGTGTTCTCAAGGTGAATTGTGTTACCATTGCTCTTCATAGTGCAAACTGTCATAAAAGCGCCTCTCTTGAAAAATGCATAATTCATACTTATGATCTCATGATTTACATAAAATGAAGTCAAGGACCCAAGTCGTTTATCTTGAAGATATCTCCTCTCTAAACAAATACAGGACCGTGAATAAGATTATTAGCTACCCAGGTGATGGACATCCATGAATCCTTGAGTCTTTGAAACTCTTGAGTCTTAGATGACACAAACCCACATTATTTCCGTTTCACAATGCCAATCTATGTGTTGGTAACATTAAAAGATATCACTTGCATTGGCATAATAATGTAATTGATCAGTAGTTCGCATATTGAAGGTAATTCACAGTAAGTTTTTGGATTGTTCAGAAATCTCATAGAATATGATGACACTCTTTCTGTTCAACTTTCCAAATCACTGCTTTGAAATTTCACAGTAAAACTGAAATCAGTGAGGCAACTGAAGTCTCATCCTATAATCTACCACAGATCATGCTGGTATTGCCATGAGGTTAATTAAATTGTATAACCACAGAAGCCAAACACTAGATAAACATTATTGTTTCTATGCTGGGAGGATATGACCTCTGTTTCTCTTCTTATCAAAATATCCATGAAATCTATTTCCTGTGGCCATCATTCAGAATTGCTGAGACCAAGACTCCTCAAAGAATATGAGAAGGCAGTAATCCAGTCATATCGGAATTCTGATTCATTGAACTCTGCCAGCCTTCAGAGACAGTATGATGCAATGAGGATTTTTATTGTTTCTCTGTGTTCCAGTGTCAACCACTAACCCTCAGTCAGATAGTTTCTCTTGTGCTTCTTTTACGTTTTCTTCACTTCTAGAAGAAATTGTTTCTACAAATGCTCATACTGGGTCTCTGCCCCGAATTTGTTCCTGGAGAAGCTTTTCTTTCTTTGTTGAGTATCGAGCAGCCACAGGATACTAGCTGCCTATGTGAGCACCTTAGCTTCAGCGGTGTGAGTATCCACCCTCTCTGGAAACCTGAAAAAACTTTGTTTTCCAAGATAGGATTGTTGCAAAAACAACCTTTTTTGCCTTTTTTTTTTTTGTGTGCACATGGGTGATTTTTGTTAATATGCTTGTATTTTGAAGTAGTATCTGTTCAGTGTCAGTACAGTCCTACTGTAGTGTCAAAGCGATACTAAGAGTAGAAGTACTGTTAATTATTTCCTGTGATATTGTACTGAGAAATACTGGTTAACACATGTAGCTGAATGAGGTTTGTTGCAGACAGGTTATTGCAGGCAGGAGTTAGCACAAAAAACATTTGTGAAAGAGAGGTTCTGGGCATGCTAGCAAAGTTACTGCTTAGATTTAGTTGCTCCAACATACCTGTAATAAAGGCTGTGGTGGTTTGAAATCTCAATCAAAACCTGTTGAGTAAGACCATGAATGATCCTTATTGAATTATTTTTAATGCTTTAACCATCTGATAACCCAGTATTCAACTGGAAGAACCTTTCAGAGACTTGTTTATCTCTGATTAAATAACAGAAAAGCTGTTACATGGAAGGGAAACCTGAAGTCAGCAGCTAAATAAATCATTGGAAAGAGCATTCTTGGCTCTATTGATATGCTGTACCCAGGGAATTTATTATGTGAGCAGTAACAATTTCCTATATGGGCCCTGAGGAACCACGATTGTTGAGGAAGCCTCAGCTTTGTTTCCAGCTGCATGAAAAACCAGCAAGTGAAAACATTTTGGACTGACAACAAGAAGCCCAAAGTAAAATGATCTAGATCCCATAGGGAATTAGTACCATGATAGTAATGCAAAGCTGCAGAATAAATCAGCTCTGTCAGTAGTGAAATACAGCTGAATCCAAAAGAATAGATCGTGCAGCAAATTGATACCATAGTCATGAGCACAACCCTGTCTTAAGGCATCCAGCCTGGAGCACAACTTGAATAGATCACGCTGTCTCGCTTTGAGTAAACTCATAGCAAGCCTGAAGGCTATTTGCGTGAAGATCTAAGTGTACTTCAGCATTGTCTGGTTTTACTACATTTCAAACTATTGGCCTGACCTTTAATCCTCAGTTGGCCTGTCACTCAGCATTTGAAATACCTGAATACTTGGTTCAGATTCATCTGGGGTGATAACTTTGATCCTAGATCAAAGATACAAGCACAAAACTGTTTTCATTAAAATGTTGTGGTGTATTTCAGAGATAAGTAAGGTAGAGTTTTCCAACTTGCCTGATTTTGTCAGATTGTAGACGAAAAGTCTTGAAAGTTAATGCTCTTTCCCGAGACTGCTCTTTACCAGTGCTGAAAATTGTTCAGATGCAACTTTCTTTGAACATATCCTAGGGGATGGAGCTGGGAAAAGGCTATCTTACTTAATGTCTAATTAAAGTCTTGTAGTTTTTTTAAAGCTCTGCCTTTTGCTGCAGTGGAAAACTCCCAAAGTTTCTGAATTCTGAAGTTTGCAAGCAAAAGTTGAACAAGCTTCTGGGACCCTGACTTAAGGGACTAAGTTTCCATGAAGTTTGGTCCTTTTCAATTTTTTTTTCCTCTGCTTCCCAAATAAATTAAACAGTACAAATTGTTAGGTGGTTGTATGTGAGGTGGGTTTTGTTGTTGTTGTTGTTGTGTTTGTTTGTATGTGCTGTATGTTGGGTTTCGGTCTGTTTTGGTTTGGTTTTTCTTTTTTTTTTCTTTTCCTCAGGATCCTGCTTCTTCTGAAAATAAATAGTATTTTCCTTGGCATACAGTACTTGGGCTTATGAGAGAAACTTTAATTCCAATATTCTTCATTAGAAAAAAGAGTCATGAACTCCCAGAAATAAGGTATCCCGTCTGGAACGCTATGTATCACAGGTTAATGTCAGCCTTTGTCGAATACGTGAATTGTCAGTAAGCTGTCAAATCAATGGCTCGTGGGAGTGTGGTACTGAATTGGTGTTGTCAGCACAAGGGAGGCTCAGTGTTGTACCTTGGGAACTAGAAGGCTGTTACTTGTATGAAAATGAGGTGGTTTAGGCATGGAACTGGTAGAAGATGACTGTGGCTTTGCTTTGGTATTTATAGCTTCCAATGCACTCTGTTGGGGTAGAATTTAATGGAAAGAGTGCCTACAGTGAAAAGAAAGCAATGGTCTTCACTGGAAGCAAGAAGGTAAGATTTGACAATGACCGTTCCATACTTGCCTTATTTCTTATGTTCCCTTTCCAAGTATGACCTCTTTTCTGCTTGTTCAGATGGCCTCTTGGTCTGACCTAGAAGAGAAAGTTGCCTGGATAGTGTTTGGGAGGTTCATCGCTTGTGCTGGGTCTGCTGTCTTGACAGAACCTGATCTGGAATGTTGGATCTCAAAGGTGTAGGACCCTGACAAATTACAGGGACATCATTGCTGCTACTTTTCCTGGTCAGGCTCTAATCTGCTTTGAGGTTGGGCTTCCAGCCCTTTTGATCTTGGACCCTTGGAATATGGCCTCTGAGCTGGGAATTGATCTCTGTAACACTCAGTTCTGCACTACCACTGGGACCTTGTTGGTCTGACTTCAGGACATCACTTTAGGATATTCAAGCTACAGTGTGACTGCAGTCCAGGAGCTTGCTGTTAGCACTGAAGTCACTTCGCATGCATTGGGTAGGTAAACTGATGGAGTGCTTTGGACCGGGCAGTGCATGCTTCCAGAGAGAGGCTGAGCGAGTCCATTATGCGTACATGATCCGGTCCAGATGCATTGTCATTAAACATGGAGCTGGTCGTATCACCCTGTCTTTCTTTCCTGTTTTGTCATAGTAGCAACTTGCTCAGAGGAAATTAGTTTTATTGTTCCACTTGCAAAGGTTGAAGCTCTGAGTCAGGGAGAATTGTTCTCTCAGACTTCAGTAGGGTCACCTTTATTGCAGTCCAGTGGCTGTGGTCAGGTTGCAGGAGCTGTGCGTCCAGAAGCTGTCTTGGGGTGTACTTGGTAGCTGTGCCTCTTGGAATTCACAACTGCTCCACCTCAGGTGTGCAGGGATGACCACAGGGTCTCCTCAGCAATTTCTCACGTTGGAGATTGGATAGCACAGAAAAAATTTGGAGAAATTGAATTCAAAACAGAAGCAAGACAAATGTCTCCCCTTTGATATTGTTTCATCAAAGAAGTAGTAAAAGTCAGTGGACTTCACCTCAGGAAATTGGTTCAAAATGCTCATCTTCAAGTGTAATATGTAATACTCAGGCTGTAGGAGAGACTCACCATCTGCATGGGCTTCCTCATATGGGTTTTCTTCTGAAGTAGAGGGTCTCTTATGACACTGAAATAGTTTTTTCTGGGTTCAGTTTGATTGTTTTTATTGCTTTTTAACTGGCTTTCAGCCTGTGCTTTTTTTTTTTGTTAGGGGTAGAACATCTATAATTCAGTGGATATTTATTTGAATCCTGTTGTGTTTGTCAGTTATTGTACAAAACAGAATGTACGACAGTGAGCATGAGGGCAGAATTTTTTATAAGCAGTTTAAGTCCTGTGGACCTCTCTGGATAATCCCTCTCCTTACTGACTTTGTGGGGAAGAAAAATAAGATAAGTGTGCTTTCAGTGGTATGAGTAGAAATATTTTGGAATTTAGATAAAGAACAGTTGAAACTTATTCTGGTTTAGGTCTATGCTTATTCTGCTTTGTCTTCTGTAACTAAAGGAATCTTTAAGGTTTCCCTCCCCTCTTCTCTCTCCCCAACACCTTTCTCTTTTCCTCTGGGTATTTTCTGGGTAATATGTGTTTTTGTTAGTTTTACTTTTGAAATGGGATTACAGGTTTGGTGATATCCATTGAACATGTAATTAAAAGAAACCCTACAGTGGCTAGGCTTTGTGTATCACCTCATGCAAGCAGTCTAAAAAGATCACCAGTTATCTAAAACAACTGTGAAGCAGTCCCCTGAAACGGAAAGGTGACTTAAAAATATGTTTTTATGATTAAGTCTTTTAAATTGGTACATCCTACAGTCACATGATAATGTTAACAGAAGTTAGGATTCAAGGTCAGGTTAGGTGGGGTTCTGAGCAACCTGATCTAGTTGAAGATGTCCCTGGTCATAGGAGGGGAGGCTGGACTAGATGGCTTTTAAAGGTCCCTTCCAACACAAACCATTCAAAAATTTGTCAGTGGATTTTCATGCTCCCCTTATCTCAATTGTTTTTATTTACAGCATAACACATTTGAGTATCACTTTGAAGTTATGGTAGCAAGATGCATCCTTTTCCACTGGGTAACTTTTGGAGTAGCCCATGGCATACAAAGATAAAATATAAGCAGGAGTTGACAAATTTTAATAGTTGGTACCTTTTCCTCTGCCATTTGAATATTTTCATAGCACTCCCTCAAAATATTGGCTGATTATTCTTTCTCTGTAAACAAGTGCGTAGATAGAACTTTATAATGCTCTTCATTTTGTATGTAACAACATATATAAAAATGTGCATTCAGACAAAATGTGCTCGAATTTTAATTAAATTCAAAAGTTTCTGTCTTTCCCTAATAGTACTTCTTGTTAATGAGATAGATGAGTCTGCTTGGAGTCACAAATCTGTTTAGGAGCAGTGGGAAGTTTCAGACATAAAAGTAGCTCATTCTCAGTACTCAGCAGGTTACTATACTTGTTTTTAACAACAGCTTTTCCAGAAAATTCTGCTTCACAGAGATGTGCAGAAGCAGAAAAAGCAGCATTGTTGGAACATATGGTAAAAGGGTAATATAAATCCTTATCTCATTTCGTAATCAAACCACGTATAGTTGTTGTCTTTCTGTAATTTCAGTAGTTTATCACGAGCAGTCATGCATCCTGTACACCTTTGGAGTTCTGTGGTTTTTGCTGATCTGTTCTTCAAAAATATGAACATAAATTAATGTCCTTTTTAATGTGAGGATCATCCTCAGGGAAGAATGCTTCACATATGATCTTAAGGTTGAACAGCTGTCTAAAAAGCTTTGATTAAGTTGCATGAGCAGTTTTTAGAACTGTCCTTTCAGGTATTTTCCAGGTTCAAGTAGCATTGCACCAACATGGGTTAGATTCACATTGTCCAAGGTATTCTTTCTGACTGTAGGAGTGAAGGAAAGTGAGAAGCCTGGCTGCAAGGTGGGTAGGGTTATTGTTCTCTTACACATGCATGCGTTTTTGTTTATCTATGGAGAAGAGTTTGAGCCTTGGTTAGGATATCATCACTTTCAGTGAATCTTCATTTTTAAAGAGTATTCATTTCAGGAAATGAAGACTGAAACACAAAGAGAAGTGGAGAAATGAGGGCCAGAGAAGTCCTTAAACAGCAGAATTATAAGCAAACCTTTCATGCTTTCCCTGGCGGCCCATCCACCTGTACAGAAACACACACCGCATAGGAAGCAATGAGAAATATGAAGTCTAGGTACCATCACAATACCTCTTTAGGGGCACAGAAATGTGGTATGGGACGGCTCACACAAATGGTGCGTGGTAGTGGAGGGATGCAGACTCTTTTGGAAGTACTAGCTGGTAAGATGTAAGAAAGGCTTCTGCTCCAATGGTGGCTTAAATTTGCAGATCCAGGTTTGTTTTGGAAGGAGTAATAAGCTGGTCAAGATCAAAGGAGAGTCCAACATGAATGCTTCTCAGCAAACATCTGCCACAGACTGAGCAAAGAAAGGAATTGGCTGAAAGCTTCTTTAGAGAACTGGAGGAAGCTTGATTGAAAACATTGTTTCTTATGAGCAACTTTGACCTGTCAACATCTGCTGGGTGGAGTAACATCGCGTGGCAGATGTAATCAAGGAGATCTTTGGGATGTGTTGAGGATGTGTTTTAATGCAAGTGCTGCCCCATCAGTCACAGAAGGTGATCTGCTGCTCATCAGTAAAGAGGACCTGGTGAAGAGTGGGAAGGTCAGTGGTAGCTCCAGCTACACACCTGTGAGGTGGTAGTGAGGAAGGTAAACGACAAGATTAGAATCATGGAGTTCAGAGTTCAGTAATACCTTGATGGCTAAACTGATGAGATACTGATTAGGCAGACTAAGGTAGATGGAAAATAAACTTGACTGCTGGACTCAAAGTTTTAGGGTCAGTGTGGTCTGAAGTTCAGCTGATCACCGGTTGCTGGTGACCTAGAAGTTCCATAGGGCTCAGCACTGGAGCCAGTACCACGTAACTGCTTCATAATAACCTGTATGATTACATTGCTTGCAATCTCAGTAAGTTTGCTCAGTGTTGCTCCTTTGGAGGGAAGCGGTTGATTTGCTGAAGCACAGGGCTGCTCTTCAGAGTGCTCTCAACAGGCTGAAGAAATGGGCTTGGAGGAACCTTGCCTTCAGCAAAGACAAATGCAAATTGCTGCAGTTAGGATGGAACAACTGCATGCAACACTACACAGTGAGGGATGTCTGGCTAGAAAGCAGCTTTGCAGCTAAAAAGGGAGCAAAAACATCTGAGGACTGGATTGGCTAAGCCAAATGACTACAGAATAGAAGACTGAAGGGGAAGTTTGAGGCACAGCTCTAGTTGTTGTCTTCAGTTGTCTAAATGGGGTTTATAGAGAATTTGGAGCAGGACCTCTTGGAGGTCATTATTAAAAGAAGAAGAGAAGGCAACAAAAAGCAGCAGCAAGAGAAATTCAGAAAGATCAGGAAGAAAATAAAAAGTGATGGGGGCCCACATCAGAAAAGGCTATGGTACCTCCACTCTTAAGTTGTGAAGAATTTGATAAGACCCTCAACAAATTCATTGAGCATCTGGATTGTCTCTTTTTGGAGTGAGGAGTTGTACCTTCATGAAATCCCTTTCAACCCAAATTTTTCAGTTCATCAACTAGTCTCCATCTAAGAATTAATTATTTGGGGTTTGGGTTTCAGATTTTTGGTCCTTTCTGTTTCTTTTGGGAAATTGGTTCATACAGATATTCTGCATTAGACCACACCAGAGATGTGAAAAGCTCAGTCTGTGAGTGGCCTGTAGGAGATGCTTACAGCACAGTGAACATTCACATGCCTTTATTTGTATTTCCCCAGGACAGTCTCTCAGCCTTCTGTGGTTTGCAGCTCAAGGTTGTCCCGTGCTAGACGAGAATGTATCTTTATAACACAATATCACAGAATCGCAGACCCATGGAATACCGGGTGGGAAGGGGTCTCAAGGATTATTTGGTCCAACCTTGGCAAAATCACTGTCTAGACTAGGTGGTCCGGCACCTTGTCCAGCTGAATCTTAGATGTGCCCAGTACTGGGGAATCCACCCCTTCCCTGGGGAGGTTGTTCCAACCGCTGGTTGTTCTCATTGTGAAAAACTTTATTCCTGTGCCCAACCAGAATTTCCCCAGGAGTAACTTGTTCCCATTACTCCTTGTCTGTTCCACAGGACTTCTTGTAAAAAGGGAGTCTCCCTCTTTTTTGTAGCCACCCTTTTAATACTGGAACACGGTGATAATGCCTCCCCTAAGACTTTTCTCAAGGTGAACAAACCCTGTCCTTTCAGCCTTTCCCATCATGGCCGGCTTCCCAGTCCTCTGATCATCATTGTGGCCCTTCTTTGGGCCCTCTTCAACCTGCCTGTGTCTATTTTTCGTAATGGGCACTAAAACTGAACACAGAATTTCAGGTGTGGCCTGACAAGTGCTGAAGTGCTCTGCACAGACACTTTCTTCTTGTAGTTCTTAATACTTTGTCAACACCTATAAATTTAGCATATCCAAAGAAAGCCAAAACCAAGTTGTGACAGCAAAGGCATGGATAAAATTTGGGACCGACAATCTTGCAGATACACAATTCTTTTAAAAAATTAAATCTGTTAAAGAAATTGAGAATATCATATTTGTTAATCAGCATTGTGTTGTCACTCTCCATATTTATTATGAAACACATTTTTATAACCATGAAATAAATGAGTAAATGAATAAATAAAAAAGAACTTGGCTTTGGATTAGTAATCAAAGCAATTCAGCCAGCTGATCCATACCAGATGTCAGCAGATTTTTATTTCAAACCATGAACGAGGTGTCTTGAAATTTATTTTTACTTTTCAGATACTCTGAGTGAATATTTCTACTTTTACTGCTGCTTCTTCTTTTGCCAAGGATCTGATTCAATATTATAAAAATAGTAAAAAGAATACCAAGGATTTCCATTTCTTTTGTGCTAACATATTAGCATGTACTGGAAGTGGGCACAGCCACAGCTAGTGTTGAATCTGAGTTAAAGGACAGTGCTGTCAGCCATTATTGCTCATTCCTGCATTGCTTAAAAGACTTATGATTTTCTGATGTTGGATAACAGACGTCTGAAAATGTAGACAACACCCGCTCCTAGCAAATACTCTATTTCAGAAGAAGGATTCTCAGGAAGTGTCTGCATTTTGAAGATATTTGCGATGCTGCATTGTATGTCTGTGTGTCCAAAGATGATTATCTCCTTCCTTCATCTGTTACTTGGGCAGGTTTGAAAACAGCAAAAGGTAGAGACTTTACTTTCACTGTTGCCTATGCTAAAATATACTAAACACGCTGTGCTACCAGGTAAATTTTGTTTTTGTGAGTCCTGTTAGCTAATAGATTTGGGACAATAACACAGCTACAGTTATTTTTCCTGGGGATGTAGTGATTCCTGCTCTATCTCAAAGCACTTCAGGCATACTGAGTGCTCTGAGGGCAAAACCTACAGGTCTTGTGCCAATGTGTGCAACTCAGCAAGCATGTTTTGTGTGTTTTAGCTTTAGTGATCACAGATGCCCATGTCCAAAGTGGGGAACCTGCTGCCTGTGAGGTGCTGACTGCACTGTTAATACTGCTGAAGGCTTCGAGGTCTACGTGCCCACCTGTGAATGCAGATAACTGGTTCAGTGGAGGGTGAGAATGGATGATAACAATGCAAGTCCAGTGGCATTTAAATGATGTTGAGTTTATCTCCTTGTTATGTAAACTAAACAGGTGAATTTAGGGATTTTTTTTCCCCTACCATCGTTTGGTGTGCTTGGACATTGCTCTCTCTTGTTAGCTGCTGTTTTTGACAGTCCTGGGAAGATTGATGTGATATCTTTTTGAAAGATTGTGCCAGAGGTTTTTCCAGCCTGCTTTGTACTTCCCTCAAAATGCTGCGGGCGTTTTGGCTGCCAGGTTTCTGGCAGAAGGGTATTTTCAGGTAGATGAAGCCACTCTTGAGGGATAATGGACCAAAAGAGAGGGAGCAGTTACAGAAGAGATTTCTAAAGATAGTTATTAAATGCTAATAGTTCCTTCTGAGTGTTCGTAGAGAATTGTACCACAAATTATTTGATACAGAAGTCCTCAGTGTTGCAAAACATTGGAAAGCTGTTTCTTTAAATGAAAAATATCAGGATTTTTCAGTCATTACTAAATGCTAAAACTTGTAGTAGATCTTTACAACTTGCAGTAGATCTTTGTGGAAAATATTTGAAATGCCACGGAAGGGGGATTATTAGCACTTTGACAAAATTTGAATATATGGTTGATGCAGGTGAAGATGATGAAGACGGGTGTCTCTTAGTCTCAAAGAATTCCAGTTTTTCGCTTCCTTTGCATTTTACTATTTAGATTTAAGAAGAGATTAATTCCAAACGTGGTTTCACTCAAATGTCCTATCTACTTTTGAACTTACGAAAAAAAATCACTTTCCAAATTGGTTGCTGAAAACCAGATATGAGCTTGATGCATTCACAAAGATCCAGACTTCTGTTTTACTGACATGGAGCACCAAGGCATTGCTTTCTGGGGAGCACACCTTCACTCTGTCTTAGCTGACAGAACTGGTCATGGAGTCACTAATGATGGATAATATTCTTTGGGTGCTGTCTTATGTACCTCACTTGGCTTAATAATAAACATTCTCACTTCTCAAATGTAAATGTTTTAGAGGACAAGAGTGAAAGAATTTTGGTTTGGTTTTGGTTTTTTTCACCTTTTCTCCCCAGATTTGTATGAGTTGTCACCTGTAGCTGTACTGGGAAATTACTTAAGAACCCACTTGTAAGTGCTTGTGGATGTGCTTGACATCCTTTTGGCCCACAGCTGGAATATCAAGTGATAGACAAGGAAAATTTTGTTTGTAAACTGGAGGTATCAGACTTGTATAAACTTTAATTTGGGATTAGTGTTTCTTAGTTTGAATACAGACATGCTAATTATTATTCATGCAGCACTGAAAATGCACATAAAATACTGTAAGCAAACAGAAATATCCCCGTTAAGATGGCCTCCCCAAGCCTGTTTGATTGTTGTGTTAAGTCAGTTACTCTCAGCTTGTTGTTAATTCTAGCTATGGTGCCAATTATATTTCATTGTAAGGTTTGTTTTTTGAGAGCAGATCCGTGGTAAAACTATGCTGAGAACTTCTTTGCTTATAGGGAACACTTTTCCTGCTGAATTTGATTTGCATTTCTGTTTATCTGTTCTGGCTCTTGACATACGTTTTTAAAAAGGTATAAATCAGCATTGCTGCTTCCAAAAAGACTCAATGAATGCTTTTGTCATTCTGCATGCTTCTGAGCAGCCACCTGCATTAATATTGAGGGTGCACTGGCTTGTGCATGAATTCAAGCTGATTAGTCAAGTAGAGAGTGCAGTTCTTGTTTTTATTCAGAAAACGGACTATTTTATGAAGGGCAAAAAATTTATTTGAAGCAGCAGCCAGGATGTGGATAATATTTTATATGTTTGTACATTTACACACCATAGTTTATAGGCTGCATGCAGCTCTCCCAACTCAAAATTGCAATATCTTGTTGTGTTAGACGTGAAGCCTTGCAATCCAAATATCCTCTTCCTAAAAACTTTGCAGAGAATTATATTGAGTAGTAAAATTTAGTGTTTGTGACACTGTGCAAAGCTAGTCTTGAAAACAAAAATTAGCTAAACATTAAGTTTTCAATAGTTTTTTAACAAGAGCTTTTTCAGTTGAATGGTTTGTTAAATTTTGCAGCACTTCTGAAATGAAAACATCCATCGCATTTTCTCAATTGATTATGGAAATTGAGTACAACTTAATTTTATGCTCAAAAGAAAACAGATCTAGAAGCAACAGCTCACCCCAAGCAGTGGTCTGATGGAAACCAAACATTTTGAAAGCAATTTAGTGTTACAGGAAGAGAAATTATGCTCAACACAGTTCCTTTTGCCATGTTGACTGGCATCTTATCTGTGGGGAGCAATTTGCCTGTCCTGCCAAGGAGAAAGAAGTATGGTAATGCACTGGCAGCTGTTAACAGCAGCTACCGGAGGGATATGGAGAGAACACACATCTTTTCTACAAGCAGAATTATGTAAAGGTTCCATTCTCCTTAGTTAAAGATCTTATCCTTTTGTGTCTCGTCGTGCTAAGAATCAGAAGGCAGAGATAGGGATATTCTGCTATTGTTTTGTTGGTATGTCCCGTTTCTGAGTCTACGTGGTTATCGCAAGCACAGCTAAAGAGCAAGCTAGCAAACACTTAAGCAGAGCAGATATTCACCACTGGTTTTCCGTCTGTGTTGTTGCTAAATGGAAGTATTGCTTGGCTGCATTGTGTGAGGGAGAGGATTTAAGTATGAGTTCATATCATTCATGTCTTTGACTGCAAGTTTTCAAACTCGAAATTGAATTGATATCTTTCGGTGATTTTTATCTCTCTGACTTTTTTCTGAACACTGTGTGGCCATGATGACTAGAAGGTGATTAGGCCATTGCCATGCAGACACATCCCTCTGTGTTTAGCAGAGCTCAGATTTGATTCTGCTGCTGCTGGCATTACTGTGTCATTTTTTCTTTTGCTTTCCTCTCTTCCTCATTGTTCCTCTGTGGCCTGCCATGGCTCAGGTGCTGCCGGTTGCTGTTAGTGTCCAGGATTTATGAGCCATCTTTCATAGTGGGTCTCACATTCCTGGCGAGAACTAGATGGATGAAGGGTCCTGGATTATCACTCAATGCTGCTCTGCTCACGAAGAGCATGTGGTTGCATTGTGGGGCCTGATTATTTCTCAGGAAGTCCATGCACCAGCAAAGAAATACTGAAGAAACATTATAAAAAAGTTAAAATATTAACAATGGTAATTTTTCAGTTAAACTTCAGAGGAAGTATGGCAGTATGCTCCCACCCATATAAAAAAAAGTACCCTTAAGATAAATACAGTGTTAGAGTAGAGGATGAATTTTTATCGACTCCACTTTGAATTGTTGCCTGTTTATGCCTGGCTAATCCTGGAGATCACCTGAGCAATGACAAAGAGAGCTCAACACAAAACAGCAATAGTGTGTAGTTCCTTGAAATGATGTTTTCATCATGTGTTTTAGCCTATGTTAAAATCTTGAACCATTCCACATTGTAACAAAAGGTAAAATATTCTTCTGGGTATTTATTTGTGTGTTTGAATATGTTTTTAATTTTTTTGTGACACAAAAAAGTAGACAATTTTCTGAGTATTTTGTGTAATGGCAGCGCAGAATGTTATGACTCTATCTACTTGGCAAAACGTCTTGCTGAGATATAAATAGATTTCTAATGGCTGTCAGGCTCTGTGCCCAAGATATTTTCTTGTAGATATCTCATTACAGAAATAACATCATCAATAAAATAGCTGAAATATTTTGAAAACGTGGGAATATTTTTACATCAGTAACTGCAAGGAAAATACCTACCATACGCATAATTTGGGGCTGATTTAAAAACTGTAATTTATCATAATTATCTGCATATTATAATGGCAAAACACGCTTAATTGCTTTTGACTGGACTGATATTATGATGAGAAGGAAAGTTAACAGCAGATGGCCCTACTGTCAAAACTGTAGTCTCTTAGCCCAAAATGAAGTAGCAGACTGAACATAACATGTTTCTGGCTTCTTTTTCTGATTTTCAGCAGTAAGTATGAACTAGCATTTGGTGGGGTTGTGAATGTTTACAGACCAATAGAAATTGTCTTAGCTGGTGACAAAAATAGCAATGAAAACTTGACTAGATAGGATTCCTCATCGCATTATGACTTAGATTTTCTAAAACATATGAGGTTGTTTAAAATATTAAACTGGTATGAAAAGCAAATTCTTTCCAAAATATTAGAACCGGTTATAACACTATTTTCTGCCCTTTTACCACCATATGTGCATTTTCTACTTTCATACAGCAATGAAAAAAGAAGTGCTTAATCTTCTATACCTGTCTGGCTTTGAAGAAATAAATTAACAGTTGAAGAAACAGATAATTTTGCAGTGCTTCAAATAAGTTCAGCTTTGCTGCATCAATTGCAATATGCCTGAAGGATTTGTCTTGTATTAATCACAATGTGCATGCACAGATGCGGTGCTGTAAAAATCCCAGCATCTCTACTCACAAAATGCCTGAGAGAATTGAAGAATTTAAGATTACATTTGTACAAAGTTAAATTACAGAGTGGGAGAGGGAAAGGCTGGTTTGATTTTGGTTTTTTTTTAAATGTCTAGTCAGAGAGAATCACAATAAGCAGGTGGTACATTATACTGCTGGATGGTCAATGAAAGTAAATTAGCTGCTTCAGCTGATAGAAAAGAAATGCTGGCCTGATCAGCTTAAATAAAGGTGACATGTTATTTGTGAAATAATGCGAATACCGAAATGTAGTTTAACCCCAAAGTTTGTGTGTATATTTGTATGTACATTTTGTCTGTGCTTCATATTATAGATTTTATAACAGTTAATCTTCTAGACTAAAATAATGGGTGAATTTATTAGAAAGCAGAACTCATTACAGGGAGAGATTTATTATTTGCTTTGTGTCAGAACAGATCTTGCTCAGATGTGCTGATTGATGGGACAATGTAATTTGTTCATCATAGTAGCAATACGTAAAAGGAAAACAGTGGGACAAAGGTATTTTGCACCTTAAAAATTTTCCCCTTTTGCAGTCCAAGCATAACAGGAAGATTTTTAGAAGGTATCCTATTTTTCAAAGGGCTAACCAAAATAAATCACTAGATTTGTTAGATCTAAATCAAATAGTAAGACATAAACAGTCTAGTAAAAAACCTTTTTGGAGGTATTTTTAACATTGAGATGATGCATATTTGTACATATTAATGTTTTAAACTTTTTTCAGTACACCATCACTTAGTGGTGATGTTTCTGGAAACTGACAGCCAGTTGCCAGTTACAATCTGTTTTATGTATAATTCAGGGGGCTGTTAGTTTTTAAACCTTTAAATTTGTTCCTTAGGCTATATCATCTTGACCCTTCTTTGAGCTAATGCAGATACACAGCTTAATAACATCTCATGGTATAATGTAAGTATACAGGGACAAGGTGCTCAGACTTTCTCTGGTCTTTCAAAACCTAAAAGAATATATTTTGAATAACTTACTACACATAGTAATAAATTGTGTGCAATAAATATTTAATTTTTATTTAACCTACCGTATCATAGTAGACACAAAGCTAGGTACTCTTGAATACTCAAAATCAGTTGTAAAAAAGCCTGTAAGAATTTTCCCATTCTTTATTTTTCCTTGGAATCATCCTTGTCTTTGTAGGAGGCTCTCAGGATAGATTTTCTTTGAACATCTAGTAATGTGATATTTTGCTTTTACCCCATGCTGGTCTTCTGAGCACCCTCTAAGAAGGTTTCTGTGATCCAGAGTGAAGTTCAAAGTTCAAATTAATTAAAATATCTCATTATTTGAATCTGATTCATGTACTGTAGAGGTTTTTTTGGGAGGCTTTAATGAATCAAGTTTGAATTAAAATGCAAAAAAACTTGATGATTCACTTGTCTTTTGCTAATTCTCTACATTCCCTTACAAAACATTAATGCAGTACACAGGGGGCTTGGAAGTAAGTTGAAGGGAATAATCTCACAAAAGTTTTTAAGAGTTTACCTGCTAAGCTATATTTTTTAATTGATGCCTTATGAAATTCTGGCAAAATTCTGGTTGCTGTTGTATAATCTTATTTCTCATTCCTTCTGTGCAGTTTTGCTACACTCTTTTGCACTCTTCAAAGCCTAAGCAAAGAAGCAAAAGCCATTCACAAAAATGCATCAATTTTGATGATTTAAATTTTTCCCTATTGTTTCTCCTCTGCCTTCATTTTTTCATTTTACTTTTTCTTAAACATCTGTTAAACTAATTATTCACTTTATTTATTGTTTGTCAAAGCATTTTGCTCTCATTTTAAAGCCTATATTCCCTATCTTTTTATGAGTCAGCAGAGGGGTGAATTGTAGAACATGTGCTAACTATCAAGATTCTGAGAGCCTTTCTGTAAAGAAAACACCATTTTTTGTTTGTAGCAGGTTGACAGCTGAAATCTTGAGAAGTGAAAGCAGAGCAGGATATCAGGAAAGGAGTGAAAGGCTAGATATAAAAATACCATAATATTCCAAATGTGACAATAGAATCATTATAGAATATCTAAAATAGTAAGGAAGGCACTTCGAAATTATGGCTTGACATTTTTAGTCCAGTAAAATGTTCTGGCATGGGTTAAACAGTTTGATCTTGCAATGAAGCCTTAGGTCTAAAGCAAAAGAGTAGAAATCTCCATCAGTGCGCATTTATACTGAAGTCTTTCTTCTTCATGTAACTAACTGGAATCAAGTATCTTTGTGCAGGGCTTCTAAAAGTATGTATAGTCACATTCTCTCTGTTTCAGCCCTAAATAATACCTATTTTTCTTGCTCTATAGAATTATTGTTCTTGCTTTAAATATTAAATCATGGTTTAGTTGTGTAAAAACTAACTGGCCGGTTTTTACTACTACCAAATTATTAAGTTGGGTATATTTTTTTTCAAATTATTTATACCTGAACTCTAGTACAGGGGAAAACCAAAAATGATATTTATTGAAAATGAGTCTTAAGTTGTTAAAGGCTTGAAGAGTGTCACTGTGGTGTTGCACATGTCAGCAAACCAGCAGATTCTGGCACTGCAGATGCAACACAATGTCTCTAAGATTTTCCTTTTTCCTGCCGGAACAGGCAAGCTCCGAAAGCCTGCGTTGACAGGTAATGAGATCTAATAAGCAAGGGAAAAGGGGTAGGTGAGAATGAAAGAGTAAGGGAATATCCATATTCATTATTTAATCAAATAAAATTCACTTGGTGGATTTTGGGAATACTCATTCCTTGCTTCAAAAGCTTCTCTGTGATAGCTGTAAACAAATTACCTCTACGAATAACTTCTTAATCAGGGAAGAGTAGAACTGTTCTCTACTTGATCTCTCCCTTTGGGTGGTCCCAGTCAGAGAGCAGCAGCCTTCCTTCTGATGGCTTGCCTTCAGAGAAGCTATATGATATTATGCTGACAGCTGTAGACCTCTTTTTGTTAGGCATAACAAACATCCTGTGCTGAGGACAGCATCAAGCCCAGCCTGCAGTATGCCCAATTAGAGAAGCTAAAATCTCATTTGTTTCACCATGGGAGTCTCTGAAAGCACACCGTTTTGGCCTCATTACAGTATTTTTAACTTTACAAAAACAATTTCATTATGGAAATTAAAGAAGCTCATTTAGTCTTAGCATTTATGCTTAACTTAATAAATTCCACAAGTGTATCAGTTGCCCTAGTGTGCAGGCTTTTTGTTCTTCATCTAGGAAAAAATTTGTTTTAGAAACTATTTGCAGAGACTGTTTCATAAAGGAATATGCCATTTGAATATGCTGGTTATTTGTTATTAAAATGAACAAATTTCTGGACTCCACTGTAGTAATTTTCCTTCGTTGAACGTCTGAGCATTGACCAGTATTGACTCTGCTGTACTCTACTATGTAAGTCAGTGAAAAGATGTCAGATAATTATCTCTTTTAGTCCCTAGAAATGCAGGCTAAGGATAGGATACCTTAAGGTACAGGTGAAGTAGTTGTTTATCCCACTAACTACAGGTGAAATGCTTTAGTCTCCTTGAAATTTTTCTTTAAGATGAAATAAATCAATAAAAGGAGACTGCTTTAAACTGCGCAGTTACTATATAGTTATGAAAACAAACTGAATTGATTGTAAGCATCTGTTTTCATGTATTTTTCTCCTTGGAATATGTCCCAATGTCTTTTTCTTTGTTAGAATGATCCAGTTTACTTAATAAGCTATAAATATGTTGAGTGGAAGTCAACAAAGGTGTTTTCAACATACACGGCAGTACAAATAAATCAAACTTTTTTCTTACAACTCTTATGGGCTGCAGTAGGAGAAAGGTAATCAGTATCAGTGGTGCACCTGAGGCTTTTCTGGTCTCAGGTGCCAAATTCTTTTTTCTTGCTGCTGGTGTTGGCACTGTCACCACTGCTCCATTTTTACTTG
This sequence comes from Rhagologus leucostigma, assembly GCA_013397725.1. Classification (NCBI taxonomy): domain Eukaryota; kingdom Metazoa; phylum Chordata; class Aves; order Passeriformes; genus Rhagologus; species Rhagologus leucostigma. The sequence goes on from VZTD01001533.1 coordinate 1,986,327, forward strand.
CTGTTGTAGACAGGAGCTGGAAGGAAATAGGAGTGAATGAGGCAGAGGCAACCTTATTCCACCACTTTCCATCTTTCCTCTACTGTCACTGGAGCTACTCCATCAGCTTCCTCAAATTCCCTGTGTTAGGATTTATTTAGACTGGTGAGAGGTGTGTGCTCAAATCCAGCTTAAATAACTGAGTCATTTTTCAGAGCAGTAGCTAGTCTAGCTTGCTGCAAAAGTGGATTGTGTTTAGTGACCATAATAATTTGTTTCTCCTATAGCTCGCTTTTTCTGTCAAGCCATGGCATTTTCCATGGTTAGAATGTGAGCCGTCTTTGTTTGCTTTTCTATTTAACCAAGGTGAAGTGATGCAAGAGGCTGTGAGAACATTCTCTTTCCCTTAAAATAATTGTACTTCAGTTCTTCAAAGATGGTTGTTTTCTTTTTTTCTCTCCTGAAACCCCAAATCCTTGTACTACTGATAGCTGAAGTGGTGATTCACCAGGTATTCTCTTAAATTAGAGACGCACGGTCTCAGTCTCTCTTTGGTTCTCCTTTGGAGACATTCAAAACTTGACTGAACATGGCCCTTAGTGACCTGATGCAGCACAGAAGTTGGCTTTGAGTGACGGCTTGGTCAAGATGACCTCCACAGGTCTATGTTACGGCTCTAAGTCAAGGAGGGAAGGACTAGCAGATGCTGGACATCCAGTTCCAGTGGATAGTTTTATTGGAAGCATAATTTTTCACCAAAACTTGCTTTAAACAGCCGTGTGAAGCAGGGGAACAAATAAACAGTTTCCTGAAACTAATTCTGTGAACTCCTCGTGGTTGTAAGCTGGCACTGCCGCCAAAATCACAGCGATGTGCTAATCCATTTTCTCTCCACCCTCTCTCTCTGTCTCCTCTCCTCACTTGCCCCATTTATCTTTCCTCTCCTCCCCTCCCCCATTTCTTTTGCCTGCTCTTCTGCTGTTCTCTGTAGCCATCCCATATCCCTACCTGGTTAATGCACACACCATTGTGTAGCTTCATTGTGAACAGAATCAAGGGAGTGATCTAGCTGAAAAATCTATTTTAATTGACTGAGTTTTAGTTAGTTTTTTTAAAAGTAAAATAATCTTGGCAGAACTGTAAATGTGTGTGAGAGCATGGATGTCTTGGGAACAAACTGGTCTGGGATATTTGTAGTATTTTGATTTTTTTACTATATGTGTAATGAAACAAGTTATACAAGGTGAATGGTAGTCTTGGAGATCTTTATTTATTCATACGAACCCAAAGAAGAGAATGAGATTCCTGTTGAGCCTGAATAATGGCAATCTTCAGTCATTTGGTGTCCTCTGAGACTTACTTTTTTTCACTATTTCAAATGTCATTTTGTGTGTTAGAAAATATCAGGACTCCATCTTGCATAAGCTGCATAAAAAATGCAGTTTCTCTACCTTTCTTTCAAAGCCAATTAAAGTGTAAAGCTGAAATAATACAATGTGGTTAAATTACAGATCAAGCAGTTGTGCAGATGTATCACTGAACAGTACTCAGTCCATTTTATGCTATTATAAACTACAGAAACGCTATGTTTACTTCCTTTATAAATCAAGCAAATCTTGTTTTTATTGCAGAGAGTAGGAGGTGAGGTAATAGTGGAGTGGGAGGATAATTTAGAATAGAGGTACCTGCAACATGCAGATACAGTGCTCCAGAGTATTAGGATATGTTAGGTTCATTTTGAGAAGTTGTTTGTAATGATTGTTAATAGCATCCCACAAGAGGAAGCAGAATGTAAGTGTGCTGAAATCCAATGAAAGTTGAGATATGAAGTTCAGGATCATTTATATCAGATGAGAATCTTAATAGGAGGGCAATCAACAATTTTGTCAAGAGCTCAGTCCATACTCCTTCAATTTATTGAAGTTGTGAGTGGTCTGACCTGTCTGTTTTCTGGAAGAACAGTATATCTAGCAGTTATCAGAAACTGAAAGGGTGATAATGTAGAAAAAATGGGGGAAAGAAGATAGTAATTCTAACTGGTAATGAGGCCATGTGTTACAGCCAGATTTTTTTTCCAACTGACATATAACAAAATGAAGAAAAATGGAAAGTAAACATTCGACTTCTATCTAATTTTTCCTTCTAGTTAGGATGTCCTATTGTGGTTTGACAGAGTTGCCATCCTTTAACTCAGCTCTGTTTATTGTGTAAACAAGAGGTTCTACCACTGCCACTGCTTCTTCTACATCAGTTATTTCATCCTCAGGAAAGAAAACTGCCAGCTTGGAACAGATTCCTTAGTATGCATATATGCATTTGATCTGGTACTGTAAATAACTACTCTTCACAGAGTCATATTTTTCTAGAGCAGAACAAACTGAGGGGAGCTTTGAAAATTTGAAAAGACATATTTTGGCAAGAGAGAGCTAATGGTAATAATAGAGCTATGTACTCTGAAAAAAAAAATCTATTTACAGAAAGCTTTTCATAGCAATCTGGTAGGAAATCTACCTATCAAAAAAAGTGCTGGTTTTCAACAAATGGCTTCTAGACTCATCTTTGTTGTTTTTAAAATTGCTTTGAGTGCTTCTGGTTTCATTAAGGAAAAAAGGTTAGCAGTGTTACAGCAAAGTTTATGATGTCTTTGGGTTGAAATATTGACATCAAAATTGGTGTGAGATTTAGTGTGTGTATATATATATTCACTTACCTCTGTATGTGTGTATGTATGCATATATATGTGACATCTGATGGCAACATCAGTGAATGAGGGAGTAATAAAAACTTGATATTTTGAGGAATCCTGGCGTTATTACAGAAGGTATCTTTGAGGAATAGAGAGACAGAACTAAATGCTGACTTGCCAGCTAGGCTCCCAGTTGACTGCTGAAAATACGATGTTAGATATAATGAGCACTGTGAGGGTGTTTAGATGAGGTACATTTAGTGGCTTTTTAAAACAAAAGCCTTTCCTTAGAGCAGGTGTGTCCACCATCATATGGCTTTGGAAATGGAAGGGAAAGTTTACCTTTTGTATCCTACTTAGTGAAAGTAATTGCAACCTTCATTTGATCATTTGCGCTATTATAGGTTTCCTTACCTTTACCTCTCTACCTGTGCAAGTTCAGGATCACTTTCATGTCTGTTCCTAGAGCTGTAGGAAACTGTTTCTGTTGTGGTTATGCATTTAACAGTTGGGCAGCTTATGCCAGCTTAATCATCGCTTTTTTCCTCATCATAAAGCTCTTCCTTGGTTATTATGTAACCAGATGTATATTAATCTGCCTTGAAGCAGTTAACATATTGAAAACCACTAAGTATCTAATGGGCTTCCCACAGTTATCCCATGTGTATACAAAAGACTTTAGAGAAATCTGTCCCTTATAAGTACTTTCCAAGCAGTGAAGCACTAGATTGCACTGTAATGTATATCATCAAATTAAAACAATTTTACTATCTAGGTCTTTGATTAGGACACTCAAAAATACGCATATTTCATGGGATATGCAAGTGTCACTGGATATGGTGAAAGGACATCCAGCAAGAAATGTAAACATCTTTTGTACAAGACATTGAAACCTCTTGCAAATGGAAATAAACAAGTTCAGTAGAAACTTTGACCCAAACGGATTGTTAGTTGCAGCCTACAGATTCTTTTTCAAATCATTAACTGTGTCTCACGGTGTCTTGCAAAGAAAGAAATGGAGGCTACTGCTTAATGAGTCTTTAAAATAGATCTGACAGACAAGCTTCTTATGATTGGCCAATTTAGGAGTTAGAAAATGGCTTAATTTAATTCAACCACTAGGGCTTTGTAAATGAGTATGTATGTATATATGTACTACGTGCAATGGTAAAATTGTCAGATGTGTTATATACTTCATTTACCATAAACTCCCAGCTGCCCTGCCTGTATTTTGCCCATTAATCTGTCATGGACTTTAACACTTCAGACACGCATTTCTGAAGATCCCGAATAATTATTTTATTTTATCTATCAAATTTAACTTGTCATATGAATGATTCTTCTTTTTTTTTAGTAGCCAGGGATGAATTTTCGTCAGACTGTGTATTTTATTTTGCTGTTGTATATGCAGAGCCAGACAAAAATGGGTACGCTGTTACTCCCACCTGTTGTCAAATCCAGGATGATATTTTGTTCTGAGCTCATGATGGATTTCTGGTTTGTATTTTTTGGTCTACCTGGTTTTAAAAACAAAAAATTTGTGCTATGTATATGTAGAAATACACAGAAGTAGGTGTATGCTATAAACTGGTACCTGATTTTTTATATAAAACAGAAGATCCATCAATTTGCCTCATCAATTAAACAGGCAGCGTGAAGGCATCATTATAAGAATTACTATTTTTTTTCCTCCCAAAAAATATCAATAGAAATTTTTAATCCCATGTATTTTCCTGACTTTCTTGGGACTTTTTAAGAAGTAAAATCCTTGAAAAATATACAGTATTTACTTTTTCACCATAAAGCCACAGGTGACATTAACATGATCAAAGGAAAAATTAGGAAAAGCATGACTTTTCTAACTACTTAAATCACTGTAGAGATTTTCAGTGTGGCAAATCACACTTTGTTTTGGAAAAGCTATGAGGAGGAGGTATGTTCGGGGACATCCATCCCAGCTTCTCTCATGGTGCTCATGAAGGTAACACTTACTTTTAAATGTTTAAATGTAAATGTTGGGTCTTGGGAAAGAAAGAAGGAACTGGACCAGACAGGATTATGAATCCTGTTGCTGCCAACATGGCACAGAGCTCTGCCCGGGCTCTGGGGGGTTGCTGCTGCTGAAGTTGTGTAGGGCAAAAGGGTAACTGAGGTTCCAAGGTTCTGTGGGGCAGCATCCACCCTTTTTTCCATGAGTTGGAGTATGAGCAGACAGTAAGACAGCCCTGGCAGCACAGGTGTCAGCTTTTGCTGGGAGCTTCAGAGGGCAGTGGGTTGCAAGCAGCAGTCCCTGCAGATTTGGAGCTACAAACAAGTTTTCATCTGGCGTACTTCCTTCCTCTTTCTTTCCTGTTCTCATCAAAAAGGAGGATGTCTCAGAGAGAAGAGCAAACTCTTTCACGGTAAAGTGGTGTGAGAATGTCTGTACAGCTTTTAGGTTTATGCTATATCACATCTCCAGGAGAGATGAGTAGGAGATGCTTTGATAGAAAAAATCAGCAGAACAAACAGTCAAAACTTTATTTCAATTTCTTTGTCCTCCCTTCTTCCACAAATTTGATAGGTTGATAGCTTCAGAATGGTAGGGCCAGCAGAAGAGAAGGAAGGTGGCAGTTGAGGGGTTTGTTTATTTATTTATTTTATATTTGACTTCCTTAAATACTACCCTGATGATTTAGTCATCAGTTCTTTGAGGCAAAGTTTTTTCATGATTTATTTTTCATTTGTAGTTTGATTAATATATTAATTATAAATAAAGGTGAGAGCAAGAAACGTTAAATTTGTATGTTTTGTTAGTTAATTTTCCCTTTGAACAGTTAGATATTTTTGTCCTAGGTTTTTTAGAACTGCTTATTTAAATTTAAATAAGATATTATTACTGATTGTTCATTTGTGTAATTTTAACTCATATTTATTTGATGCTTTTAGTATGTTATTGCTCATTCTCTCATATGATTATTAAACATGTGATTTAAAATTGCAGAGAATTATTGAACAATGACTGTTAGAGTGGAAATTTTCCGTGTAATCATTATTTTATATTCAGGCTTGAACTGACAGCAATATAAACCAGAAATTTTTTTACATTTGATTGCTTTTTCCTTTTTCTGCCTGATTGAAATGGTCGTTTGCTTTGAGTGGCATTTCTGTACAAGTCCCTGGTATACCAACTCTACCAGCACTGATCAATCTTCAATTTAATTCTTTCAGGCATCTCTGAGTGAAGTTTTGTTCACTTTGGTGATTGGAAGAGTAGAAGAATAGTTGCACCATCAACTTCACTGTCTCTTTATGCCTGTAGAAGCTAAACCAGTCAGTGATTACCTTGAATGAGTGGTTACCTTTCATCTTAAAAGCATCACCATCCCTTTTGTCATTCTAAAATGTTAACTCATACAATGTTTATTTCCTCAGTCTGCAAGAAAGGAATGATTTGGCTCTGTGAGGAGATGATTCAGGTGTACATAAGCCCACAGGGGGTGAAAAAGGGGGCTAGGTTTCTGGCATGACAGATGGGATGGAAGACTGGATGAACTTAGTATGAACCAGATAGAGGAGGAAATGTGGAATGGGGATTTTGGACCCTTCTCAGTACAGTGAGGGAAAAGCAATGGCATGTGCAGCTGTGAGGATTAAGATTGGTCAAACAGAGGGTGTGTCCTGCAGAAGGCAAGAAAGCAGAGAAATCCTGGGGCATTTAAACTGACAGCATCTAGTTTTATTTTAAATAAGGAGTGAGATATTACAAAGGCTGGTGTAAGATAAGGGACTTCAAACTGGAGTACTTCTGAAAAACAACTTATTGGCTTTTTTAGGTAGTTGAAGCAAATGAGTTTGGGCCATTTCTTAAAAACATGGATCTGGAAGTCTTTTGCTTGTTGGTGTGAAAGCAGATGATGCTGCTGAGATCCAGCCGTGGCAGCGCTAGTGAATAGAGACTGCTGCTATACTCATTGTTTATCCTTTTTTTCCTGAAAGACTTGTCAAGAAGACTGGAAGATTTTTATCTAACTGGAACCTTAGTTGACTTGTTGCAACTCTTCCCTTAGGACTTGGCGATATTGCTCAACTCCAAAATATTTTGTAGCCCTATTTGAAGCTGGACTTTTTTTTTCTGTATCAGCTTTTACAGGAGTCTTGTGGCTCTGCCTGATATTTGAGACCCACAGAGTTTGTGAACACAGTGTTTGTCTTTGAGGAAACAGGTATTTCGACTTTTTGTTGCATGATAGAGCTTTGTAGTTACATTTTATTATGAAGTATAAGTTTTCATTAGTGCATTTTCGCCATCTGATAACTGTCTGAAGCCAGAAAGTTACTTTTTATTGATTTCCTACACTCTTTAAAACTTCAGGTGTCCCTCACAGATTTCCTTTTTTTTCTTTTTTTTTTCCCTCTTTTAACCTGTACAAGATGCAGTAAATCTATGAGAAGTGTAATGTGTGAAGTCAGAGTTTACAAGGAAAGGAATATAGAAATATTTGATACTTCGGCGGTTAATATTGTGTCAGTGTAATTTTGAAGAGTTGGCGAACTTTAAAGAAATATGTGCAGGCTCTTCCTAAGCATTATTATGTAACCTAAAATTTGTGTGCAGAATGTCTTTGTGCTCTAAAGTTAAAAAGAGTAATTGAAGTTTGCAGAAAGGAATCAGGAAAACACTGTAACTGTAGATGCTTCTGGTGTCGGTTTTTTGGATGGTTTTAATGATCTGTAGCTTGCAAATAGTTGGAAAATTTTCTCTTTTACTTCACTGAAAAGAACAGCTTGCAGCAGTGGATAAGTTTTACAGTTGCATCAGGTGCACAATTACTAAGCAAGGATGGGAAGCCTGACAGTTTTACTTCTAGCAAAGCTGACCTCTGGAGGATTTTATTAAAGGAATTTCGTTTTTTTTTTAACAGTGCAACTGACAAAAAGAAATCTCTCATGAAACAGAGCCGACAGATTGTATTGCTAACCACATTCCTTCAAAACTTCAGGAAGTTCAAGAAATCAATGTAGTTTAAGTTTCTATGCAGTGTTATTTGAGAGTATGGAGTACAGTTCCCTTGGTTCTAAAATGCAGTATGAATTATCACCCTAGTCTCTCTCTTGGTTTATGGGTGCGGTGCTCTTTCTTACCTGGATGTAGCTGTGACTTATGTATTAACCTGAGCAGTTCCATGGCTCCTCAGTCTTTACAGGCTGGTAAACAAGTGTCATGGCACAGAGAAAGATGTACCTGTCAGGAGCGTAGGGCCATGCTTATTTCACTGATACACATTCCTGTGACAGGATGAAAGAATACCATTAGGTTAGGGATACTGTTTCTATCTAAAAACCAAAACAGCCCCTTCCTCTATTCCCCAACCAAACAAATGACCCCCTGCAAACCAAACAAAAAACCTCACTAAAATCTGAAGTGTTGAAAAAAATGCTTCAATACTGTATTTGGGGTACTTGTATAGGTAAAAACCAATAATTTTCAGTAATTATATAGTCTCAAGATAATGTTTTTTGTACTGGAAAATGTAAATATGAAAGTTACTGGATAGACACAAAGAATAAGAGTCAAAAGGAAGCTGAGATGTTTTTTTGAGTAGACTCAAAAGAGATTTTCAATAAAATATGAAAGTTAGCTTTACTTAAACTAGGTTTTAAATTATTGAAACATTCTTTCTAGTTACTGAAAGGAGTGAAATTCTGTAATTGATCACTGCCTATTTCTGTCATACACATGGCACCTTTTACCTTACGTAGGAAGCCTATAAGCTTTCTGGTTATATTCTACAGTGTATGTAATATAGACTATATTTATAGATACATGTATATTATATTTTCCTGGAGAATGAGGAATGGTCTAAACACAAGTGTATGGAGGAAGGCATTTGTCTGCATGTTGCCCATACTTTGTGTGAGTCTGATGCAGGTAGGCAAGTTATAGTTCACAAATAATGACTATTGTTTCCAGATCCTCTGGTTCTTCTCAGCCGCACATGTGTGTTGGGGTAGGGTAAAAAAGACTAAGACAGGCTCTTTTCAGTGGTGCCCAGAGACAGGACAAGAGGCAAAGAGCACAAATTCAAATACAGGCTATTCAATTTAAACGTAAGAAATTTTACTACAGTTAGAGTGGTCAAACACTAGACTGGTCTGCCCAGACACCTTACGGCATCTCCATCTTTGGAGACGTTTAAAACCCAACTGCACATGGCCATGGTCAACATGCTGTAGTTGGCCCTGCTTTGAGCAGGGGCTTGGACTAGGTGACCTGCCAGCGCCTCTTCCAACCTCAGCTATTCTATGTACCATTTTCATTTTACTGTAAACAAAATTTTGGTTGCATTTCCTCTCTGATTCCCATGTTTCTACACTGTCTTTTCAGACAGACTTGAGAGAAATTTCCATGCATACTGAAAAGTTGCACCCTTGAGGGGTTTAGAGCTGCTTCTTTCATATAGAGTAGTTAAAGGTTGCCAGTCATTGAGAAATATAACATAGCAGCAAAATACATATGGGGATTGAATTATAATTTTTGGAAGCTCAGGAGTCATAGCTAGCCATTCATCTGTCCACTTTATATGTTATGCTACAAGCATGTCTAAGCTTTCATGTTAACACTTTGTACAGATCATATTTTTTCTCTATAAAGGGTTTGCTGGACTGTTCTTAATCTGTTAGCTGGCAACAGAATTTTAGGAAGTCTGCTCTATTTGCTCAGCAAATAATACATTCACATTGACAGGGTCTACACTCCTTTCTAGAGAGCCTATACTTTAGCCATCCTTAAGGAAAGTACAACTCCACTGTTTAATCCATTATCATAAAAGGATGGGACCTCATTAATTTTTGGCATGGAGAAAGAGAGGCTCGTTATTATTGGGATAATAAGCTGTGCCAGATGGATGCAATTGATATTGAATATTGCGCAAAAAGAAAATGCTGCTTAAAGAGTAGGATCCATCACTGTTTATTGTAAAGGGTGTATTCTCTCGGCAATGCTGTATCATCTAGAAATACTTAAAATAGAGTCTATTATGATAATAGTGAAGCCTCAGGAAGTTGGGAGGACTTTGAAATTATAATAGCTGCGAGGTAAAATACCCCACTGAATCAGAATTGAAGTAACAAATGTATTATCAGATGTTTGAGGGAGATAAATGTAATTTTCTGAATATACATACTGAATATGTATACCTTCTGCTTTGTATTGCACTTTGAAGGGAGGTGGGGATAAGACATGTGAAGTTCATATCCTTAGCCTGGTTACCACATCTATTGCATTTTCACATGGGGAAATTGTATTACTGGCTTTTGTATCCTCAAATTCCCATCCTGACATCCTGTTCTGTGGCATACACATATTATAAATATTTTGCTTTGGCCTCTTACACTTTCTTACTCTGTATGTTAGATAAAATTTTGTGTTCAGTGCTTCAGTCCACAGTTCTAAAATTCGAAATACTGAATGAGTATTTGACAGTGACAAAAGCTGATAAATCCTCTTCTGTTGGTATTTTGTGTTCAAATGGAACAACTTGCTGCAGAATTATAGAAAGAAGTTTAGATACACTTCAGGTCAGATTCTGGATTTAGCTTGTTTAGTTAGGGACAGGGATAGACATGTGAAACAAAAGACAGCTGCTGGGGTAGACCATCCATCCACCTTTCTGTAGCAGAGCTGTTAACTTCACATCAGTTTATCCTGAAGCGGATGACCTTTCTCTTTCAGGTCTTTGGCATGGGGAAAGCCATTGGTAAGGTTGTGGTGGCTTTACTGTTCCAGTGACTCATCCCATGCAACAGCACAGGGTGTGTAGGGGCAGTTCGGAAGACAGTTCTGTAGAAAAAGGCCTGGGCGTTGCGTTGGACAAGCTGAACACAAGTGCATCTGTGTCATGAAAACCAGCCACATTTTGGGTTGTGACAGGAAGCAAGTAGAGAGCAGGTTGAAGTCATATTTTTTTTTCCATCTTTTGTTGTCACTTGTGAGTCTGTAGCTGCATAACTATGTGCAACTTTGGGCTCCCAGCACAAGAAAGATGTTCATGGGGAGTCCAGCATGGGGTCACCAAGGTTAGTGCTATAGAAATGATACATAAGGGTTTGTTCATTCTGCCCAAGAGAAGGTTTGGGGGTGCTCTTAGTGCTATCTTCTATTGTCTAATGGGAGGTTATAGATATGACCTCTGTTGGGAGTGTGCAGTAATGAGTGAGAAGCAATGGACACAAGTTACAAGAGAAATCTGATTAGTTATTAGAAGGAAATAATTTTTGACATGTGATAATGATTAAGCACTAGAAAAAATGCCCAGCAAAGGCATATCCATCAGTGGAAATGCTCAAATCTTAACTGAATTTTTCTCATCCCTAATGACGTGATCTAGCTTTGAAGTTAGATTCAACAATAAATCTGAAGGAGGATTTTGGGCTAAATGACCTTCCAGTCTAAATTATTCTGTGATTCCATCAACCACCTAGGCCACCAGTAGACGGGAAGATTCTTATGGAATTAACCAGGAAATACTTCCCTGTCACAGAGAGTATCACACATCCTGAATACATTTCAATCTCTTTCCTGTCAGTAGCTCCTGGGGTATTAAGAGATGGACTACATATTCTCACAACAGTAAATAAGAAGCAAAACATTTTTGGTTGTTATTCAGTGGGTTTCTTCTCTTTATTGAATGCGTAGAATTTTCAGACTTAATATTTATTGTAGGTAAATTTTTAAATTCTGTAATTAAAAAAAATGTGTAGAATATTGTATGCCAAATACTTTTCTGTTTGTAGTGACATAGAAGTGAATTTAGCCTTTCTTGCTATAGGAAGCCCTTCTTTTGGCTCATCAAATACAGCTCATGCTCTTGTTTTTGACATTTCCTTACATGTCTTCTTCCAAAATATGAACGATATCTGGCAATGTGCAGGAAACAGGGAACATTAATTCGTTGTTTTTTTTGATAGTCATGTTTAGCTTAGATCTGTGACTTTCCCATTCATTTTAGGGACACTACTTTATCCTGCTTTTCTGGACTGGTTCTGTTGCATCTGCTTTCAGATCAATTGCAGATGGGAATGAAGAATCAATTGCTGTTATAATTTATACAGGAATAAATGTTAATCAATTCTTTTAGTATCCCAATGCTAATCAGAGAGACAAACCCTCACAATAATCTAGCGTATGAAAGTAGGTTTGAACTTTCTAGGCTAAGTCAATTTAGAATGACTTTTGAAAAATAAACAGGTATTTCTCTTTTCTCTGCTCCTGTCCTTCTTTCAGGGTGAAATATATATGTATATATTCCCAGCTGCCTTGATGAATTTTCCTTATTTTACCTTATTTATTCTTTCCTTCTGGGAAAGTTGACAGCAGTGGCTGAACGTGTCTGTGGGTTCATACAGTTTGCAGAACTGGTTTGATGAGGGGAAGCAACCTGTGTTTATTGGGAAAGACCTGATGTGTGCCCTCAGTGTTGGAGATAAATGCACACTGTACTCTTCACAGTTCTTGGAAAAATTAAGAATCTGAAATATGGCATCAGACATTTGCTGTCTTTGGCCACGTCCCCATTTTTCTTTTTCTGCCTTGTCCGTACCTTTGTACAGAATTGCTGCAAGTTTGAAATATTTCCTGTAAAATGAGAAATTTTATTTTGAAAAGTTTGAAGTCTGCATTCACAGGCGTTTTTAGTAAAAATCGAGCAGTGGGCTCACAAGCCTCTATCTCCTCTGCCTCAGCCTCAACATGGGCACCAGCAGTAGGTGTTTGAATGAGGCAGGGATATTGAGGCAGCTGGAGGAGAGGTGTGAGGGTGACATGGGGCAGGTGGGCAGACCTTAGTTAGGGGCTGGTGGAGCTGCACTTTCTGTAACAGATATTAATAGTTTCTGGAGTCTGAAATTGCATGTAAAAGAGGGAATGTGCCTAGGAAAGACGGAGAGGGAGCATTTTCCTTTCTAAATGCGCCAGAGATAGAGGATTTGGCTGAGCTGTCAATTGACTTTTAATAGCTGAAAATGCCTAACTTATCAAGCTGTTGCAATATGGACAGCATCTTCTGTTTATTTGTGCTGTTAGCTCTTCAGTGCTCAGCTTCTGCTCCTCCTGTCTCTTACATTTTCCTTTACCATCTAATTCTAGCCTCTTTTAACTCCTGCATTGTCTGTGTTCTCCCTGCCCTGCATCCTCTCTTGGGTCCTGTGTGTCATGGGCTCTGTCAAGCCAGGAGACATATATGACTTGGAAAGCTGTTGGGTAGACAAGACCTTTATTTTATAAATTATTACTTTAATTTACACACCTTTGTTTCTTTCACTTGTTCCCTCTTGCCACAGAAAAAGTTTGCGAGATCTTATAGCAAATTCTGTGTTTCTGTTTCATGTCTGCCCAAGAGAAATGTGGCTTGGGCTGTCAAGTGCTCTCCTAAAGCCAGTGGTGAATCAGAAGCAGCACATCAAAGGGGTCTGGGGGAGGCTGTTCTCCGCACTTGCTACGCAGGGCTCATTACCAACCACAGTGTATTTTCTGGGTGCATACATTACCATCAGCCAGGCTCTCAAAGAGCCAGATGAGTCTCCTACAGGATGGCTGGTCCCAAAATAGCGGTTGCTCAGGAGGTATTCGGATAATTTTGAGAGTCATTGAGAAGCTGCATAGAGAGTGAGGCACACCTGCAGGAGATGTAGGAAGTGCATTGCTGTGGTGTCTCTTGCTGCCTCTGTAGGCTGAGAGTTGGGGAGATGGTAGGTTTGGCAGGAACAGCAGAACAGAAAGATGTGATCTTCCCCAAGTGTGCAGTTTGAGAAAAAAAATTAGCAACATGTAATGGAATTAGTTATAACTTTAACATAGCAGTCATGAATAGATATTTAAAAAGTGCATGAATTAAAATTAAGGTGCTAAAGACATTGTTGACTGTGGACTCAAGAGGTCTGTGAAGTTTCTGTAGAACCTTGTAAAATGACTGCATTGCAAGTAAGTAATAAAATCTAGCAGTATAGTTTAAAAAACTGCATCCTAATCTAGACTCTTTAAATGTGTGCATAGGCAGATGTAGCTGGAAATTCTGTTTATTCTCTGAACATAAACTCTTTGTTTCAGTACTCCACCATCTGTCTTCCACTTTGATGTTCTTGCCTGTTTCAGTTAAAATTGTCAGGGAGCAGCAAGAGCTGGTGGATCCCAAGGGATGGGGAGCCAAGGGTGACCCTCACCCCTGTGGCACAGTCCCAAAGGTCCTGTCAAAAATAACCAACCCTACTTAGTAGAGATATTTTCTAAAGATAATTATTGGCAGTGTTTTAGGCAGTTGGTTTATCCTGGTGTGATATGGGGGCAGTTCCGAGGGCAGGCTGATTCCGCCATTCCCTTTCGACAGCTGTGCACAGCCATTCCTCGTCGGGACTTTGTCAGCCACGGGCCTCAACAGGCACTTTAAAGAATTGTTTTGCATACATACGGTTTCCATATTTTCTCCCAAACATTTGTCATATTAATTTTCCCCCTCCTGGAATTCTGATTAGTTACATGAACAGAAGTGACTTTGGTATTAATGATGCCATTATATACTACACTGAGTCCATTAATAAATTAATAATGCTGTGTCTTGTTTGTTTATAAATGAGGCTTACTGAGGGCTGTTTCAAATGAAAAACACCACCGATTGCTTGTAATTTAATCTAGTGAGTTTTTACGCGTGTGAGGCAAAGTCAATTAGCCCTAGCTGAGACATATCTAACTTCCAAGTAGATTTCAAGTTTAATGCAAATAATAGCAACCTGAAAAAATACGGAAAAATATTGGCAAAATTCTTTTGTATTAAAAGGCTCTTTTAATAGTTATTTCTGTTTTGAAACATGGCTCCTTTATGACTTCTTCTTGTGTGTCTGAAAAGAATATTTTATTTTTTGTATGTAGTCCTACATTTGAAATTTATTTAGATTGTGCTGACCTGCTCTAGCACCAAAATCTGGAATTTTCCTGTAATGCAAGATAAAATTTCATTAGGCAGCACAATTTGTCAACAAAAGCCTGTAAACTGCAAAGTTGTTCAAGCCTTTATTTTGTTCTTTCCTTGTCAGCTTTTTGCATTGTTGATTGATTTGCTGTAGTGCTGCTGTCAGTAGTTTACCAATAGCCTGGTAGAATCTCATGACTGGCATTTTGCCTTTTTAAAAACCATCTCATTGCTGCAGTAAAGAATTTGAACCTCTAAATCAGCTATCAAAGCTGTTAGCCTTCTTTTATTATTATTAATGTGCTCTTGGGAAAGGAATATTGAACAATAACTAGGAGCAAGTAAAATACTGGAATAAGCCTGAAAAGGTCAGTCCTTAGGCAAGAGGTCTTTTGTATGTTATCTCTATTTATTTCTATGTTCTAATATAGTAACATGCATGAATTTATATTTTTAAATGGAGTTTAAAATGCTGCTAGAGATTACACTCTTTAAAATATCAGTAATTATTTGCAAACCAAACCTCAGCAGCATGGGTGATATTCAAATTCCTAACCACTTTATTTTATTGTTTTTACATGTTTTTTGTTCAAAATGGTGACAAATATTGGGACTATTTTTCCATATAATGATAGAAAAATACTGAATACTGAGAAAAATGTGACACTTTAATTCTATAAATTCTATTTTTAAAATGTAGATTCAATGCAATTTTATTTTATGCCTAAGGGACCTTAGGTGAAGAAAGTGATGACAGAATTTGAGGGAAATTTTGGAAAAGTTGTTGCTTCATAGCAAGCAACTGCAATACGAACAGGAAATACTTCTGGAGGAAAAGGCCTTTAAGCACTGCATGATGCTGTGGGATATCAAATGTTTTGGGAGTAATTTTTAATCTCTTGCAGGTAGGTGAATTGTTATGACCAAGGACCAAGAAAGCTAATACAAATCTGTAGGAGTATTAAGTGGTCATGTAAGAATTCTCTTTTTAGTCCTAAGTAGTAATAAAATAGTGAACAAGCTTTGATATAAAATATTTTGGTATTTTATTGCTCTTTTAACTAATGGGCATTCTTTAATATGTTGTTCTACTGACTGCTTGTATTCTAGAAGATTCGACAACATAAGATGCTTTAAAATTTTTCACTACTCAATCTTAAAGGTAGATTTTCCTTCTGGTAAGAATCTGCATATGCATGTTATGTGTGCCTGAAATACTAGTGTTAGTGTATTTGTGAGATACTTTAGAGGCTGTGCATTCCTCATGCATTCAACCCGAAGGTCACTGGTGATCTCTGTGTATACGTGAAATAATGAAGTATAGAAGACGCATCTGGTTTAAGCTTTTAAAGGGTAATTATCCCATAAAGGAATCTATAACTAAGTGGATTTTGTGAAATTATGGGAGGTGAGGAAGGTTGCAGACAGGAAGATCTATGAGCTGAGAAGGTGGCAGTGAAAAGCAATTCTTCAACTGAATATTTTTTGTCAAAATTCTTAAATTTTTGTCAATGTTTAAAAAATTAAAGATCATCCCAGAGGATATATTTAACAAGGCAATGAACAGTTATTTTTTAAATCAAGAAATATTTTAAACCCCCCAAAAATATTAATTATAGACATTTGGACTCCCTTTTATGTCTCTATATGTCTAAGTCGCACGCATGTATTTACATCATCCAGGTGACAGCTGGTAGCATGTCTTGCTAGAAAATGGAAGCAAATATTGTTTATTAGCATTTCTTAGAACTGAATAAATGCTTTCCACTATATTGTGACAACTGGAAAATATCATTTACCAAGCTGAAGATGAAGCCAGTCTTCTTCATTAACCATGTAAAAGTAAATGTAAATGCTGACATATTAAGTATTACTTAGAGGTATTGCATGTTCTACATCTAATTTATAAGTCACAGATTCTAATGAGATTTCAGAAGAGCCATTCCTTTTTATTAAACTCTGTACTCTTTAGTATCATTTTGCCAAACAAACTGAGAAGTCTTTTCTGCTAAAACTTTTAATTCAGCACAGTTTTTCTTTTCTAGCGCCTAGCAACACCACCTTGGGAAATCTGGGATGACTGTGTAAATTGGAACAGTAAGTCTAGAGGAGGTGATTTTTCTTTAGCAGAGTAACCAAGGAAGGTGCAGAAAAAAATCTTTTGAACAGGTAACATTTTGGGAAGTCACTCCACAGTGACCTCTCAATTCCTCTCTCTCTGGAGAGCAGTTTGTAGTACAATTATTTCTTGAGGAACAGCCCATTTCTCTTGGCTACATTGCTTTTTTTGATGGTTTTTTTTTTTGTTTTCTTTCCCATGGGTGAGACGGAGAGAAGCAACTGTGGTGGAGAGGATTAACATCAGGACTAATTTCCATAAGATAGAATTCACAATTGAAAGAGGAAAGTGGTGGATAGCCCTATTTTCACTACTGTAGAGCACGTATGCACAGTATTAGTGTATGCGTATGCGTATCTCATGCCTGTATTGCAGTGTGGGTGTACATGAGAGATTTGTTTGCCACTTATTCCATTTTCCTATTTGAGCCAGGTCCTCACTGTTTTTCTGTCTTGATACCCCTACTTGGGATAAATGCTCTAAACTTTTCTTTAAAGGATATAAACCGTTAAAGGCTGTATCCATATAAGAAGAAGCAAATACTTAGGATTAGTTTGGAATAAAGCTTTAGCCAGTCTGTTGGGATTATTTGTAATCCTCTATGTGAGATTTGTGTTTAAGGATAATATTTATGTGTATTTGAAGTTTTTTATTGATCAGCACTGCTTACTCTGTACTTCTGTGACAACTTTTTCAGGCAGGTGTCTTTGCAGAACCTTCCCACTCAAGTTTTCAGCTTTAATGCAGTTACCAGCCATTACCAGTCATAACTATTTTAAAAACTAAAGGCCGTATTTAGTCTTCAGTGATGTGAGTGTGATCCAACCTAAAAATGAGTGAAATTCATATAATGTACATTTTATGGAATGAGTAAGATGTCTGTCATTTGAAAATTCTCTATTGTCATGAATTTGGGGGAGTTACATTGCTTCGAGGTGTTGTCGGGAACGATTCGTGTTATGGAAAGTGGTGGAATGGGTTTTACTTGCATGTTAGCTAGCAAATTGAAGTGCAATAAGAGGTGCAATAATTTGACTTTTTAAAATTTACAACTATTCTACCCAGAAACTTTGCAAGTTTTCCAGTCCATTCGCTGGAAAATGAAAATCTCTATTTTTCAGTGTAGTTAAAGACACGCATTACAGACACAGATCAGGCCTTGAAAGCATCTGGCAGTTGCTCATGTTTAGAAAAGCTGAGCAAAATGTTTTGATTTCCACACTATTGCACACTGCCAGCCAGTTCTAGACTATTCTGGACCTGGGTTTTTTTTTCAGTGAGGCTCCTTGTCTCTGGAATAGTTGTAGATCAGAATCATCTATGAATTTGGATCATGAGTGGGAAATGCAATGATACCCATTTCATTCCTTAAGACTGAATTGATAGCTTCGAGCAACACATACATAGATGCTTAGTGATTAGAAACACCTCCAACGACCCCCAAACAAGGAAAATACCCCCCAAACCCCACCCAACAAATTGAAAAACCAGCCAAGCTCTTTTGACTTCAAAATGGCCATCTACACAAGTCCATTTGCTCTCTGGCTGGTGTGTTTGCTATTTCTTTTTTTAATAGCTATTTCAGCTATTACAAGGCTGTCTACAAGTGGAGAGAGAGAGAAACTGCATGTCTGGCAGCAGTTTCCATTTCCACACTTTCTTAGTTCTGGCATAAACCTCACTAGTATTCAGACTGAGAGGATGTTGTGGTTTAGCACAGCTTGGGATTTAGTTAAGGAGAACTCCACTAGCCACGGCAGTGATTTTTTTACAAGGGGCTGCAGAGACAGCTTCTTCTAGACCCAACAGAACCAATCAACTGGCTAGTTTGAATATTGACAACTCTGTTAAGCCACTTAAGAAACTTGACATGCCTCTGTGAATACCACATTTCAGCACAAACAAACCCTGGGAAAGCTCCGGCTTTTGGACAAGTAACTGGGGAGCCAGTGTGGCCTGGCAGGGGCGGGCTGGGCCCTGCCCGCACAGCCCGGCAGGGCTGGGCCCCAGCCCTGCTCCGTCACGGCCCAGCTGCGTTGGCCCTGGCATGGCAGTGCGGGGCCGCGCTGGCCAAGAGAAAGCCACCCCGGAGCCGCGAGCAGCTGTGCAGGCCGCCCCTCCCCCGTGCGGCTGCCGAAAAATTAAATTCTACATGGAAAAGAGCTCCGGCCACCGCTCGGCAGAGATCATGTGACCAACAGCAAGGGACAAATTCCAGCTGCAAGGCCTGGGTAAGATTAATTCTTTCAGCGCTGTAAGATTCTTCAGAACAGATGAAACTTGCAGACATCCATTCTCTCCCAAGTCAAAGGAAAGGGAAAGGTGAAGGCACATGAAGAAAACACCATAGAGACACCAAAGTCAGTGAAGAAGGAAGAGATGAAGCCCAGAGAGAGGAGAAAGAGGATGTGCTTTAAACCTAGAAGCTGAAATTCTTTTGGAAGGCTATGGTAATGGACTGTTATACATCAGAGTACCCCTTGTAATGCATGAAAAACTTGGGGGGGTGGAGCGTTCAAATTGCAACCATGAACAAAGGTACCTGTGCTGAAACAAGCAAATGTTGAAGTAGCTGTGATCTAATGAGAAGCTTGAATAGAGAGAGATGAGAGTCATGAAGTGAAGACCCTTGCCCCCAGGGAAGAAGAAGACCTCTGTTCCTAGAGATGAAGATGACCCCAGAGATAGATGAAGAGAACCTTTGCTTCTGAACAGCTCATCCTTAAAATAGTACCCCATTAGCTAAGATTGAACCCTCGAAAACAGTTGTGGGGGAAGCTGTAAGTTGAGAGAAGGGACTTTCACATGTGAACAGAGAACATTTCCCAGGTGGCTGTTTTGCTGTGACATTGAAGCCAAGAGAGAACTGTTTCTTGTGGAGAAATAGCCATGGCATGGCAAGAGAGACTCCTCTCCCTAAGTAGACTGAAGAAGTACTAGTATAGAGGTGGTAAACTGACTGGAAAAATCTCAAATTTTGTCTCTTGACGTTGTCAGTGGGAGGAGAAAGAAGAGGTGTGGGAAGGAGAAGTGTTCTGAAGGTTTATTCTGACTTTTATTATTTTTTCTTTTAGTTCTGTTAATACAGCTTTTTTTATATTTAAAGTTTTGGAGCCTGATTTGCTTTCTCCTAATTTTTATCTCACAGAAGAAAAATACGTAAGTAATGGATTGTGAACAAAACCACTACACTTAATTGATGTTTCTGCTCGGTGTCAAACTGAACCCGCTACAGAGGGGGATTTTAGCTGTCTGCTAGTGATAACGTTTATTTGGTTTTTTGTTTTTAATTGTTTGATTCTTAATTGAGATACCAGTTGAGGTGGCCCAAGCACAAGAACCTCAAGCCTTATAGTAGCTTCTTTGTCTTCTAAAGCAGGTTGTATTTAGCTTGTGAGTGGGACTATGTGAAGCTCTGCTTGTCTTGTTTTCCCCAGTGCAGTCCTATTTGAATTGGGTTAGAAAGGAGGCTCCCCCACAAAGGGAAGAACGAGTCTGTTTATTTTGTAAAAATAAAGGTGTTGAATTTCTTTCATATGCATTGCATATGCCTTCTGCATACCAACCATAGGACATTTTAGGCTTTCAAAAGTGAATTACAAAGATATCTTTGAAGTTGGAAGATATTTAAAAGTCTTTTTTTAAATGCTTCTGTTTTCTGTATGTTGGCATCTTAATTTTTTCTGCATTCCTCATCATGCATTTCTCTTTCCTTCACCAGTAGAGGGTTTTATAGTGCATCTAGTCAAATGTCAGGAGGTGATGCACCACTGAAAATCTGTCATGGAAATCTTTTATTAAAGGTCTATTGAAAAATACCTGGAACAGCTGCATGGGAAGAAGCACTGTCTCATTCTCACTGTTTTTCTTGACTCGTGAAAATCTTGTTTGGAGCTTTGGTGAGTTCAGAGAAATTCTGCCAAAACCTAGAAATGGCCCATAAAGCCACAAAAATGATGGTTTCCCCTTTACTGAAATATGCTCCTGATGTGAGAAGCATATGAAGACAGCTACTTATGGGCTGGCAAGGGGTGGCCCAGAGCCCAGGTCATCAGGCAAATTCATTCACCAGGTTACAGGTATGGGCCAAGAGAGAGTCACTTTTCCTGTGTCATATTGTGGCGTACTGAAATGTCGGATCCTCTTCTGAACAGAGCCCTTACCTCTCCAGCTTGGCTTTGCATGGGCACAGGCATGTATAATTAGCTCTGAAACCTGCCTCTCTTGTTGCTCAGAAGCTCAACGATGTGTTTAAATACTGGATTTTAAACATCTACGTTTAAAATACAGCATATAAAATCAAATTAATATGAAAATTGTAATTGATGTTTGGGACAGGACCACACTAATACTTTCCTAGATATTAATTCTGGACGGCATAAAGAGTGTGTGCCTACAGGAGGTGATGAGGGCAGAAAACTCACAAAAGGTGTTGTGTCTTAGAAATTTGCCAACTGCCAAATTTTTCAGGCTCTTAGAAAGTGGAACAAAAGCTATCCGTAATAGAATCAAGAGCTCATCATTCTTCCTAATTGGCTTTTCTGTTTAATTTACAGTGCATTAAAAAAAAGGCTGCTCTGAAGCTCAATAGTACCATCATTTTCCTCATGGTTGCTTCATTTTGAGCAAATATCAGGACAATACAGGTAAAAAGAAATACTTTCTTTTCGAAGCTTGTAGGAATATCTCCTTTTCCTTTTCTCTCTACCAATTCCATCAGAGTAAACTTGATTTATTTTCCCAAGGAACTAAGTTCACTGAGAACTGGAGTTTACTCTGGAAGAACTTCAGAACTTCCCCTTTTTTGTTTCTCTAATGAAAAAATACTTGTTGCCTTTTTTTTTTCCCCCAGAGGCATTAAGGATCAAAGGGAGCCTTTCTTCTCCCTTGCTACTTACTATGACATTGGCTGGCCATACCTACCCGTGCTCCTTGCTAACAAATACTAATTTTAAACTTTTGCTATGGTTTGTTTATAGCCTTTGGAGTATTTTAGACTCCCTCAGACGCCAAATAAAGTATTTATTTAACTATAGCACGTACTGTTATCTTGCATTCCTTGTAGCATTACCAGATAAATCTGGCATTCTTTTGTCCTCTGTGTATTTAGATTTTATTATATTGCAAGTTGTATTATCCTTATTACATATCACCATGCACTGAGAATTCCTACTGTATTTGCAGATATGGTTGTACTATCTCAAACTGTTGTAGCATAAATAATAGAAATACTGGCTTGCTTGTGCTCTCGATTCCCACGCTTTTGACATTTAGTACCGATATACCACTGATTTTTCTTCATTTTTTCGTATTGATTAAATGAATTTGTCTTTATGCTGGTGTTGTTGTGGGGCAGGAAGATCTGACTGCTCCACCAGTGAAGGCTGGCTGGGAAGCCCACACTGTAACAGGGCAGGTGACCATCACAATAAGGAGAGAGTGTGCTGACGGATGAGTCAGGTCTGGGATTAGGTCTGGAGATAGTGGTCAGGGTCAGAGTCTCCCCAGTGATTTCCCAGCAAGTCCTCGGTGTGTTGGGGCATGTGTCTGAAGCTGAGCTAGAAGGTCTGGGCCAGGGTGAAGACCAGGGTGGTGGGAGAGCAGGCACAGACACAACTGCGGTGCAACAGTGAGGTGAGCCAGTGGTATAGCCCCAGCCAGAAAGCAGCTGGGCAAAAACCTCCCTTCTAGTCGTCTTTATGATGATGCTTCTCAGCAGCACAGATGAGTTTGGACCCAGCTGCTAAGCTGGACTTGGCTTAAAGCCCTCAAGAAAGACGTGTTCAGGGCCCTCACAGTGGCACATGTTTAATTTCTTCTCATGACAGGATTGTGGAAGGGCTGAGGTTGGAAGGGATCTCTAGAGGTCATCAGGTCCAACACCCCTGCTCAAGCAGAGCCACCTAGAGCAAGCTGCCCAGGACTTTATCCAGATGGTTTTTGGGTGTCTCCAAGGATGGAGATACAATGCAATCAAAAGCTGTGTTGGAACCTGAATCATTGGTAGCCAGGAGTTAATTAGCTCACTTTCAGAAACCAGATGCTTGTAAGTGATGCATCCATGTAGTTTTCTGTATTCAGTATAGGGCAATATTCCCCAGCCCCTAACCACAACTGGAAATACCAAGCAAGAAGTGCAGGAGACAACAGCGTATTTTCTCTTTCTCAGCCTAGTTTTTTTATAGTTTCTTCTCTCTCTTACCATTGGGGTTCAAACATGTAGTGTCTGAGTCTCTTTTGCCTCCCACCCTCTGGTACAGACCACTAATCTGAGATTTTATGTGCAATGATGAGTTATCTGTGCATCTCCTTTCTTCGTGGCTGAGCTTAGAAACCCGTGTGATCAAGAAAAATATCAAATGTCAACTTTATAGTATGACACTAATCTCGAGTGTTAAATAAATAGCTTAATTCTTAGGACACCATGTTACCACACGGTCAGATGCATGTTTGTGGTTTTTCAGTTTTGTTCTTTAGAAACTGAAAAGAAATATTTGATCAATTTTCTGTTAAAACAGATCCTGTTTGAGCTGTATCGTGTTCTTTTTCTGACCCTGTGCAGTCTGTTCCCAATGCCATTTTACTTCTGCTTGCTGTCCCTCTTATATTCCACACATCAGCCTTTTACCCCATATGCTTTCTTTGAGTAGAGTGGTTGACAACCTGTTAGATTTACCTTTGTAATTGGATAGAACGGGTCTTTATGCCACCGTCAAACTTGATGTTTAGCATACCTTTGTCTTTGAATTATCTTTTTCTTGAAGGTTTAAAAAATGACTATCCAGTAACAGACAAAAATTAAACACTAGAAGCCACTGAGCATGGTTCTCAGCACTGAAACTTGAGCATGTTTCTTTTTTGCTTCATTTTCCAGCTCTCATCCAATATTATGTAAGGAATTTGTTGGCTTAAAAATAATAATAACAGAAATTAGAAAGAGAATGGATGTACATATGTTTTTGGGAGGAAGATTTTCAGTATACCGGGTTTTTTTTAATCTTTATACTTTTAATCAGGAAATCTATAAGTAAATAATTGCAATGAGTCACCAAAAAAAGTCTGAAGGAAAAAACCCAAGAAACAAAATGCGTGCTACATGCTAGTAAATCATGCTAGTTCAAAATTTCCCATGTTAAAACGCTGTTTTCCTGAACTTTGTGGAGGAGAATCCACAGTAGTCCTGTGCTGTGAGATTGTAGAGGTAATGGGATATTGCGCTGGGAATTTAGCTGCCATGGAATTTAAGTGCCATTTCTTGTCCTGTACTGTAGTATTTTGTAGTTGCAATCCTAGGCATAACGTATGTACAAATTTCACTTCACAAATATGCTAGAAAAATTTAGGTCTTCTACAGCTGTGAAAAAACTATTTTAATCTTTATTGTTTCATCAGACTCAGATTTCCATAAAAATAATGGTTATATCTCTTATAAAATTAATCTAGGGTGGGTGAGAACTGTGGTTTTTTTTTTTGTTTTTTTTTGTTTTACCAGCATTTCATGTCCAGAGGAAGCATGGCGTACTACTGGAATTTAATGGTTGGAAGGATTAGGGCACCTATAGTGTTTTGCTTTTGCTAGCATCTATTTAACTCCTGCATAAATTTGAAAAAAAATCAGCTCGTTAAAAGCTCAACTCTGCTCCTTCCAGTAATGTATGATTTGCGGTATGAAAACCCTAAAATTGAGATTTGAGATTGAAATTTCAAATGCTTAAAAAAAATTAAAAAAAAAAAAGGAAGAACTAAAACTAAGAGTTTTCCTAAATAAATAAAGAAAATGCTTTAGGCAAAAGTCCAGTTTAAGAAAGCAAGCCAAAAATTGACAGTTATCATTTAGGAAATGTTTTCTAGATGAAGAATTGATGTTCATTTAAACAAAGCCACGATTCCTTTGGAGACAAGGTTGTTTTGACAAACCATTTTAATGTTATGACAGCAAACTTTCAAAAATGAAATGCTTCTCAGATGGCATCCTTACAGATATCTGGCAATGATTTATGAAGCTATTGTGGTGTTGTTAGTTAACCAAAAATTAGTACTTGTCTAGCAGTAAAAAAAAGAATTTGCATTGATTATCATTAATGCTGGTATAATTTTAAAATGGAAGAATGTTTGAATGGTCTTATTCCACACTGTTAAATCCAATCTCAATATCTTGATTGTTTGTTTGTTTAATTATACTTAGATTAAATTCAAAACAGCCAGCTGATCTTAGCAGCTGGTAAATATTTACTGCTCATTTGCCAGATCCCTCAGAGCACAAATTTTTGCTTTTTCTGTGTCCTAATACTTAATGGATAAGAACTCATTCCTCAAAAATTGCACTGCAGGAAGTAGCAGGGGTGGCAGGGAGCCTAGACATTCTAGATACTGCTCTTGCATATGAAAAATGTATGTGGAAATTTTGGGAACGTTACAGGGCAGGATAATCTGTATGTTGAACATAAAACCTGTCTCCCTTGAATATGCACCAAGACTTGAGTGAACAGGTGGTAATTATTAGCATTTTTACTGGGATGTACCTATGCCCATGCTTGTTTTAGCTCTGTTTAGCACAGCTTCATCCAACAGGCTCGGCATTTAGGAAGCAATAGGAATATTGGAAGAGATATGAAGCTGGATTTGTGTGCTGAACCAGTAGGAATCATACAACAGTGAAAGCCACCTGACATTTGCTTTAGAAAGTGCAGAGGAAAGACATTTACTCTTTGAATCATCCATCAGCCATTGGGTATATGGATGTATCTGTTCTGGGAAAATGTGATGGCGTGTTGTTAACCAGTAAAAGGTGATACCTGTTCAGGAAGTGGCAGGGACTGTGTCTTGGGCTATTGCACAGCACAAATCCAGGCACATGTCCCGTGAAGAAAAAGTGTATTTGAGAGGTATATGGCCTAGAATGAACAATTTAGAAGAGAATGTAATTGATCATTGAAGTCCAGTAAACCATAAAACTCTAAGCATATGCAAAGGGATGTATGTGCATTTTTTTTTTTCAATAAAGAATAAAATTGATGTATGAAATTTAAGGGGCAAAAACATTCTGTCAAGAAGTAAAATAGTCTACTTGGCTCCTGAGCAGAAGGAATGTTTCATGAACTTGAAATTTATATTGCCTTATTTGTGTGTTTGTTTTGTTTTGTTTTGTTTTTTCCCTACCCAATTACTTTTCGAGTTGGGGAGCAGGTTTGGAACTTGATTAGGTGTTTTTCACAGAAAAAGAAAAAATCCAGTTATTTATAGTCAAGTTACCAATTATATGAAGTGAACAAACTAAAAAGTCTAGATAAACTTCTAAAAGTTTTAACAGTATACCTCCTCTTACCTGCAGTAATATTAGATGCTGCTTTTAACACTGCTAGCTGGCAATATAAAAAGAAATCTAGTTTTCTTAACAAAGGGAACTTAGACTTTACAGTACGTTCTGGAATTCAGGAGTCTTTAAGTGGGATAGATATTTTGGGGTCTTATTAATATCATGTGTAGTTGTACATTAAAAAGAGAAAGGTAAACAGTTCCCAGACATTACCGTGTGATAAATAATGAACAGAGGGGACAACTGATCTCTCTCTCCTGTGGTATTTTACTCAGTAAGGGAAGCACAGGATATTTTGAATTATTCAAGAGCTCCTGTATGGTATTGACTGAGTCCAATCTCCTGTCTTGCAAACTTTTTTTGGTTCATTTTACAACATGCATCTCCTTTCATAACAAGGTTATTTACTTTAATTCTGGGCGAATCTGGCTATTTGTGAACTCAGAGGAATGGTCATAGGGAAATGAAGGGTTACTGCCTTGGCTTAATATTTCATAAAAGAGTGAATTGCATTGTGCCTCTGAGAGCATGAAATTTCAGATCCTGCCTCTAAAAATTTGTCTACAAAGAAACTTTCACTGAAGCATTCATTCAGAGGGGTTTTTTTTCCCTTTTCCCTTTTGCTGTTTCTTTCATAATGATATGTTAGTGCTGATCCTGCTCTCCTGACTGGCACGTCAGTGCCTCCAGGCATTTGGGTATGGGTTGTAATGCTAGTAAATTGCCACATGTATGGAAATTGCCCATTTGCCACCAACACTGTATCAGAGAGGCAGCAGGAAGTCCTCACTTCCCTTCATATGTGCTCTTAAGTTAATGCTTTTATTAGCAGGGAACTGTGAAGAGGGATATCAGGTTTTATTCTCAGGCTATTTTGCTGTGAGCTTTGCTGTCAACTTTTGCAGTGCTTTTTTGGCACAGTCTCAACATTCAGTGATAACCACTTAATTAGCGTCTGTTTAAAAACTAGTTTTGGAGTCAGGATACTGTATTTCATGGCCTATTTGAATTCATGTTGCTTGTAAACATAATGTTTTCAAAAATACATGTGCAAAAGGTCATCGTGAAAACCGGGTGTGTTGATTTACCTGAAGTAAGGTATCTTTTACAAATGTTTTGTATGTATTCAATACTTAAGTTCGTGCTGTGCATTGACTTTTTAATGTAGTTACTAGACAATACCAATGAGTTCATTTTTATAATTGGGTTTTATTCTTTTGTATGTCTTTCTGAGAAAAAAGTTCTTTCAAATGATGATTTACCAATGTAATAATTCAAAAAGTATATACAAAAACCACCTCAAAACTCCAACAACATAAATGAGTAATTCAAATTGCCCCAGGTTTCTATATAACTGGTGTGATTTTACTGCTTCAGACAAGGAGTAGTGAAACAGAGTGCTCCTAAAGCACTTCATTACATAAAAACTGTAACTAAGCAGTGGCTAATGTTTCATGATATAATTTATTTTCTCCTATGAAACTCATTTGTTTATTATAGAGAAATTATGTGACTATGTTGTGCTAATTATTTTCTGGGTAGCAAAAGAATATGCTACTGGGGGGAGAAGCTAAGTTGTTATATACTGGCCTTACTGTCATCTTCTTATGTAGTTTTCAGACTGAGTTTGGATTTTTAAACAGACTAAACAACAGTTATGTACTTACTATGTAGACCATTGGGAGAAAAATAACAGAATTTATCCATACCTATCTAATGCCGAAAAAAGGGACTTCCACTTGCAAAATACTGTTAGGATGGCTAGTCGGGAAATCATAGAGATCCAGAGGGAAAAAGAAATGATCACAAATGCTGGATACATTCTTACGGCAAATAAAAAGCACAATAAAATAGAAAATTGGTAAAGATCCAGCCTGAAAAGAAGGCACAGTAATGTAGTATATAATGGAAATTACAGCAGAAGATTAAAAATTGGGAGTTGGTAAAGTCTCTTGTTAATCCAGGACAATGTGAAAGCCTAGAATAATAAATTTGTTTCCTACATTTTAAAATCTTCCCCATAAACAAAGATTAAAACTAATTTGGAACCAATAAGAAATTGTAGTATCATCCCTTTTAAGTCCTTTGCACACTCATATGTGGTCTAAAAAGTTTTCTCAGAATGTTTGAGAGGGTACTTCTGGAAAAGTTATCTGTATTATTAGAAATATGCTAAGTTATAGTTAACATGGAACTCAGAGATCTCTGTATATTACTAATGTAGGAAGAAAATTGTATCTAGGACAGCAGATTTTGTTTAATATTTTGGAGGATGACAGCACAGAGACTGTGAAAAATCCTTGCTTAATGCTTAAAATGTTGGATGATCTGTAAGCTGAAAGAACTGACATGTAACAAGAAGTAAAGCGTGTAAAGAGAGAAATATCTTTTATCCTCTTGGAACTGCTGGAAGAGGAACAAACAGGGACTTAGTGTGCATAGTACCTTTCACAGACCTCTAGCGCTCTGCATGCTTGGCAGATGCTCTACTACTAATACAGAAAAAACAAAGAGAACAGCTATTGTGGTTGGATGTTAGAGTACATGTTTATATGTCAAGGCAGTGTCCTTTTAAATGTTTGGGCAGATACACTACCTCATTATGATCTAATATGACAAAAATAACAAAGCAGGTAAATATTAGGTTTCCTCTGTAAACTGGTGTTGACAACTTTGTGTGGCTCATGTTGATGTTTGCGTCACTTCCTTTCTTATCGTGTTTGAGTGTTAATACTTTGTGTCTTTGGAGAACAGCAGGCATTCCTGTGGATCTGGTGGCTTCAGGGAGGTGCAGAAGGCCACTTAGCAGCCAATATAATTGCATTCACATAAGCAGTATCTTTGGCATATCTGTAGAATAAACCAAAGATCTCCTCACATGACTTATTAACAGTGAACAGACTAGCCCTGGAAGTGCGTTATATGTGTCTATTAACATGGGTCGTGACAGGTTTCTCACAGTTCCAAGAATGGGAATCTTTCTTACATGATGCTGTTGCTGTTTGTGAAAATGATGTGATTCCAGCACCAGCCATCTTCTTGCACTAGGCTTGCAAGTTTTGGTGAAACCAACAGCTGAATCACACAGTAGGTGTTTCGCTTTTCCTTTTCAGGGTTTTTAATGCCACTACTGCCAGTGAACTATAATCTGCCTGCATTAAATGCTGTAAAACATCTCTACTGCCCTCCATTGTCACCTGTCCATCAGCTGCAATAGCAAAACCAGGAGGCATTTATGCACCAGAGTCATAACATGGGTTCAGCAGAAAGAAATAGAAGGAATTTATGTATGCAAAAATGTCCATTCTAAATGTGTCTGTGAGCTAAAAATATCTCCCTTCAAACAGGGCAAGCAAGTTCTCTCTGAAAGCATCCTGAATCAAATCATTGGCTTGAAACAGTGAGGAGCACATTGAGAGAGATCCCTAGGAATCCTAGCAACAAGCCTGTTACCTAAGATATCTGCTTGATGCAATTACACAGGTGTGTGTTGAGTGCTTCTCTGCAATATATCTATTCAGAGGTGAGCTTGCTAATTCTGGATGTTTATTCTCAGTTAAGTACATATCCTCCTTGGGTATAACATCTGTGCATAATTTCCTTATCTGTAAATAAGGGGCGTTAAAATATCTTTCAAGGTTTGCAGCAAGTTTTTCCTCTGGTGCTTTCTTCTCAGTTGCTCAGAATTTTGACAACAGACTTGCCTGAAATTTTAGTTCTTAATCAAGATTATTCTTATTTGTTTAATAGAGTCAATGTTATTGTTCAGGTAAAAACTTCATGTCCCTTTGTACTTCTACATTGCTGAACATTGATAAATCAAAGGTTTTGTTGTTGAAAAGGCTGTCTTTCTGTTGATTTTCTATACAGACCCAATTACTTTGGGGTTTTTAGTATAGTGATGAACACAATGAAGTTGTAGACCATAGTATTGCAAATATTAGAGATGCACAAAAATTCGAAATTATTTGAGTGTGTTCTGTCATATGAATGATGATAAACAAAAACAACCTCCTCTCTTCTCCTTTCTCTCCATCACCAAAAGAGACTAGACTCCCCAAACTCCTTACAACTAGGAAGCCAAGCAGAAGCTCATTTTGGTACTCGGCTATATGTTATTTAGGCTACAGAAGCAAGATCGGCACTTCATTTTAATGACAAACCAAAATAAACCCCAGCTTAAGAAATGCAATTGAACAAAACCCTATGTGAATGAAGCACCGGGGCTAAAGTATCACCACCTAAAAATAAACCACATCCTATAACACAGAAATTATTTTCAATCAGTTTTTCAATATATTCCATTTTCATACAGAGCAATGGGAGATTTATCTCTAATAGACCTCGCTAGGGAAAAAGAAAGAATGAGAGGAATCCAAAAAACCTCTGTAAATGACTGAGAACTTTAATTGGAAGAAAAATGTGAAAGGTTCTTTTTCCCTCACTAAATCTCTGGTTTTGCAGGACTTTTGAGGTAAATAAAATCTTTATATAGAAATGCAGCGAAATAGTTTGAATATTCTAGAAATCTGAAAATGTAAAATGAAGATATTAGCAGAGTGTGATTTGTGGCTGAAATTTTAAGTAAATTTATTATGTTTATTCTAGTAGTTATTAAGAAGCAGCAACAGAATAGGTTCATACTGAGAGGATGAATATATTGAATTAATTTATGAATCTTAGGAGATTAGTGGATATTGTTACACAATTGGTTGCAATTTTTCATTTCCTAGTGGTCTTTAACAACAAAGATTTTTTTCAAACCACTATTTATAATTTTATGATAATAGCACAAAATTACTGTTTAATTTTTGTTTTCCTATTTTTGTTTTCCACTCCAATCTATTTTCACTTTTCTAATAAAAAGAGACAAAAGAAAAGAGTGACCTACAAAGAAAAAATGGTGACTTTTTGCTTATTAACAATGGCAAAAAAAAGTATTTTTTGTTAACAATTTTAATGCAAATAAGGTTTCATTTAGTCAGTTCTCTCTTTTGTCATTGACCAGAAAGATGAAATGAACTTTTCCTTTATGTTTCTGAAATGAATGTGTATTCAAACCAAGAATGGTATTCAAAGAAGTGTGTTCTTCTATAGTGTTTCTTTCTACGTGTGTTTCAGTAAAATTCAAGAAGAAAATGTGCTTTGTCTTTAAAGGATACTAGGTTTTGTTTTTCATCTAGTAATGTTAGTATAAAGTGGATGCTCAATCTTTTATTAAAGTTTTGTATCCGAGTATAGAGGTGAGGACAGTTTTGTCTGTGTAATGTGTCTGCTGGATTTTACTGTTTGTGCATGGGCACAGCAGTGGTGAGGGTCAGGTTTGATTCCAGGTTAAGGGGTGAGTGTTGGGTGACTGGGTTGGGTGGTGGATTTCATTTTCTTCCCTCTAAGCTCCAGGCTGCCTCTTGTACTTCTTGTCAAATGCTGCACAGCACTGACAGTTTTGTCAACAGCTTTTATGTTCTGGAGGCTTTTGCTCTTTGTTATTGATACTTCTCAAGACAGACTTTGAGCTATATTTGAGCAGTATCAAAATGTTTGTACTGTTCTTCAGATGTTCATTTGTCAAAAATACACTGTCTGTCAAAAGCCTCTTTAGGATCCTGGATTCTTCCATTTTCGTTGCTTGCCCAGCCTGGTGCAGATTGGAAGTGCGTGAGGTTTTGGCATTAGATGGGCTACTATGTGAGAGAACACAAATTTTAGTCACATCCTGTTTGTCACCTGTAGCCCACTGCAGACAGCACACCTGACATTATCCGAGTTCTCAGGGAAGAGTTACAGCCCAAAACTGTAAAGGAAGCTATAAAAGAAGCAAACGACACCTGCTTGTTGCAAGAGTCTGTCAAGTACCCAATCCCTCAAAGACTCTGTATGTGATAACATTACAGCAGCCTGAAGATAAACTTGCTTTCAAAGCTTGGAAGAGATTTTGTTGTCAACAGCTCCTGGACAGGGGAGAAAGCAGCCAAGGGGAAGTCTGTTGGCCACTTGAAATGTAATTACCTCATTCTGTTCCCGTGGAGGCTGGATACAAAGTTTTTGAAGACTGTTAAAGAACACAGGTACCAATTCAGCTCCTTTGAGGGTCCACTGTTTCCAGAGTTGCCAGCTGTCGAGCTCCAGGTGAGTGTTAGTGACCTTGGGCTACAGGATGTAGCAGGTGATGGTCAGGTTTATTGAGGAAGGCTTTTAGTACTGAAAATGAGGCCAGAGATGAGATGTAGACAGCCCAGTTTACCTTAATTTATAACAAACTCATCAGGAATACACGTAGTTCTTAGTCCAGTGGCTTTTTATTACAGAGAAATGGATAATGAATAAGGCCAGAGAGATGCACTGGGACAAAGATCTTACAGAAATCTACTCAACTTCTAATTGTTTTCACATTTATGATGCTTTCATTGACAGATCTTCAGCTGGCAAGGAAAATGTGCGGGATTTTCAAATGTGTTTTCACCACTCAGCTAAAGTAATCCAATTTAACCCAACCTGCTACTGAGGCAGTGTGTTAGTCGTGTTCCTATTCTGTTGTCTGGTCTCATATTCTAAATGAGCATTTAGCTTGTCTGATATGGTTTACTGTTTGAGGGAGTTAAACATGTGAGGGATGGCAGTGGTGATGTTAGTTTGGTTTTGTTTGGGCTTTTTTAAAACTGCTTAGTTTGCCGTGCCATGAAGAGATAAATATGCCGGTGCTGAGTGCACAGCTCACCATGGCTGTCTGTCGTCTTCAGACTCACTCGGCTGAATGGTGAAGCTGCATGCATAGGTACCTTTGTGTCAGGGAAAGGAGGTATAAGGTGTGAGATCAACACCACTGGTTTCTCAGGATAAAAAGAAAAATTCAGCTGTAATGATTGTTGCACAAGGGTCGATCATGATCTTTCTTCTTTGCTGGAGCAAAGGATTCTATGTATGTGATACGGTGAGCTAGAGAAAGTATAAAACTAGAAATGAAGAAAGGAAATGCTAAATCAATCACAGAAGATTTTTCACATATTGCAGATGTTTTCTTTTAAACTTATCTTGTTTTTCTCTATCTTTTGTTGTTGACTTGCTGATTTTTAACAGTTTTCCTTTTCATCCATCCAGCATTATCATCTTGCTATCCTAATGTTCTGTTTTGCAGTTTATAATTATCAATCTGTTCCTTCATTGCCTGTCTTTCCTCCTTGGGATGCTAATTGACTTTTAATGATCTATTTCTGCATTTTTTTTTGCTATGTGGTTTACTTTTACTTTTCAGCTGCTTACTTTCACATGCATCTGGTCGTGTCTTAATCTGAATTCTAGTCTCTACCATCCCTTTTTACTGATGTAAACACCCTTCTCTTTTACAAGATGAATTCGTGACTGGTAGGTTCATTCTTTTCATTCTTTTTAAATGTCTGGCTAAAGTGTATTGGTGAGGTTTGGTGGGGGGTTGTTTTTGTTTTATTTGGTTTGGGGGTTTTTTGTTTGTTTTGTGTTGTTTGTTTTTGGTTTTGTTTGTTTGTTTTGGGCTTTTTCGGGGGGGAGGGGTTTGTTTTGCTTTGTTTTGGTTTTATTCGGGACTCCAGTGGATTTCTTGACTGACAAAACACCAATGGAGTCTTATAGCAAAATCTTCCCCCATCTCTCAGGCAGCAGTTGCAGGATGGTAGAGGTGTGTACCCAGGCATTAGTGCTGCCTGAAAATTATCCTCATCCAAGGTTTCAGTGGAAATCTTCAAGGCAAAGCAAGCAAAAAGTCTCTAACACTTTTTTGGGTCACCTCACCAAATTAAAGTTACAGGTTGTTTTTTTTATCAGTGAAATTTCCGCCAGTGAGAACTTGCTGGATTAAATGTGGGCAAAGCTGGTTGTTGCTTAGCTGTTTTCAATGTTTCCTGTGGGTTTTTCTGCAGTCTCCATAACAGTCAAGATGAGGACTGAGCTGCTGGTTGTGGAAGGAGCCCTCGGGGAAGGCAGCACTTGGAGACTTCCTACTCCTCTGGGGTTGGGACTCTGACCAACCGGTGCCGGAGGGGCTGGTAGGTTGTGGGGGCAATGAGAAGGCTGTGTGGTACCTCGGTGGGGGACACTGGGTTCCGCTTAGCATCCTACAGCATGAAATCCCAAGACAGTTCTGTTACAGTTCTTCCAAATGATAGCAGCAGCAAGTTAGTTTTCAGCTGAACAATTTTGATTTTTTTCACAAGCCATCTTAGAGTAGCTTTCTAAAAATTATCTCTTTCAGCTTGATTCGCTGATTCTAGTGTTAGATCCTAAGCAAGTATTCATAGTTCTCATTGTAAACAACAAAAATCCCGTGTTTTCTTCATAGTCAGAGAACATAATTTTCAAATAGTCTTTATGCTACAGTCAGCAAGTTCAGCAATGGGCCTTGATGTGTACCTTTCCACTGACAGATATTCGTCTTTTCCAGTGGTACGTAATTTTCCTTTTTGTTGTAGAGTGGTCTTTGGTATATTAAATCCACCTACTACTAGTTCTGCATCTTAGACTAAAGGGATTTTGTGAAGATGAGGGAATACAAATGAATCTGTTTCTGGCAGGGTTTAATCTAGCAGAAATTTCCCTGTAAATGCTCAAAAAAACCACCTCAAGAAGACAATGTTATGACTAAGTAGCTATGAATAAGCCAATTAAGGACGCACCACCAGGACAATTAATTTAATGTATGTGATTTATCAGTGTGTATATGCATCAATATAAAATACTTGTATACGGAACAAAACTGTGACATGATAGATGTAACAGTTTGTATAGAAACAGTTTTTGACAGTAAATTTTCCTCCTAAATTTCTCTCTTGAGAAGGTGCTTTAAAATTCGTTTCTCCCTTGAATGGGGACAGACTTGTTAAAAAATTTTGTGAGGAGGTAGTTTTGTGTGTTTTAGTAGAAGTATAACATTTACTGAGTACAACTGGAGGAAAGTCAGAGTAACTTGTTATTTTAGCATGAGGCTTTGGGTAAGGTGCAGGATATCATGCTGTGCTGCAACTCTGTAATCTAGTGGAGTAGAAGGCTGCTAATAATTCAGAGGCTTTCTTTTTGTTTGTTTTGGATTGCATAGAGTTCACTTGGAGCTTCCATTAGCCCTTCCTGTTTTGTGAACACCATGATCAAAATAAAAATGACATTTGCAGGATAAGTGCTTGACTTAGAATGTTCAAAGAAGCAGTGTTTTCACATGTCAGCAGTCTGCTTAAGCACCCCACCTGAATGACTGAATAGCTGAGCAAAATGCAATCGCACGAGCATTGTCACAGTGATCATGCTGTAACGCTATCAAACTGTTGTATCCCTGTTACCTTTCAGACATCGTCCTTACTCAGCAGGAACAGGCTATGGGAACTGTGTGAGACCTGTGATAATCTGATCAATTGCATTTTAATGTTTGCCAGATCAGTTTGTTAACTCTGAAACTCTAATTCAAGTTTTCTTTCATTATTGCATTCTATCTTATACCTTTATTCACTAATAAATGGTTGAAAAGAAGAAAATTATCAGTATGAAGCTGTTAGTGCCATCCTTACCGGGATGTTAATACGAAAATCAAAATCCTCTGGAGGTAGTTCTAAGCTTAGTGATATTTTTAAAGCTTAACATTTTGACAGCTGTCAAGGACTATCTGATCAAAGAAAGTTCATTTGATAAAATTTAATGGTTTGGGAGTCACTTTAGTAGTAATTAATCCTTCTAGCTTAAGCATTTCCTAAAATCTATGAAACCATTTGACTGCTTTAAAAACAGCTTTTTTATCAGCTTATTGGGGAAGTTCGGATAAGTGTCCCTGTTTTGCATGTGTACTCTGAACAACTTATCTTTAGAGACATTGTTTTTAAATGGGAGAAAAATGAGAATTTACTTGCTTGAAAAAGAGGTCTTCTGTATCGTTTCTTCTCTCTGCACCACACTTCCTTTTCAAGTTGGCTGGAACAGTTTGAAGGGTAGATGCTAAGGGCAAGACTAGTTCACTTGCAGTTTATATAAGCAAAATGGTGCAAACTGTTCTATAAAACTGTGAACTAATTTAATGATGGTATTTATATAAATACAAAATGTTATATGTTCAATAAAATTTTGAAGAGTTGTCTAGGTAAGTCAACAAGAAAGTAATTTTCTTCCACTCCAGTTAATTTGTTCGCAGGGAACATATCTTCTGAATAAACAAGCAAGTCTAATCACTATGACTTAAAACACAATAATCAGTTTTTAATACAGAGGTGTGTAGGAATCTAGAGTTCTGAAAATAACACCACATATATCATCTTAGATTTAAGACTCAGGCTGAGAAGTCAAGTCTCTAAGTCTCATGTCTCCTATCCAGACTGAAGTAGATAGAGGAGAATGCACAGAAGATTTTCAAAATGTTCAGGCTAAGTGCTGACAGTCTCTTAAATTCACAAAATTTCTTGAATGGGGGAACATACTTGAATTCAGTCTGACCTATTTGATTCTTACTTCTAAAGGAGTTTGTTTTCATGTTGTTTAATAAAATAGAAAAACCTGCTTCAGAACAAAACCTTATATTCTTATGGTTTAGATAAAGCATATCACTAGAAACATGACCTGTTTACTTCTTCCATGACTCTAAAGAAATTTTGCTGATATTAGTTACTTGTCTAGAAGCTGTATCTCATTTCATAAGGTTTTGTTCTGTATATGATGCAGACCTATATACTCAGTTTCAGAGAGAGCAAAATTAAGTATGCTTAATTAGTACATATGCCATGTATTTCCACAGGGCCTTGGCCTTTATCAACTGAGGAAACGTGCCCATCATGCTACTTAAATAGTATTGAGTGAAAAGAACATATTATATCCAATCTAAAAGATACTGTTTCAGAGTATTTCGTTGTAATTATGCTACGGAAACTCTGATCTGTTTCAGCACTTGAAGCAAGCTCAAACTACTGCAAAACATTCTCACTGTCCATAGTTTCCTTAAGAAACAAAACACATGTTAAAGAGTGGTCTTTGGCATATTTAGAGGTTTTAAATAAGATCTGGTATGTGTGAAGGTTTTAACAATAAATGAACTAATCTGCTAGGATGGACAGGAGGGGAGAAAGGAAATAGTTAATGGGATAAGATGTTTGATTTAACACTTTAATAAGTAACCTCTGTCTGACAGATGTGAGGCTTTAGAAGAGTGTGCCAATACAAAGTCTGTCTCAGATAAAATTTATACATTTTCTAATTTCCGATAAACATACTTGTTGGAGGAAACAGGAATTCAGGTTTAATATGAGGACAACTGAATAGTAATGTGACTTTAACATGCAATTTTCAATATTCCTTTTAGAAAGGCCTTCACTGACTAGTGAAGCAAGTGTCCTGGGAGTTTTTCCTATTTTTATCCACCTGAAAAAATGTTTATAACAACTTCTTGTTTTTTAAGCCAACATCAAAAGAGGAATGTATCTCCCTTGCAGCAAACAAGAAAAAAAGCCCCAACAACCAAACCCCTCAAAATGATCTCTCTTTCCATGTACGTCCCTTACGCTGTTTAGATTAAGAATGTTTGGGTGCTGAATTTTAATTTCAGGATAATTGGCAACTGTGCTAAAGTATGTGTTTGGGGGTTTTTTTACTAATTGTTGGCTGACATTCTCATCACTCAGTCTGATCTACGCAAGCACATCCTTGTTTGAACACAGAACTTTGCAGGTCCAAAATGGTGAAGTTTCTCCAGTATAGAGGAAATTGCAGAATAAAGAGGCAACACAGTAATGTTAAACCACTTGTGAAGAAGCTTGTATTTAGTAGTGTAAGTCCGTGTGAGGTGTCTTGTAAATCTAGTGGTTGATTTGAACATTGTATCTGAGACTATTTTATTTTCCTCATGAGTTTGAAGGAGCTTTCATTTTTCTGAGTATGAAATATGCATGTGGGCTTTTTTAAGAGGGTATTTGTTTGAAAACTTATCATCACTGACAGTAATTCAATGATTGCTCACTACAGGGTTCTAAAAGCAGTAAAATAACAATTAGAGGCTGAATGTACTCTAAGGTACTTCAGATGGAGTTTTATTGCAGGTGGTAGATAAGGAAAAAACCATCTTTGACATTCAAAAAGTAGTAAAATTTCTCTTTGACTTGCAGTGGAATTTGATCTATTTTATAGCCCATGACAATGCGTTAAGGTGAAAATCTGTTTCCTACATGAAACTGCCTTTACAGACTGGAATCTTTAGGTTACCTTGAAAATTGTCCATGCAATTAACCTTATTAGGGACTACAAAAATACGAGTTTTAAGATTTGGGTTTTTTTAGAAGTTACAACAGAATTACCCCTTCATGTATCCTAATTTAATCTTTTTTTTCTGGTAGCAAAATAAGTTCACTGAAACTTCTGTGTTAACATTTGTCCGTATTTAAAGTGACTCTCACATGACTGATGAATAACTTACATCTTGAATCTATGTTTTCAGACATGTATAATTATTACTCTGTGGTATCAAGTATGCAATTGACTGATGAGGGAAGAGTGGTGGATATTGTCTACCTTGACTTCAGCAAAGTTTTTGACATGGTCTCCCAAAACATCCTTTCAAGTAACCTCCGGAAATATGGTTGGATGAATGGACAGTGAGGTGGATTAAGAACAAAGTGAATGGCTCAGCTGTAGAACCCAGCTGGAGGCCTGTAGCTAGCGGCATTCCCCGGAGATCAGCACTGGGTCCAGTCTTATTCAACTTGTTTGTCAATGACCTGGATAAAGGGATAGAATGATAGAAATTGGCGAGTTTGCTGATGATATGAAACTGGGGCAGTGGCTCATACACCTGAAGGCTGTGCTGCCATTCATTGATAGGCTGGAGAACTGGGCAGAGAGAAACCTAAAGAAGTTCAACAAGAGCAAGTGTGGGGTCCAGCTCTAGGGGAGGAATAACCCCAAGTACCAGTACAGGTTGGGGCTGACCTACTAGAGAGCAACTCTGCAAGAAGCAACCTGGGAGTCCTGGTGGATGACAAACTGACAATGAGCCAGCAGTGCCCTTGCAGCCGGGGGTGCCAATGGTGTCCTGGGGTGCACTGGGAAGAATGTGTCTAGCAGGTCACAGGACGTGATCCTTTTGCTCTACTCCAACATAGTGACGCCACAGCCAGAGTACTGTTTTCAGTTCTGGTCTCCACAGTTAAAGAAAAGCAAGGAGTTCCTGGAGAGCGTCCAGCAGATTAGGGCTGATTAGGGGTCAGGAGTATCTCTTTTATGAGGAGTGACTGTGGGAGCTGGGCCTGCTTAGTTGAGAGAAGAGAAGACTGAGAGGGGATCTCATCAATACGTGTAAATATCTCAAAGGATGGTGCAAGACTTTCTTCAGAGGTGCCCAGAAACCAGGTAATGAGTAACTGCCATAAACTAAAACATGAGAAATTCCACCTGAACATGAGGAAGAACATCTTTATACTGAGAACACTGGAACAGACCTCCCAGGAAGGTTGTGGGGTCTCCCTGTCTGGAGACATTCCAAACCCACCTGGATCCTGTGTAACCTGCTCTAGGTGATCATGCCTTGGCAGGGAGGTTGGACTAGATGATCTACTGAGGTCCCTTCCAACTCCATTCTGTGAATCTGTGAAGTGCCTGTAAAAGCTTGTAATAGCTCACCTGTCTGGTGATAACCCATTCAGGTGTTCTCCTTGGCAATGTTTCTTAACTCTAAGTCCTACTAGATTTCAATTAGAGTTTAGATCCTTTATATCTGGATAATTTTTATCAAAATAGAAGTTTGACCTTTATATGATTGAAGCACTGTTGAAATTAAAGGAATGCTAGTTATCATACAAAAAGTGGGGTATTTTTATGTTGGCTTAATGAACAACACGTGTCAGGGAACTCAGAATAGATCCCAATACCACTATGTGCCAAATGGCACATTTGGGTGCACCAATTAACACTTGCTTTGCCCTTCATTCCTGTTGGAAAAAGTCATTTTCGTATAAGAATATTCTGAACCTTTTTTGTCCTGAGCTTCTGCTTGTACAATGAGATGTAGGACTCTGCTAGGTTTCATTCCACTGGGGATCTTTGGGCCCTTTAGAGCCAGTAGAGAACAAGAAAAAAATGTTTGAAGTTTGAAAGGCCTGGGGAACTGTAGAACCCAGAGTGCTGTTGATTGAGGGACAATTTATTGGAATAGTATTGTTCTGACAGACAAATGTGTGCTTGGTCTGGTAGTGCTCCAGTACTAATGATCTATCACTATCTAGGGAAAGTTTCAACATGCTTAATCAGTAGGGCTGGAAATACTGAGTCATAAGAACAATAATCTATATTTAATGTCCTAGAAATTGGTGGAATGTCCTAAAAGGCTTATTATAGTTTGAGTCTGATGCTTCCATTCCTTCCGTGACCTCTGTGGGGCTCCCAGAACATGGAGAAGCATAACTGAAATAAAGTTCAAGGCAAATCTTGCCTTTTGACAGACTACCCAAACAACTGCGCAGATTTTGCTCTGCAAGAACTTGCCATTAAAAATGCATTTAGTAGGCTGAAACATATGGAAGCTATAACACATCTGGTCCCTAAAGCCAAATTGTGTATGAAGCACTATTGGTCTTTTTTTGTTCCTAAATGTTCTCTACTCTGATGGTAGATTAAATGGTTTGTAATGTTTCCCAATATGTTGATGTTCATGTAAATCAACACATAATCTATCAGCATTGTATCATTTTGTCTAGTGGTATTTCTCACTATTGATTTTGGATAGCACTGAATGCAGAATACTGGAGGAGTGATTACCTTAGTTACACCATTCTCGTAGTTTTAAAACATGAGGTCATTCTGATGCATTTTTATTTCTGGTTTTTTATTTCCCATTGCCCAAAACAACAGCTGACAGTTGTCTTAATGAAGAATTAAGGCTGAGGATATGAGCACTTGCACAAGCGTAAAAGATACTTGATGATGTATTATAATGTTACCCAAGCAAAGCATTCCTAAGAAGTAAAAGGGAATCATAATGTAAAAGATAAATGTAAAAGACGGTGAAGAGAATCCGCAGACTTGATATACAGATACACACTTCCTCTTGCCTGAGGCAACCTACCAAGTAGAGTACTGAGTAATTGTACCACTTCTGTTCTCGGAAAAGATTATATTAATAACCAGCTTAAATTTCAAAACCGTATTTCTACCTCTCAGGTAACGACGGAAAGCAGTTTTGAGGCTGCTCGGGACAGCAGTGGCACATTATAGCATCTTAGAATGGTTTGAGTTTGAAGGGACTTCAACGATCATCTAGTTCCAACCCCCCCACCATGGGCCAGGACACCTTCCACTAGACCAGGTTGCTCCAAACTCCATCCAGCCTGGCCTTGAAAGCTTCCAGGGTTGTGGCATCCACAGCTTCTCTGGGCAACCTGTGCCTGTGCCTCACCGCTCTTGTAGTAAAGAATTTCTTCCTAAGATCTAATCTAAACCTGCTCTCTTTCAGTTTTAAACCATTACTCCTTGTCCAATCACTGCATCTTCACCCTGTACAAGGGAATATGTGCAGATCTCCTCTGAACTAGCAGTAATCACTTAGTTCCAGGCCTAAAAGGCGGTGCAGCTAGCAGCAGGAAGATGGAGCACATGAGGTTTTTTTCTTCACATCAGACATTCTGAGGGCTTCAGATACAGAAAGGTAAAGTGTTATAAGCCCCCATGACACTGACAGATTTTGATCTTGTTAAATATTGCTCTTTTCCTACAGTGTCTGCTCAAGAGCAGAGGTAGCACATTAGGATCCAAGCTTGTCATGAGTCTAGGATCTTATTGACAACATGGCTTTTCATCTCTGAAAGAGGACTGATTTAACTCACTTGTTAATTAAGTCAAGGTTAATTAATTAAATGAAAAGACTGTAGTCTGATGTCGTAACATGTTCTGGCAGGATCAGGTTGATGTTGCTGCTCCCTGATGTCTGTCCCCACTGTTGACCAGCTTTATTGACAGATGTGTGATGTAGTCAGTGCAGTGACCAAAATAAGGGACTGATCCATCCGAAAACCAGCCCAGTGAAATGAAACAAAGTGTTTCCCATCTTTTAGTATTTCTTATACCCAACAAGACCAGCCCCCCAGTCTTGTGCGGCAGGGACTGCAGAGCTTTTTTCCCAGCTCTTCCACTCGAGAGTTGAGTGTCTTCGAATTTATCAGTTTCCTGTTCTTTGTAATTCTTTTAAAACTCTACCAAAATCTGAAGGAAGTAATTTTTTTATTGGGAAATGTTAGGTCAGAGGAGTGCAAATGTTTCAATTTTACACAGGCTTTTGCCAGAGCATGTGTTTTGCTGCAGTAGATAGTGAGCTACATGAAGACTATGGTCTTCCTTGACTTTGCTTAGAGCCTGAAAGTCATAGAGTCATAGGATGGTTTGGGTTGGAAGGAACCTTTAATTAAGACCAAATGTTGATGATCTTTCAGTCTCCTGAAGATTTTGCATCTCCCTATAATGCTGCAAGCAGCCTAAGAAGCCTTGGAATATCAGTTTTAGCAAGAGGCCTTCAGAAATTCTGTGCAATTCCCCTTTCTCATCACAGAGAACAAGTTATATTCATGGGAATCAAGGCAGTGTGGTTGTCTTGGCAGTCAGAGTGTTATTTTTCTTAAATCAAATGTTTCTAATATTCAACTGACTAGAGAAGGTATATTTTTAAAAATATTTGATTTCTAGTAACATAAACTCTGTTTTGATCATCCTGTTTTTATGCTTTTACTCAAGACCTCCATCTGGTTTAAGAACATTTTTGGTTTGTTTGTGATTATTCATGTACTTTCAGCAGTTCGACCTGGAGAACGTCATATAAAGATCAGTTCTTTAAGAGTGTGTTTAAGTAGTCCACTTTCTTCATCCTGGGAGTCATAGACCTTTCAGGTCATCATTGGAGTCCTTCCTTTCCTTCAGCTGACGTTGACATGCCTTAGTCTCTATACAATATGTGTTCAACTTGTATGTATTTT
Source organism: Rhagologus leucostigma (assembly GCA_013397725.1). Lineage (NCBI taxonomy): Eukaryota > Metazoa > Chordata > Aves > Passeriformes > Rhagologus > Rhagologus leucostigma. Next base: position 2,029,315 of record VZTD01001533.1, read on the forward strand.
TTTTTCTCTCAGAAGGTCATTTTTAGGTTTCTGTGATATTCCACTACCTACATCGTGGGAGGGGTTTAAAATTATTGCATAATGTACATTGGTAACTGCAACCATATTTGACAGACGACAATTTGACAAAGAATATCTTGTATATGCAATATAAAAATAAATTTAACAACAATTTTTTTTCTTCTCTCTAATCTAGTGCATCTCCAGACTGATTCAGTAAACTGTGTATGAAAGGAGGGATGTCAGTAGTCTTTGGCTGTGTCTGTATGGAGATCTTGTGTAGACCTGGAGGTGACTCTCTATATGCTGACTCTGGGGCAGGGCAATAAGATGAAGGTAATGGACCAAGGACCTGATGTCCTGGTAGAACATACACTGCGTGTCATGTAGCCACAGTGTCCAGTGCTTGTCTCTTAGCTATGGCATCCCAGCTGAGATGTGGCACTTGATCGTGAAGTTTCTGTGGTCAGTATCAGGACAAGGTAAACCAAACTTTAACCACAGCTTGGCTCTTAGGCAGGCTGTCTGTCCAGGTTCTGAATTAGACTGAAAAATGCTGGTCTATTTGTGCTGGAAGATGGCTAAAAAAGCTTCTCTTCATAATTTCTCAACTGTTTGTTGACCTTCCAGCTGAGATGAGAGGTAGTATGGACCCATGGTACACAAAACAAGTCAAGTGTGAACATAAGACTGATGCAATAGGAGTTTGCCATGGAAAAGGCTTAGGTAAAGTATGTATTTGGGTAGTCCTATAGAGAGATTTTTATGTTGTTTGGAGCTCGTTTAATTTGTATAGTAAAGAACTAATACATTTCTTTTGTGGATTTTAGTGGTTTTGTATTTGAAAAGTCTTGTAGTAGGATTGCTGGGTTTTTTTTTTTGTTTGTCTGGTTTTTTTTGTTTGTTTGTTTTTGGTATTTTTTAAGAAATGCTAGTAATGACTGTCTGAATGCTGTGGTGATCCATTCTTAATTTATTTAACAGTTATCAGCTTAAACTTCAGATTGATTTATTCCACTTGCAAACTGTAGTATATAGGAAGTTATTTTCTGCACAGAATGGGTTATGTGTAGCCCATGGAAGGACACAGATTTTTTGTGGAAAATGTGAGGATAACTGCGAAGGCTGTTTTGTGCAATGATTGAAGCAGTGCTAATTTATCACTTTGGGATAAATTAATTTTTTTATCCACACATCACTCAGAATTGATTTAGCATAAAAATGTCAAACTTACTTTATAACCTTGCTCTCATCAACATTACCTTGGCTGTCCAGTGTTACACTGACCTTCAAATAATACATTCTGTGTGAGCAGTTGAGCTTGATCGATGATGTGTGGCTTTTTAACAGCAACTGGGACTAGTAACTATGTATAACTGGGCACGAATTTGTTTAGTGATTGAAACAGTAAGAGATGTATGCACAGTGTATATACATACTTTTCTGTGCACTGCTGATATTGAATTTATCACTGTTCCAGTTTATCACAGTTGCACTTCAGTTCTGATATTGACATCACAAATAAGTTTTATTTACTATTTTGTTATTTAGTACATTATTATTTAAGGTATCTAAATAGTTGCATCTGTCTTTATTCCTAGTACTATAGATTTTGGGTTGAAGGGGAAAATTTAATTAGTAAATTTTCCTTTTCTCTCTGTCCCCATCATTTTCTCCCATCTTTTCTGCCAGTATTCCCACTATTCCCTTTATGCACTTTTTTCCTTTTTTTTAATCTTTGTTATCTCACATCACCAGAGCACAGCAAAGTGAGTTGCTTTCCATTTCTGCTGAATAAAGCATGGTTTCTGGTTAATTCTATGTATTTGCAGAGAATGGTCATCACGTAACTTTGATTTTAAAATTGCAATTCTATGCTGGTAGGCAATTCCAGAAAGTACTTTATCCTCCTTGAATGTGTTCATTTTGTGAAATCATGTTTGTATCTGCATGCTTTAGTTTATTTTAAAAAGTAAAGAAGATAAAAAAGGCTCTATAAAGACGAACATCAGTTTCTCCTGCTGTTGTCTATCAAAAGCTAAGAAGCATGAGGGCTAAGTGAAAGCAAGAAAGCAAGCCGGATTTAGTCCATTTTGGTATAGCATTTAGTGACATTATATACATAGATGCAAGTTATCCCTTTGCAAAATCTTTGGAGGCTCTTTGCGCTGATGAAATGGAGAATACAGTTTGAATATGATGAAATTACTAGACAGCTATGCCAGAGTATCATCTTTGGGGATAGGTTTCCTTTTAATTAATGATACAAAGACGTAACTGCCAATCTGTGCAAGATCCTGAGAGGAGCTAAAGGTCCAGGTGCTTATTCTCTAGCAAATACTGTATTTTCATTTATAAATGATGGATCCCTAGGAGGCAGTAAACACAGAATCCCACCCTTGGTGCTGTTTTTTTAGAATTCATGCAGGAAGTGCACTTCAAGACATGGTACCACAAACAAAGCTGTGGGTCCTGTAGAGATCTGTAGTGGTGTGTATTCCCTGAACTGTTGTTTAAGTCCTGAAAGCTGATCTTTGGCAGGTTTCTCAGCTCTGTGAGATCTTACATTGTGATTGTTCTCCTTGTTTTTAAAAGCTAATGTATTTATTTATTTATTTTACTTGCAGCTTTGAGCTAGGCAGCCTAGAGATTTCTATAAGCTGCACTGCTTCTAGTGAAAGGACCATGATATTTTTGAGGCCTGGAACATGCAGCTTATGGTTTTTGAAGCAAGGTGTACAGTCAGTTTCTTTAATCCTTTTGGTTTTTAAGCTGCTCTGTGGCTGGACCCCTGGTTTCCCTGACTCAGGGCTTCAAAACTTTCTGCTTCTCTCTGGGTGAAGAGGCTATCAGTGAATTGGACTAAAATTGGGATAAAATTTGGCTTTCTGTACAGCTAGAATGGGCTTCCAAGTTTACCTTAGTTCAGTTACTTCTCTGGCATCTGTCAGACTGCTTTTGCTTTTTCTTTCATTTTTTTTTAGCTTCCCAGCCAAGTTAGTAATATAGCTTGAAATCTTTCTCCTCATCTGAACCCACTTGCTGCTTCTATGGTTGTCAAATTAGTGCTCTGTACTAAAGTGTCTCTGTAGAGCTTTTAAATTTAAGTGTTAGTCTGTAGCTATAAAAAAATCCATTTTGTGCCTGCCTATGCAAAAAAAAAGGGCAGAATTAATACTTCACTGATTGCTGTGAAAGACTGGATAAAAGACTTCTGGTAGATGTCTTCCTTGCCATTTCCCCTCTTCTCTAGCCACAGCTAACAACATAATTGCTGATCTTTTGGACGTAGGTTGAGATTACACAAAGTGACCAGACTGTTCTAATGGTTTTCTGCTGCCTGAGACTGCTGCCTCCTGGCTTTCTTACTGGGAAGGAACTGTGTCCTTCCAGACACTGGTTTCTGCATCTGATCCTGGGTGAATCACAACAGTTCACTGCACTGTTAGAAAATTAACCTGTGGAAAAAAGAGGGGAAAAAAGTGAATTTCTTCCTCACAATTTAAAAATCTAGACCAGCTTACTTGAGAGAATTGGGCCAAGGAAAGATCCTGACTGCATTCCTGGAAGCTGAGGAGCTCCAACAAAGGATGGACCACCCCTGGCAGTGACTATTTGATCAGCATTATAGTAGAACCTTGCTCTTCCTCAGCAGATTCTTAAGATGGCCAATATGACAGTATGGGCTGGGACAATGCTATGTCTGTTAGGTACTTAGGTTTAGCACAGTGCTTACAGCAGTTTTCTACCTGCTTGATTTTCTCTGATTGCAGGTAACCAGACATACAGCTGTGATTTGAGCATACAAAATCACTATCTCCTCACACAGTGTGTTGGAGCCAAGAACTCTGTGCTATGCCTGCATAGTGAGAATAAATTCCTTAGTTGCAAACACGGTATGTCTTTGTGAGTGGCAAATAAAAATTGGCAGCATTCTAAACTGCACTGGGCATATTTTTAACTGGTTTTACCCCCTGCCATAGCAGAAATAGAGAATTCAGTAACATTACAATAAAACATAGTTTGTCAGTCACTATGTGAACAGCAGATTACTTCTTCCTACTGGGGAAAAAAGAAGCTAAGACCTGAAATATTTAAGCCAAAAAAATTTAAAATTGAAAGTATTTTGTCTTTTAATATTAGGTACCACTGTCATGATCTGGTCTAGAACTCTCTACTTTGTTGTTCGGTTTCTCAGAAGCAGAGATCAGAAACACTTCCTTGTTTTCTAATACTCCAGCATAATAATCTAGGTTTAAGAATTTTATATTTTTGCTTTAACTGACAACAGCATTCCTTCTATCTTCCTCCTCTGTGTAATCCTACCAGTAAGTGCACTAACAGTGTGGCCTGCAGGCTGTCAACCAGATGATCATCACTTAAATCCTTGCTTCATTTTACCACAGGAGCTCAATCTACCATATTTTGACAAACTGCTGGTATTAAACTGCTGGAATTGACCCTGTTCCTTTCATGGATCAAAGCAGGGGTTTTCACTTCCTCGTCTGTAGCTCTACAATTCTGGTGTCTGTTTAGCATATGCTAGTGCCATATGTGAGAAAGGGAGGTGTTAGCTTTTCCCTCCTCTCTGTGCGTAACCTGGGAAGCTACGGGTGATGTCTTGCATACATGTGAGAAGTACCGGCTGCAATCCATGTGTAATCAGAGCAGGCTGAAGTTCTGTGCTGTAATCTCACAGCCCTATAGATGGCTAGTTAACAGTCCTATCTTACTGTTTTCTTCTTTGCTGAGTTATGTATTTTAAAATCATTCACACATTCAAGGGTGGTTTTGTGTTTCCGTTTGCTGTTTTGTTTTTTTTTTCAAGTTCATTAAACTGTGTTTTGAGCTACGGTGTTACGTTAACAGCATGAAGCTCACTTACTGATACAGAAGTCACTGAGGAATCAGTCTGTAATGATTCAAAACAGTTATCCTTCAGAGTTCCTTTTTGTCTTATGAAATAACAAATATGGAGGTATGGCAATAAAGGACATTTTTCTTTAACTGAGATGAGAGGACAGCAAGAGGCAATGACTTTTGGTGGTGGGAGGTGAAGAAGGGTGGTGGAGGAGATGAAGCTGCATCAACATGCATTGCTGAAAGAAATGTCTGTCCCTGCTCTGAGAGTCACTTAAGTAGATAATCCATTTGCTTAGCGGATTGCTGGCACTTAATGAAGGAAGTTCACAAAGGTGTGGAAGGGCCATTACAGTGTCATCAGCAATGAGAGGCCATCACTCACTCACTTGGGGAACAAGGGATTCGGCTTTGAACTATCTGCTGAAGTCTCGAAATTCTTCTCACCCTATCCCAGCCTGATTGACACCACTGGAGGAACATGTGATTTTTTAGATTTCACTTTTTGTTTGATGAGTTGTTAAAATACTTGTGTAATTGGTTTTGTTTCTTAGAAGGCACATTTCTGAGTAGGGATTCCTACCCCTGCTCAGAAGTGAAAAGTGTGGCTTCTGATAGAGAGACCAAAGCCCAGCATGTCCACACAGGGCAGAAGGAGGACACTCAGGTGATGGGGCTGTCATTTGTGTGCCTGTCTGCATATTTCTTCCCCTTGTTTTTTGTGCAGGCTTTGAGGTGTAATGATGTGTTACGTATAACATGTTTTTTGCTTTTGAGCTCAGTAGCCCACTAACACATTAAGTAAATGATAGTAAACTTTGTTTGTTGTAAAGCTCTTAATTTCAGGAGCTGCATAAATGCATTGTGGTTCCTTTTTTTTTAAACTAACTAAACTTGCACAGTCTAATAAGCAGGCAAACTGCCTGAAGTATTACTGTTTAATTTTCTTTGGTTTCCCTACACTAACAGGCTTTAGTACAAATAATGCTTGGAAAAGTATGTAGTAAAGCTTTTTTCAAATAGATCTTACAAATGATTTGACAAGAAAATCTCTCTCTTTGCACATAGAAACTCTTGACTTCCATCAGTGAAAATTGTAAAATGATGATAATTATCTGGAACTTTTTGGCTGTGCCATAAGAGAACGATAGTGTCACCTCACTAATAATTTTATTTTCAAGCTGATGATGTGCTTTATAGACAAGAAAATATCCTTACCATACGATGCATGTAAAGTAAATGATCATGTGCACGTATCCAGCTATCTCTTATAACTCCTGAAACTGGAAATAATTGAAAAACACCTGTTTCACATCTTGGCAAAAAAATGTGTGTCTGTAACTTAGATCACAGTGAAAAGATTTTGATGTTCTTAAGAATCTTCTACATTCGTACAAGAAAAACTAAATAGATTTTTTTTTGTGGTAAGGAGCCCTGATGAAAAGAAGATGGTTTTGATAAAAATCATGATGAATGTCTCTCTATTTGAGTATAGGAATGAAAAAAACTATAAAAGTCTAGGAAGAATGGTGCATCACAGAACAACTTTTTTTTTTAAAAAAATATTTTTAAAGTGTTTCATATTTTTGAATTTTGAGCAGAATCCAACCATGAAAGAACATATTATAGATTCTAATAAATTCATTGAATCATTGGTACTTTCGAAACTGTTGAAAGTTATGTTTGATGAGGTTTGAACATGTTACTGGTTGAACTTGTGTGTCCTCTGCCTTTCCCATTATACCTGAAACTGGAGAGGGTGGAGGCAGAGGAGGGGGAGATGGAGGTGTTATGGCAATTATGTTAAACTAAAACTGCTGCTGTTCTATGTCTGTTAGCACCTATCAAAAAGTCTTTGAAGTTAACGGAAAGATTTCCACTGGTTGTATATTGTGGATGGGATGCTTTGAGCATTCTTTCTTCGTTGTGTCATTTTGTATCATCTACATAGTTAGTGTTTGTCATTAATTTATTGCCTCTTTGCTTGTATCTATCACAGGGTCTAGAATGTACTGTTGGTACTTGCCACATAGTAAAATGACAGTGTTTTTTTCAGAACAGGTTGTTCTTCCATTTGGGTGTATTGGAATTCATGAATATTTTGAAAATACGGATTAACGTGAGCCTTTGAGGATTTAGGAGGAACTTTCTGCACTTTTCCTACAATAGTATAAATTGTTTATTAGTAAACTGTAATAACGCTGTGGTCTTTAGGCTATAAAATAATGCTTGTCATCTGCTGGTTCTGGAAAGTTTTAATTGTTACCTGTTCTTCATTAATGTTCTTCCACCTGAAGAGAAGCTCATACATGTATTGAAGAAACCTGACCTTACAATTAAAATTCAAAAGAAGGAAAAAGTAAGGAAAACAAAACTTGGCCAATTGTTTTGTTAGATTTAGGATGTTTACTTTAAGAATGTCCATATGACTTAATTTTAAAATGTGGGCAGCTCATTTTTTTTACCCTCCTTCCAACCACCGCGTGCGTGAGGATGTGATGTTTCATATATAGTTCATGTGTGGTGCATGATCATGATCTTATTATCTCTTTTCTTCATCACCATTTTTTTCCTCTACTTTGTGAGATTAAGGTTTTTAGTCGTTTTTTAATGTATCTTTCGTTGGTGTGTTTTATTTCTCATTTTAGTTATTATTTCATTAGTCTTCTGATAGAGAATGAAAATTTTTTCAGTTTGAAGGAGTAGAAAGTAAAACAAAAAAAAGGTTTGATTTGGGGAGATAGCCTGATGATCAAAGAGAGATGAGATCTGTGAACCGTGGAAGATAAGAACTCAGAAAACTATGAAATTCGTAACCCTGCTGTATGTAGCATGAATAAGGTGTCATACTGCCCAATCATAACCTAAAAGTACATTTTAGCAAATCACTATTTGGTAAGTAAAGTACAATTTAAAAAGAAAAGATCGATTTGGTGATAAAGAGTTTAAAATATTTCTAAATATGCATTGTAAGTGCAATTTGAAATGTGTGCCTCATGATTCAGATTACCTTGCAAGCAACATGAAATGCATCCTTTTCTATATGTCAGTCTTCAACAAAGCATTGTTTACACCACGGATCAAGTATGCAACATTAAAATTCATTATAGGCATATTACCCACTCTCATTATGTGACAGAAGTGTGTCAGTGAAATTAGCAGCCACAAAAAGACAAAGATTTTCTTACCTATTAGTTGGAAGGTAGCAGCTGTTTGAGTAATTCCACAGAGGGATAACAATGACCAACTGACTTGCACGTTTTAAAGAAAAAATGATATCAAATCCTTTGAGGATGCCATATGTTCTGGGCTTTGAGGCAGGCTGTGTACGCTAACATAGCAATTAGACAGACTGGAGACTCTGCTAAAATTTTATCCAAAATGCCAGCAGAGAAGTATTTCTTGAAGCTTTTTAATCGTGAACAGAGATGTACTTATGCTCCCATTATTTATTAGAGGATAAGTTAGTTAAAGTGCAGAATTTTTTCCCAATCATTTCCCATAGAGAACTATGTATAAATAAGCTGGTTTGGGGTTTGGGTTTTTTATTTATTTTTCTTTCTAATTATGCTTGAATTTATTTAGGTTTTTTTAGTTATGTATGGCAGTTATTCTGTTGCTTACGGAAGTGACAATGAAATAATGTTTTTTAGAATAATGCTAGCTCCTTTTGTCATTTGTGAATGAGGTCTGAAGGATGCCAAGTGTGCTCAAACAAACTTGGTAATTGCCACCGAGAGTTGGACCATTCAGATGATCAATGGCTCCATCTGTGTGTTCTGTAGTTTGGTATTGAACTTCTCAAGTTTGATGCGACTTCTTGCCAGACCTATTGTGATTTAAGAAAGCTTGTATTGACCAGTTTAGCTGAACTGGGCACATACAAATGATCTGTGCTGATGTTGCGGAGATGGGTCACCTGCCAAGCTTGGGCTGGCTGAAAGGAAGATGCCTGTATCAGAAAAGATCTATTTGGAGCCATTAGGAAGCAGAAAGGCCAGTTAGCTGAAACTGCTGTGAAGATGTGTTGAGTCTGTGCAACATACTCTCCAGAGAGCCACCAGGACACATAACCTTCCATAACAAGCTGAGAGATGGTTTGTCTATGGATACCCTTACATACTCAGAGCTGCTTGATTCATTTCTGCTGTGCAGGTTGTATTATTTCTTTGCCTAATAACTGTCAGCAAGATCCACACTGGCACTTTACTGCTCTTCCAGTGTCTTGGTTCTGTTTGGCAGTTCACAAAGAGCCTGTCTGACCCTGTAGGTATTTTGGCATTCAGCTTTTCTTTTATTTAAAGCATGAACCTTGTATATGTACAAAAAAGCTCCTCAGAGCTTTATAATTCTGAGTCATGGTGCTCTTTAATGCAGTATTGTGGTATTATTGTATTGAGTACTGTGGTTCCCAGGTCCCCTTGTAGCCCCTCCCCTCTCCCTGACCCTCATCCAGAACTGCACTGAATCCCCAAATTGATCTCTGAAATCAATAGAATTATTTAGGTTTACTATTTGATGAAGTTAGGGACTAGGAAGAGAACAGTATAACCAAGGCTTGCCTAAGAGGCAGTGCAAAACTGCAGGCATGGAGTATGGAGTATGCAAGAGTTTGAGGTCTGGGATTTTGTGATCTGTCAGATTTAATATCAGGAAGAGAAGGTAAAGGAATGATAGATCCTCTGTTTTTCTGTGATACAGTGCAAGAATATAAAAATTGAATCAATAGTGACCATCCAAGTCTAAAGGCAATACAATATGAGGGATAATTTACATATTTGACAATAAAAGGAAAAATACTTTCTGAATGGTTTAGGTTTTGTTTTTACTTTTTGGGGTCTTTTTAACCCATAGAAACAGATGTTTGAAACTATGAAGCTTGCCATCACAGAACTAATATTGATCGATATAAACGAGCATCTTAATCATAAGTAAAGAGGTCGCAGTCGTTTGGTGAATACAGTTTTAAACATACTTCTGTAGTTTATCGCGCTTATTGTGCTGAGGTACATGTTTATATACACTTCAGAAACTCAGCAAGTAATGCTGTACTTAAGATATATAAATTAATTTTGGGTTTGTTTTTTTTGTTTGCTTTTTAAGAGAAGCATCAAGTAATGTTTGAAATGTCTGGTATAATAGTATAATTTTCTACATGACCTCAGTATTATGCACCTTGGTATTTATCTGGTGTAAAGGGGGAAAGGAAATCTTCTTCTCTTTATTTATATGTTAAAAAGTTTCTACAGTTTCTTTCCTGATTCTCAAATGTTTTGAGCACTGATGTTTCTGGAAATGCCACAGCCTGTCGGTGACAATGGACATGTGATGTCTCTGGATCTATCTCTATGACTGTGGTATCAATTCTTCAGGGCTCCTAATAGCCAGTCAGGGTGAATCAAAGAATCTGCTATTAATAGCCGTTCCTTTGAAATGCCTTTGCTGCTGCTGTGGAAAAAAGAGGCAGGGATTCAGACAGTCCTTGACCACTGGCATTGTTATTGCCTGCTTTATTGAGCCATGGCAACCACAAGGACAGGATCCTGCCCCAGAGAGGTGCATCTCTGCTCTGAGGGTGCTATCTGCCATATTTTAGCCAAAAAAGCATCTGACAGGAAAGTGGTGGCAGGAGGTGTTTGCTCTCAAGGAAAAATGCAGTCCCAAATGGAAGGGGGAGAAAACAAAAATCCTCTCTGTGCTGGAGGCATTGTGAAGTGAGAGGATTTCTTCCTAAAGGGATTTCTTTCCTTTTAGGGAAAGGTTATTGCTGTTTGTCTCAACAAAGTGATGGCGGGCTATCTCCTTCACTTTTTACTTAAGGTGTTATTTCCCAGTTATACATCAGTCATTTTCATCCTCAGGAAATTGTGTGCAGTCACCTCTTACTCTAAGTCAGGGACCCAAAGAAATGTAGGGCAATCTGGTAAAAAGGATTAAGTTTAGGTATTGTGATATCTTCTTTGTTAGACCTGAGAGTTCTTTCCTACTGAAATTAAATGTAATTGAAGTTGCTGCCTGGGTACTTCACAAGCAATGTCACAGGAGGAACCACCTGCAGCACTGCTGGTAAAAGGGGTGTCAGCAGGGTCCATTCACAACTGGGACCTGAGGGTCCTGAAATTTTGGGAAAGAGATTTGTAAAAGGCTACTGGCTAACTGAATTTGGTGAGATTCTTGGCTTCAGCACAGCCTGCAGTCATGCTTTACTTCTAGTTTGGAAAGCCAAATGTAGCCCAGCATCCTTTAAAAGTGAGCGATCTTTAAGACACTAAGCGAGTAAGCACATAAAGCACTTCATTGTCTCTCATTTTACCAGGTGGCCTATACAGAAGCAGGATTGTATCAATAAGTAGCTGGAAGGGACTTTACTTAGTCTAATAAACCCAAGGGAGAAGTAGGTGGTTGTCAGTACAGGGGTAGTGGACAGACACAACTGGGCACATACATTACTCTGCACAACAGCTGTGATGCTTCCAATGCTTCCTTGAAAGTTCTGCCCCTTTGCCAAGAAAGTAGAATGAACCTTATAATGAAAAAAATAAAAAAAAATTGTGTAAGTATGCAAAAACAGTTTCAAATGAATATAGAGAGAGCTGTACCTATACAAATCTAGGTGTAGGTGAAGAGGAATAGGCATAGTACATGTGTAATATTACCTAGGAAGTTTGAGATTTGAATTATAGGGTAAAGATGGTGAGGTATATACAAGACAGAACATTGAAGATCAATGTTTTGAATCTTGTAATTAATCTGTAAGATATTTTTTTCCTAGGATTTTTAATATCTTGCACTGTTTTACTTCAGTTGTTCTGTACATCTGCTGTTTTAATTGCAACAGCAGTTTATGCTGTATATAAAAGCATTAAATGTTTTTGCTCTTATAGTGTTCGCTATTGACTTTACACATGCTTCTCTATGTAAAACAAAACTAGATTTCCTAATATATCAATAGAAAACTCTGTTCAAGAAGCAGACTGATTAATAAATGGTCTAGTGTTTCAGCACTTATGGATACCATTTCATTTTATCTCACTGTGAATTGACAGGTTATGACAGGCAATTCAGAACAGAATGCAGTTTAACTTCTTTTGTGCCACTGATATGTCTTTTAAGAGGTAAAATACTTTAATTAAAAAGACAGCTGAAAACTTACCTTTAATTTTCCTTGATGTGTCAGATTTTTTTGTTGCAGTCTTAACCATAACTAATCTTGTCTCTATATGCCTATTTAACAAAAATTCTTTTCATAAGAAGTATCTTTTTAAAAATTTCCTTCTGAATGCTATGTTTAGTTTACTGATCTCAGGAAGTAAAAAATATCAGAAATAATTCCCTGACTACCTGTTTCTTGTTTAAAATTTAAACTAGCTTAAATTAGTCTTTCTCTAGCACACATTTAAAGCAAAAACTTACCACTAGACTGTCTGATCATAAATTAATCCTTATATTGTTTTGGTGTTGTAGCTGGACATGACTAGTGTAAGAATTGATACATGTTTTCTAAAATTTTCATATAAAGTAGAAGGTTTATTAAGGAGCCCAATTTGTTTTCAAATAGATAAAGCTGGTGAATTTACTATCAGATAACCTGTATGTGAATTATTCCCTATATATTTGGCTTGGATGTCACATTTTAATTTTTTTCTCTAAGAATAATTATTTTTAAAATGTTCTTTTGCTGTGGGACAGGTATTCTGGGCACTAAGAACTATAGATCATCCTATTTGTGTCATCTACTGACAAATGTGTCAGGCCTCTTTTCTCTCAGTGTCTAGATTGATCCTTTCCTCAGGTCACCCATCATCTTTCTTTCTCTCTTTTTATGTCTGAGAAACAAAAGGAGAGGGGAAAAAAACCATCAAACAAAGGAGAAGCAATAAGGCCAAGACTGTAGTTAAGGGAGTGAGTAGAAGTGCAGTGGGAAGGGTAGAGCAGGTTTCTGACAGTTTGTCCTGTGAGACTATTCCAGCTCATTTTCAAGATCAGGGCAGTCGAGTGCCAAAAAAAAGTGGAATCCAGATTTCAGGGAGTCAGGTTTTCCAAGTGTTTATCACATCGTCTCCTTCCAAGCAGTGGGCTTCTTACTCTTGCAAGAGACCAGGACTGTGTGCTTAGCTACCTCCCTATCTGGACTTGCATCCGACAGCAAATAAGCATGGCCATATGCAGGCCATCACTATTATTTTCAGTATGCATCTTTCCTTTAACAAGGATTGCTACTGGGTTTGTGGACAAAAGCCCAGCTACCCATGTTCTGTCTTTCACTGGCTCTTTGTGTTTAGGCAGAGAAGTGTTTCTGAAGTAGGCAGCTCAGACATAAGAAAAAATGAAACTGGTGATAGAATTGCTTCAGCTCCATTGGAAAAGATCGTTGTACTTTGTTTTGAAAGCTACAAGAACAAAGAGTGCTTTCCCTGTAATAAGGCCTGTGGCTCCTTCATTCCTCTGCACATCATCACAGAAGATCAGGCAAGACAACGCAGTGGTTACTTCCCTGGGTCTTTGATAGTTCTGTCACCTTGGTTTCTAGAAATTGATGAGTCTGGCAGCTCATTCATTTCTGGACACTTTAAAAGACACTGAACATTTGTTTTAGTGCCCTGTTCTTCAAAATCTTAGGTGACTTTTGAAGGTGACTACAAGGAAGATGAGCAGAGTTGCTTCGTGCGGCTGAGTTTTTCAGCTGTAGTTGATTTAATAGCAAGAAGACACTGACTTTGTACATGAATTCTTTCCTTTTGCAGATGAGAAGACAGTGTAACTTCCTCTTGAACAATTGGAACATTTTTCCTTTGGAGATGATAAAAGTCTGCTTGCCCAAGATACTCTCCCTACTACTAGACTTGCAATTAAAAAAGAATTTGAAAAGAAAGAGCGGTTAACATCTCAAAGCTTGCAGACCCCTGCTTTTGGTCCTGGAATTATGGTGGGAGCTTTGCTTTGGTTTCAGATTCCCAGGAAACTCCACTGAAAATGCTCTTTGGCTTTTTTAAAGTAGCAGAAGAATTCTTGTTATGTTACAGGTTAAGAAAGTTCTAAGCTGTAGTAATTTCCCTCTTCATTTTCCCTGAGATTTTTTTTTTTAATTTATTGAGTAGATTTTCTTTTCTCAATCACTTTTTAATCAAAATTTGTTGTGAACTAGCTCCCATCTTGTTCCCTCCCTTTTGTCCTGGCAACTTTGGCAACTGCTGCCAGCAAGACTTTTGAAAGCTTTAACTCTTGCTTGGCTGTGAGGAAATGTTTCTGGTTAATGACTACAGTAAAGGTGACTGAGACTTGAGGTTACTATTGCAGGATGTGTGTGAAGATGTTGCTATTGGGAAGCCTTTGACAAAAGTCTGGATAGCTTTTGGCTGGGGAAAGGGCAGGTGTAGGTAACTGTGCCTCAGGGCAAGAGGACCATGTGAGCTCCTGGGGCTCCTCCTTGTGTTTGCTGTGCCATTCTGTGGTTTTGCCCCATCTTGCTCGGGGTCCGACAAGGGTTTCCTGGGCTGTAGTCTTTTCTGCCAGCATAGTTCAGTGTTACAGCAAACGAGTGTTAAGCCTACATCTCTAAGTTGTCAACTGAATGCCCTGAAGGCTCTTTATCAGTTTGAAAAGGGTAGAACTGTTGAGTGGAGAGGAAGGACTTGTTGCTCAGTTGTTGTTTTGTTTGAAAATTTTATCCGCCCTGGATATGGGGGCAGTTCCCAGCAAATTTTAAATCTCACCAACACGGGAGGTGTGTGTGGGAAACGGAGGGAGGGAGAGGATCACTAAGCACGTATGTGCATTAGGAAAAGGGTTTCAAAACTGTTTTGCCTCTGTGCTTTCTGATAGATGGCACCATATTGCTAACACTCTGAACTGCTTGTATGGGGAGGGAAGGGAGCAGACTATGACAAACAACTAGTGGAAAGTAATTTTTCTTTGTGTCAGTAAAATTGAATAATAGAGAAGCATAGTGGCAGCTCCTTTTGTGAGTGGTTGGTTTCTAATGTGTATTTGTTATTTTAATTAACACTTTTTTTCAGCATTAACAAAACCCAAAAGATCCTGACTATCTCCAGGAGAGGCATAAAGAGGGACAAACCAATTAATCCTAATCTTGTCCATTGTGAAAGATTTTACATATAGCCACTGTGATCTCTACTCTGACTTTTTAATCTGGGGTCCTGAGACCTGAATAGCAATTCTCACTGTTCCAGAATGCTTCTGCAAATCCATATTGATACATCTTTTGCAAAGGTTCCCTTTGAGCCCCCCCCGCCAGACTTCTGTAAGTCTCTGACTTGCTCAGTTATATTCTCTGAGCTACCTATAGCAGGTGCCAGCATTGTCTACATTTATTACTCTGTAGTAAAAACAAAAGGAATGTGATTATGGACTTCCCCGATGGTGGAGGGCATGTTACCTATTTCCTTGAGCTTTGCAGGCAAGGCTAAGTCAGATGTACCTTTGTTGGAATTTAGATTTTTTGGTTTTGGTTTTGTTTGGTGTTTGATTGAGTTTGAGAGGGGTGTCTGGTTTGCTGTATTATTTGGTTTTTTTTTTTTTAAATGGAGAATTGAGTAGCAGTATAGAAGCTGTTTAAACTCCAGTTAATAATTCAGGGAAGAAGAGATCCTATAGTTTCCAAAGCTTATAACTTATCCTCTGGTGACATTGACCTGGGATCTACTTGGGATCCTTGTAAATGCTGTGTCATTTCTATTGGCATGTATCAGGGTTCTGGTTTTTGTACGTTCATTATCACTGGTTACATTAGCATTTAAGCAAGTTTACCAGATGGGATGGAAAGACCAAGGAAAATATATAATGTGTTTCTTGTTCTGTCTTGCCCTCTATAGGAGTAGCAGATCATGGATTTCATTTAGGTTCATGCTAAAATCTATGTCTTGGTTTGATAGAGATAGTTAAGATATATTAGCTTAGCTCCCCAGCTGAGTGCAGGGATATTTCTTCTCAAGCAGTACAGGAAAACAATTTTGTTCTTTTCCTAGGACAGAAAAGGGAGATATAAACATTAGAAAGCCTGTGAAACAGATGGTGATTTAACTGGTAAAGTTATTACAGATAGCATGGCAGTCATTCAGACAGAAGATGTGCAAATCATAATAGCTTCTCAGGTGCATATGCATGATATGAGCTGTGTTACAGAGCAGGTCAAGCAATCAGTTTTACATTCATATCCTGAGCCTCAGTCATTTTTGTTAGATCACTCTCCTGTGAGCTGCTTATTCTGTCAGGGCATGGAAATTTATTCTCAAATGAAGAGCGTTTGTTTGGCAAAAGAAACAGGAAATTCAAACTAGTTTGACCTGTTTCTAGATGACCGAGATAAAATTACTTTTAGTCTAGTTGGGATATGGTGGCAATTTATTCTTTAAAATACAAACGGAGCTTTTAACTTTGGTAAGGTAACAAAAATATTGCAGATATTCTTATGTGTAAAAGAGTATCCATAATATTTTCCCACTGTTCTTTCATGTTTCTAAGGTGCTTTTCATTAGAAATATCCTAGTTTTCTTTTTAAGCTTTTATGTATAGGTATGGACCTGCCTATTTTCTCATCCTCTGTAGAATCTATTCATTAGCACAATGTCATGTAGATGAGTCTTAAAGTTCTTTGGATAAAGAAAGAAAAAGAACATTTCCAAATACTGAAACATGTATAAATGGATGTGCCATCATCTCACTGAAAGTGCAGAAAGCCTGCGACAGGTACTTTGATCTGTTGGACCATTCTTATTATCTCTTTGGAGTGTCAACACTCAAACTGTGTGATAAAAATGTCAGTGGCAATGTTATCCATTTTTGTGTTGATCACTTTCACAGAAGTATTCACCAACTGAGCCTATTTCTCAAGCCCAGGTCATATTTGAAGCACTAAATCCTTCATTCATTTTTTCTGTGCAACTGCGAACATTTCCTCTTGCTACAATGATGTTGATAAGTCACTCTTAAAACTAAATTTACTTATTCAATACAAAATACAAAGCAGGTGTGTTTATGCATTTGAATATGAAGTTCTGCCTCATTTTTTTTATTTTTTTTTTTTTTTAAAGGAGATTAGCAGTGGCCTCTGTGGTGGAAGAAAAGTAAATTGAATTTGATACCAGGGAATATTTTACTGGCTGTCTTTTCAACTCACAGTTCAATAAAATTTGTCAGTCACTGTGGAAGAATTTCCAATTTGTCTGGTAAGGTACCACAATTATAAAAGACTTTGAGAAAAATCAGAGGACAAACTATTTAGCCAAGTTCAGGGCCAGAACCAACAGATGAGAGTACTGTAGTTCTAATCTGTTTTAGAGTAGCTGATGATCTAGAAAACCTGAGTAAGGCTTAGATGTGTGGATGCCAGGGTCATGAATATATGCCTTCTCAAATGCCAGTTTCTGGTAGTGTTTTGTTAGTGCTTCTAGGTTTGACATACTGCAGACACAGGGGAATAACACAACCGAGAGCACCTTCCTTGCCTGTGAAAAAACTCTGTCATATTTCAGGGACTGAAAGCACCAAGTTCTCAGGAGCCCCAGTAACCCTGCTTGTGCCATGGTGCCCCTCTAGCTCTCAAAGGTAAGCACCCGCAGGGGGTGGGAGAGGAAGATGCTCCAGAGGAGGCCTAGGACAGTTAGCAAGCTGCCTAGGACTTTTATCCCAAAAAAAATGGGTACCTGTGGAGGTGACAATGATGAACAAAAGTGACAAAGGAGATGTGACTAGACTAGGCTTCCATTTAAATAAGTGGAAGGTAGCACATTAGAAGTGTGAGTAAAAGGTAGCAGAAGCAAAATGAAAATTATCTACTTTTTTCCCCAAACATTGCATAATTTCCATCTTTGACTTTGGAAAAGGACTAGTATGTTATTGTAGGACCAATGAAATAGGTAGATTTCAGCATATAGTAAATCTATTACGTATGTTCTAAAAAGAAAAATTTAAACAAGACCTTAGTAAGACAATAGGATACATTTTGCAGAAAATATAAATATTTAAGGCTTGAAAATAATGCAAAGTGGGATAAATGCTAGAGGGGTTTACTAAAGGTGCATTGTGCCAGGCAGAGAGGTTATCTTTGCTAAAATTAATGAATTTCTAGACTAAGGAGGTTTGGTTTATGTCATCTGACTGTACTGGGTATCTGGTAACTCGTATCTGAATATTAATAGTCAAAAGCAGAAAACTGGGGATCTGCAGAAGTAATATAAGTGCTTAGCTAAATGAAAGACAGCGCTATTTAGTGCTGGATGAGAAAGTACAGGGTTGTGTAGGTGTCACTGTTGGAGGTCCTGGAGGATGAGTTTTGTGATCAGTTTTAAATTTTTCAAGTGACTTACTTACTTGGACACTGATAATGAGAGCAAGTCAATGAAATTTGCTCATGAGAAGGAAGAGAGTTGAGTCAATTAGTTGATCACTGAATGACTAAGTCACTGTTATTATGCATCAGTTGGAAAGGGAGATGGAAAATCATAGGATGAATTTGAATTTGATTCTGCCCAGCTATTTTATAGCAATTAAAGCACATGTTTAGTTTTTTGTGGCCTAAACTGCCACAGTTAGGATTAGTGTCATAACAGAGCCTTTTCTTTTGCCAGTAAGAGCCTTGCAGGTATGCACAGGCATATCTTAAATACTTTGCTTTACATGCAAATGAACACTGCAGTGCAGTCATATGAGGAAAAAAAAGGACAGGAAAGTGTTTTGGGAGACTTTACCCAGTGTGCATGATGGTAGGAAGCAAGGATTCTTCTGCAAATTAAGCTGACTACCTCAGATTTGACACAGTGCTGAATGGTTTGCAATGCGGGCTTGCACACCTCTGCAAACAAGAACATTTTTCCTGCAGAATCAATTTGTGAGAACAGATCAGAGAGAACTGGAGGGAAATGGTACAAAGGGGAGACAGAGAGAAGAGTGGTGCAGATAAGGAGACAGAAGGAGCCAGAATATCAAAAAGATGGAAGGGAGAATAGTATAAAGATGAGCAGGGATAAGGGGCGGACAAAGGAGGGGATGGAAAAAAGAGAGGGCATGAGGGAAGGCAGGCGGAGGAAGGTGTGTATGAATGCCAGTAGGAGCTGCTGAGAAAAGGCTCATGTGCACTGCAGCGGCAGAGGAAGATGCAGGATGGATGCACATACTGGGGGGAGGGGGAGAGGCAGTGAATACTCTCAGCAGGAGGGGAAGAGAGATAGATGGCAAACATACACAGAGGAGTGGTGGGGAGAAATAGTGGATGTACACAGCAGGGAGAGAGCAAGTGAGAGAGACACAGCAGATGCACACAGCAGGGGGGAGAAATGCATAGAGTGAGGAGGGGGGGCAGCACAGGGAAAGTATCAAAAAACCTCAAATAAATTTCCAATAAAAGAATAAGAAATAATAAAATTCTTGATTTGAACATTTATCATTATTTAACACAGGAAATCAAGAAGAGAATTGAAGAGAATTTCCATTAGTTAAAAATTTTAAGCACTTGAAATGTTAATAGTGTTTGGTTTGGAATAACACTATGCTTGACTTAATGAATTCCTCTTCGCATTTGCAGTGAAGCAGATGTCTGCTTTCTGTGTCTGACAGGGGACCCAATCCATTGCTTTTTGACGTCAATAGGACCGGGGCTTTTTCAAGGGCATGCATTTATCTTGTCAATGTGGTCTAAGCAGCCAGCCTCGCTTCACTGCTCTGGTCTCACACAGGTGAAGAAGGTGGGTGGGAAGTGTCGTCACCTAAACTTCCCGAAATCTAACAGCTGTCACACGCTTCTCAGTACTCTTATGCATGTTTGGGCACTGATCCCTGTTACTCAGTGCAGCAGATGAGGGGAGGTTGCTGTGATGTGCTTCTGTGTGTGGCTCGTTGAGGTATCCGGCATGGGCCCAGTGGCACAGACAAGGTTAGACCACCTTGATGATAAGTAAAAGCAGCACCAGTAAGAGAGCAGTCAAACAGTAAACTAGGTTAAGGAACAGTTTTTAGAGCATCCTTTTCTCTGTTACTGTATTAAATGATGTGTGTGTTTTCCCAGATGCTATGGAAAATATACAAGAAAGCTCCAGCAATTTTTATGAATGTAACATGAGCTCCACTGGTTATGCATGTGGAGAAAACACTGCCACTGGAGTGATTTTGTTACTACACCTGTACACAAAGTTGCTTCTCTGTGACTGAGCTGGCAATTCAATACAAAAAAATAACATGGAAAAAGGAACTCAAAGGGAGACACTTCTCATTCGTGAGGAGACAGTGTCGGTACAGCAAAGGCATGAGGGACTGGAGGTTGAAGATGCTGTTTCTTAACAAAGCAAGGTTTGCTCCACAGGAGAAGGGGTGTCCCTGTGGAAGAAACAAAGTAGAGATGGACAATTTGGTTTGTTCTTGTGGGTGGAATCAAAGTAATGTACTGAAGTTGGGCATCAATAAGAAAGTCTCCTTCAAATGGTTTATAGCCCCTAAAATGGTTTATTGCCATTGATGTGAGAAAGGCTCTACGTAGTGCTGATAGCATGCTCTTGAAGGGAGAGGTACAAGTGTCCAAATTCAAGAAACAAAGTGAGTCCAACCAATGTACCCATGCAGGCCCACACCTTTGATCGGGGAATGGGAATGTGAGGTTTATGTATCTTCAGTGAAAAGTAGAGTAGTCATTGGATTACTCTAAGGTGGAAATGTGGTAGAAGACATGCTCGGAAAACAATAACTGTTCTTATTCATATCACTGTTTTCCTTCCGTCTGAATTCTTACTTATTGTGAAAGCTCACAGAGAAAAGATTTATTCAAGTTTCATTTAACCTCTGCAATATGTTCTGTGGTTGCTGCTGTCCTCCTACAGCGTAAGGAGCTTCATGAAGTGCTGTGCTCTCTGGCCAAGCAGATACAGAAAAAAGAGAGAGAAGGTGGGTGAAATGTGTGGGTTTCAAGAGAGAAGATGTATATGTCAGAGACTGGTATCAAAATGCCAGTGTTGTAGATCACACTGAGAAACTAGGAAGTTCTAGAAGGGTCTGTTTGTTTTGTCCAGATTTGGAAGCATCTCACTGTCCATTTCCTTCTGCCATGGTGAAGCCTGTTATGATTTGACAAGCAATGTGGAAAAGCAGGGAAGGAGAGTCTCCTGCCAAAAAGACTCTTTATCTTTTTGTGCAAGTGGAACCAGAAATAAACATGGTGTGGTGAGACTGATGCATTCAGTTAGATTTTAGTATGTCTGAAAGGGCAGTTCAGAGACAAGCTGGGCCTTCTGCTTCTGTGTTCTGATGGTCTATTAGTGATCTTAGTGCAAGTGCTGTATGAGGTTCTATTAGTGATCTTAAAGTGAGTATGTATTAATTGCCTGTAAACATACTTCCATCAGTCTTCTGCTAGCTCAGGATGATGAGTTTATGCTCCTTTTTCTGAACTGGTTGGATAGGAGGATTTCGTTTAGACCCTGCTGCAGTGGGGAAAGGTTTGTTCTGAACTGCTGTCATGGCCATCTCCATCCTCAGAGGCTCTGTTCTCTGGTAGAGTCACCCCAGGCTTCTCTCATTCTGTGCCCTCATGCTGGTTTGAATACAGCAGCGCATGGTTCAGCCACTTGAGTGACCAAAACAAGTGCTGATGACTAAGAGCTCTCCCTCGAACACATAGGCAACCACATTTTCAGAGTGCTGCTGGGGTTGAGGCAGAGGGAGGAACTCGCACAACTCCTGGGAACTCTGCAAAGCTGTCTGAAAGTGATGGGAAGATGTGTCCTTAAGCTGGGCCCAGTACACATAAAAGACTAAAAAATTGCTTTTTGAATGGTAAAAATAGCTAGGATATTGTCTCTTTCCGTGTTGGTAGAATAAGTTTTGTTTCTCTTCTTAGATACTTTAAATTTCTACATGATTTTCAAAAGTAAAAATCCTGTTAGTCCAGATGTTTGAATGGGACTTGGAAAACATCTACCTTTGCATTCTGATAATTCTGGTTTGTGACCAACGTTAGCCTGGGAAAGCAAGGGTTATCTTGGGCAATTCAAGCTTGACAAGACGAGCTGAATCTTATTATCAGAAATCCAAAAAAAACCCCAAAAAAACACTAAAGTACAGGAAATCAGTAAATGGTGGTAATTCAAAAAAAAGTAGATACAGCTTCAGTAGGCCTATTATAAAAGCAAAAGCTTAGCTGATAGTATCAGATGGGTGACAGCTGATAACTCGTGAAGCGAATGTTGCCACTATATAGAACCCATGTTTGGATGTTGTGGGGACAGGAGCACCATTTGGCTTCAGGTACCACAATCGCTCTGTAATTCTCTGATGAAACATTTGCTTTTCAATAACTGTTAGTTTAGTTTCTTTAAGATGTGCTTGTATGTCAATAGCACATCAAAATGTTTTGTGACATATAGTCTCCTGCATAGGTAAGTAACGCCTCAAAACTCCTGAATCTTGTTTTTGAAGTGACTGCTGTGAAGATTTAATTCTGGAGGGACAAGCTTTAGAAATACCTGTAAAATAATAAAATCTTTCTGTTTTTCATCAGCTTCTCTATTGAAATTAATTTTACAGAATATCAAATTAGGTGCTGTTTGTTTAACTACTTGAACTGTAGGGGTTACATGCCAGATAAAGAAAAGTGTTTTGAATATAAAATAGTACAAAATTAAGTCATTTTAAAATGAGAATGAATACTGTAAGAAAAGCTCAGTCCCCTTCAGCTCTGATTAGTGACTGTGTGATACTTAAAGGGATAGGCTTGAATATTAATATGGTTGATGTGTCCTATCTTTAATCTATTCTATAAAAATTAGAATTAGGAGTAAAGCATAAATCACCTCTGATTCTGTCGTTTCATAAGATGTTCTGGGCTTTTTTGGGTTTAGAATTTTATCAGTTTCTTGAGGCATGTGTGTTATTTAATTTCAGCATTAGCAGTGTTGTGATTTAAATTATCCTTCTCATATTCAGAATGAAATTAGAGGACCTTATCTGGATGTTGATTGCGGTTTTGCTGATTTTTGTTCAGGACCAGGTAGTGTGCAGACATTATAGCCTCTTTTTCCCTGTCAACAAGCAGAGGAAAAAACATATGTTTCTCACATATGATGAAAGACTGGAAGGAAGAGACAGAGAAGAAGAGAGCAAGAAGTAAAATGGTAGGTAGGGTAAAGAGAGGAGTGTAATGCAGCTGAGTTTCTGTACATTTATGCAGCACAAGCTGGGACTTAACATAGTAATGTGACAAAAATATCAATTATGACCATTTCACTGCTATGTAACTAAAAGGAAAGGCCTGCTCGGTTCTTGATATATAACAATATCTTTATTTCAGTTATGTTATTGAAGTTGAATTTAGGTAATGTCATAATTACAAATGTATTAAAAAGAAAGAAAAAATGAAAAGTTTATACATGATCTTTCAGACCTATCTCACGATTGACATCTCACTTGACAGTTCAGAGCAGTTAGAAGATACCATCCAATTTTTAAAGTATTTTTTACTAAATTATTAGTAAAGGTTTTCTTGATGTATATTTACATTGATTAATGATACAACATGCACAAAAAGTATCTTAGTGACCTTATTTTGAAATACTGTTTTGGACATGTTTTTTCCCCCTGCCCCCCCCCAATTATTAATATTGATTACAGATTGTGAGAATATTTTTTGATTGTATTTTAATTTTTTCTCCATCTAGTCATTGTATTCAATCAGTAAGAACTTTCCTTTCTAATGTCTTTGTGTCTAGGGGCTTGGCATATGAAGGCACAATGAGAGAATTCAGAGCATCATCTTCTTTCTTTATTGTTTTTCTTGCGAAAATCTTTAACAGACTCTAGAGACAATCAGTGTATTTGAAAAAAAAATTAGACATCTCCTCCCCTAGGACTTTTTTTTTAGAAGATGGATACAATATTGACTTCCTAATATACATTAAATTGGTAAAAAACATTTTTACACCCTTAGAAATGCATGTTGTCTATGTGATTTGCATTAGACTGGAGCAGGATTGTAGCAATAGACTGTATTTAGTATTCCTCAGTTAATTACTTACACCATATAAATCTATCATATTCAGTTCTGATAAATACAGCTTTTCTTATTTCCTAAATGTGCTTCCATTTAGGAAATGAGTTAAAAATAAATATGACAGTTATAGATAAGATAAAACTCTGACTTTGGGCACATTTGGAAGAGTATATGACAATAAAGTAATCTGTCAGTTGAGAGAAATTCTTCCTACCCTGTTAATGCATACCTGCTTGGTTCCTCTCTTGAAGGATACTCGTGATGGTCTGGGAAGAAAAGGCCCAGTGAAATTCATGGCTTGTGATGTCTTGTGGCATTAAACTCTGAACTAAATTTGTGTAGTAAGAGCAATTGTCTCTTTTCAATGGGCTAAAAATGCATTACTACATTCAAAAATTACTTTTTGTGTATGTTGTGAGAAGAATTAGCCACTCATTTATACTCTACAATACGTGTATATTTATTTGTTTACTTATTTTTGCAGATGGGCACCCTAACTTAAGAGACTCCTGACCAACTGTGAAGTCTCAAGTAGGCAGAGGGAAAGATATCATGTCCTGTATTCCGTATTGTTTTCTTTTTGTCGTCAGTCAGAGCAGGTCAGTTTTCTAATTACAAGGCGAAACATTATAGATAGAATATAAGACATAAGGAATGAGAATAAATAAGTGAAAACCTGTTAGTATGCCTTTCTAAATTAGCAATAGGAATTGCATTTAAAGTACTCAGTGAAATATTGTATCGACAACACAAAAATGTTGGAGAGAATACAGAAAAACCTGAGCATTAAAAACATTTTCAAAAAGCAAAAGCAAAAAAGGCTGAAATTTCTTATCAGCAAATTAATGGGTTATTGTTAACAGTTTTTTATTAATAACAGATTATTCTGTAAAACAGGAAGGTGAGGTGGTAAATTCCAAATGTTTGGAAGAGTTCTTCCAGAGGGCTTCTGTGGAATAGTACTAAAAAAAAAATCAAGTTAATCAAATGTGGTATAGTAGGAAATAGTTAACAGGTCTTTGACTTTTAAATCTAATTTACTTTGAACTTCAGACTATTTTTCAAATTCTTTACCAAATGATCTTCAGAAAAAAATGAAGTCAGTGTACCTAGATGACTTTGTCTACAAGGGCAGGCTGAACAGTCTGGAATTTTTAAGTAGAGAAGAGGTATATATGTGGGAAGTACTCTGGTAGAGTTGAATACAAGGATGACTGCTGCAGAGGGGATAAGTATGGACTTATGAACTAGTAGACTTAAACAGGGGGAAAAAAAACCCCTAACCCACAGAATTTCTTTTTTCCCCTGTACCACAGAATTTAAACTGTGGAATGCACCTCTACTATTTTTGGATGGTCTAAAGTGCAACCTGATTTAAAAAGGGACTGGAAAAACAAAAGAGAACTGGCTAATGAATAGCTGTTGAAGACAATTGTGTGGACACAACCTGTGACTTGTGAGATACTATCCTCATTTATTATTGACAGGCATTTTGTGCATTCCTTGATGGTAGCAGCTATGGAAACAGACTGTGTACTAGATGGACTAATGTTCTGATTTGCAGTTGCATTTTTCTAGATTTCCAATTTGAATATGAATATATGTACAAAAATTATCACTTTAATCTTTTTCCAGAGCATAAGATCCAAAGACCACTTGTTGTAGTGTATCCCTGTAAAGCACTCTGCATAAAATATGGGTTGCTGTGTGGTTCATTGCCTGTTTTCTACTTGATAAAGGTGCATTACAGCACCAAAAGTGATAGAGTTTTGCTAAACTGGGTGGGCACAATAAGGTTAACAGTTTTTCTTGCTCTGGAAAATACTCTAGGATGTGATGAGGAGAAATGTTTTTAAAAGTCAGCCTTTTCTGTATAAGGGGCACTTATCTTAAAGCTTCTGGTGGAGAATACACCCCAGTTGTGTTCTGCCTGGCTCCTGTCGATTGCATTACAGAATGACGATTGAACCTCTGGATGCTTTATAATGTATATACTGTTGGTGCATCAGTTGTGGCGGAAAGCAACATCCTTCTGCATCCCAGTTCAGGACTGAGGAAATAAATGCGCTGTGCAATTTTGAGTAATTACTTGTACTCTGTCCATGAATCTTTGTCTTTGCCATTTATTTAAGCATAAACAACTCTCTGGTTGCCTCTAAGACTTTGGCTTTTCTTTTAAAAATTCTTTGGCAGAAGAATGCTTTCTTTTCTCCTTCAAGAGTTTAGTTGCTTGTCAACCTATTCAGCTTGTCATTTCCTGAGAATACAGTTGGGGAACAGGCAGAGCAGGAGCCTGCTGTTGGGGGCCTCCTGCACACTGGGCTACAAATGAAAGGAAGATTCATTTTATATCCATCATGTTATATTTTTAACTGATAGGTTTTTTGCCTTATTTGAGCAAAATATTTTAAAAATTATTTATTTAAATGTAAAACATAAAAATGTTATTCAGTCAATTCATATATAGACCTAAGTACAACAGTCTCTGAAAAAGTATTTATTTTAAAACATTATTATCTAGTTTAGAAACAGTAAATAAAGACTAATTCCTAGCATATGTATCTGGTCCTTCAGAAAACACACCCAATTGTGAAATGTTGGTGAGTTAATACTTTCGAAGAAGCTAACAGCTTAAGGAGCCACCTCCTTAATATGCATAGCAAGTAATAACCTGTCTGCTGCATTCAACTTCAGTTTAGCAGCAGAGCCAAAGATTATGATTTTGTGCAATTTTATCAGCACGACATTCAGGCTTATACTCAAATTTTCAGCATATTCTTATATTTCGTTGGCTTCTGGACCGAAAGTGAAACCTATGCCCACTTACATTCCTTAATGGTGGTGGACTTCAGGACACTTGAATGCTTTTCTGTGCTTAGGCCTAATCAAGAAGTATATGGAATATAGGGTGTTTCTGGCAGAGTTAAACATGTTACTGATTTAACAGATCTCAAATTCAACCTTTTTTTTGGCATAGCAGTGTGTTTTTTCAGAGTCACCTGCTTTTACTTGCAGAATGTTATACTTGTGTAAGGACTCTCTTGTATACCTTTCCTTTTAGAAAGAAAAACAAACAAATAAAGAAACCACTCCAAAACCCAAAAGAGATAGAAGGTCTTGCATAACTGTTAATGGAAGAGATGTGCTTTATTACGAGGTTAAAAAGGAAAATTGAAACAAAAGAACGGCCAGTTAATAGAATGTAGGATGCTTAGGGGTTATAAAGTCATTTCATCCATGATGAAGAAGATACCTACTGTCAAGCAAGCACAGTTTGACGAAGGCATAATAACTAATAACTTATTTGTACCTGGGTTATTAGGATAAATCTGCAGATAAGGATATATGTATAATGGAAGCTTCAAAAGCTGAAAATCTGATGTGATAAATGATTCGAAGTGCAACACATTAGCTTAGATTTTAATGTTTGTAAAATGAATGAAACAATACATCTATATGCCAAAACTATATTATCATAAACGTATTTGCCAAACTATAAGACATAAATTGCACTTAGATTTAGTAATCTATGATGGTATGCTTGAATGTATCTTTGTGATTAAATGTGAACAATTGCTCCTTTAAGGTAAAGGTCTGTGTATGTGTGATTAATCAGATTGAAATGACAGGGCGGACAGCTCATGCCATGCCTGGTTATCAGAGTGATTGATTTTAGTCAATGCTGCTGGATGAAAAAAAATCTGTTAATAACTACAGCTGCAAAACTCCTGATGTCACTGATAGCACAAATCACTTCTCACACTCGTATTATCTGGCTCATTTGCAGACATGGAGCACACAAACCGATCCATTGGAACGCAAAATTATAACGTACAGATTTATGCAAGAGGGATGACTGCAAAGTGTGCTGCATGAGCAGTGTAAGAAGCTGAAAATTGCTGCTGTTGTAGCTGTCATAGGCACGTTATTTTCTTTGGTGTATGTGGAGATTTTGCTGTCAGGCTTTTATCCTCCAGATTGTTTGTGCTGTACCTCTCTTCCTGCTTAAAATAGAAAATCAGTCACTGAACCTGGATGCTATTAAGTGTTCTTAGAATAGTTCTTAACTAAGTTGGCTGATTTGTACTTTCTGATGAAGGAACATTTGGTTGTTTATTGCAGGCTCTGAACAAACATGTTTTTCCAAAATCAACTAATAAGATTACAAATTGCATTTCATCAACAGAATTGTTTATCATAGGTATATTCCTTCCATCTAATATTTATCTTTTTAGTTGTTGTGTTTTTATTTTGAAAGATCTGGAGTCTATCTCCATCCAACATTGTGTCTTATCTGCATTTTGCAGGGGTTAACAGGGAGTGTGGATGTCTTACGAACTTCATAGGAGAAGAGGGACCAAAAATAGTCTCTAGTGTTTGGTCGGATTGTTGTCCTAAATCCAGCCCCTTACCCAGCCTGTCTCCACTAGCTTTTCATCTGCCATTCTCTACTGGCCTAAAGCAACACATTTGATATACCTCTGAAGATAAAAATCTTTTTGGGTTCTTATAGTCCCTTGTCCCCCCAGAATTAACAGATGCATCCATTTTCAGGAAGCACATACAGTTATGGTCTGAAACGCTGGGGCTCTTGATTTTTTGAAATGATAAAATCATCCTTTGCTTTTTCAAGCTTCTCCCTTCTGCTCTGTAGGTAAGTCCTTCTAATGCAAAAGTATTTATATGAAAGACCCCAGACTTACTAATGTGTATGCTATTTAATCACACTGCTGTTCAGTTCTGTCTTGTACTCTGCAGAAGACCAGAGAGTGCTTATAAGGATGCCAGTTAGCCCCAACATTTCATGTATGTAAATGACAGGTGAAAAAATGTTCAGTTCAAGAAAGCAGAGATGATTCTTGCTTAGTAGGATATTAAAGCACTACTATCATTATTATTTGTTCTTATTTCTCCAGAGGATCTGGGTCTTGATTATGATTCTGTTGTGGTAAGTGCCTCTATCAATCACAGAGAGATCAAGTCCTTGCCTGAAGATGTGCATATAAAGATACTCCATACAGTAGCATGCCTTGAAGGAGCTTGATGATAATTTCATAGGTGCCAAATATATTAATGTGAGTTCAGGTAGACTGGCATGTTTCTGAAGTCTGAGGTATTTCAAGATAAAACCTTCTATTTATTTATTTATTTTAATTATTCCTGTGATTCTCACAGGAATAATTGTGATGCAGAAACAAAGGACTTACCTGACTTTTAGATTTGCGACTTTCGGAGCTTTGGATATTGTCCTTTAATATGTTGAGTGGGGTTGTGTAGGAGTTCTGTGTTAGGTGCTTTCATCAAAGGAATGAAAAACTGAAGATGAATCCTTGCCACTAGTGCAGTTTACTTAGGAATTTGCTGAGGAATTATCCCTTAATCTAAAGGTCATAACATTTTAAATAACATGCTTTTAATATTCAGAATGGATCCAATTGCCCTCTAAGCAGCTGATAATTTCGAAATGCTGTTTGCCACAGATACCCACGCATTACCTTCCCTCACTTTCCTTTCACACAAATAACGAACCTTGAACTTTACTGCAAATATGCTTTTGTCTTTTGTTCAAGGAAAAGAGTAAGAGTTGACTTTAAGCCCGCTCATGCGTGGTGTTCCTGAGTTCACTGCTTGATTTGTTTGCAGATATGGCAAACCAAGAAGATATGTTTAAAATACTGCCAGTTGTTTTTATGTGCAAGAAGAACCCTGTCCGTGAAGGAATCTGAACTAGGAGGAGGAGACAGGAATTCTTGGCTGCACTCTTTTGCTAACATCACTAAGCCATTGCCATAAGATTGTACGAAGATGCACCACCCAAGAAATTTTAGATAAAAGGTCACAGTTTGACACCGAATACAGGGTATATATATACACATCTATTCCATTTCACAGAGCATCCACTCTGTCTCCAGGCACAGCTGCAGGACTCTTCATAAATAAATAACCTCGTGTAAGACAGATTATGTTCCTCGGATATCAATCACTGGTAAATATCGTGTTCCTACTTACGGTGTAAGAATACTAAATGGAAACTCATGAAGATTTCAGATTGCCATTATATTTACAGTCCTGGGGCTTACTGCTGAGAATTATTGGATGTCTTTGCCTCTGAATGTGGGCTGAAAGCTGCAGTGGGATACTCATTGTAGCTTGCCTCTCAGATTTTCAAATCAACGTTGATCGTACTTCCTAAAACCCTACCTCTGAATCACTGTAAATATTGCAAAAAGATTCCAGTCTTTGTCAGATGGGGTCAGTGAGGAAACAAAAGCCCAAACTCATCCTTTCCTGATTCCATATCTGGAAAAAGTTTTGGACCAAAGTGTTCTGAGTATCATGTGATTACCGGAACTAAATGCAGCGGGGGAGATGGAGGGAAAAATATGTGAAAAAAACACCTGAAGTGTTAGAGTGCCTTCTAGTAGCTGCACAATGAAAGGGCAATTATTTCATTCCCTTTCTTCTACTGGGTCATCAGGTCTTTTTCTTTCAGTGGTCGGACATCCCTCCATGTGCTGACATCAAGAAGCAGGGTTGGTTTAACTCTGAATTTTTGCCATCTTTCAGAGGCAGTGAGTCCAATTTCTTTGCAGTTTGAATGCTTCCCTCACCAGCCAGTGTTCTGAACTGGCAAAAATAAAGGTGGGAGATTGTTTACAAATTCAGGAATTCTGTTTTGGAGACTCAGTGTTTTGAATGAAGCCACAGTTGGGTGTTCTGAGATGACTCTGATTTTTTCCAATGTGAGTGCAGCTGCTGTTTCATTCCTTATTAATTTTGGCTTATTTACAGACAGATTTCAATATGCCTTTTCCATATTCTATTCAATTCTGTTTATTCTTACAGGGAAAAATATAGTTAGAATATACAGATTCCCCTCCCCCCCATTATTTAGTCTATCACAGATTAGCTTGTGATCATTTTTATTGAACTATAAGGATAAGGAAAAACTCAAAGCTTGCTAAATACTCTTTGTTTTTAATTATTATTTTTCTTAGGGAATGTATAAAGATAAAGGGATATCTGGTATCATTTACCTTCTTAACATAATTGCTCTTATTTTAGGATTGGATTACTTTAGTTCTGTAGCATTCTCATTAAATGGCAAAAGAATGATCACAAACAGAGGAGTAGCCCAGCCACAGAACAGTATCAGCAGAGCCAAAACCACCTTGGCCAAAATGTGATCTAAGAGGGATACACAGCACTTCATACCCTGGTTTTGTCCAGGTACCCTGGAAGTAGACCTGTGGAGGTTATCTAGCTGAGACAACCAACCTGGCAAGAGAGCCACTGCAGCTTGGTGTAGCCATCTTTATCCTTAATGATAAGGAGCAGTGGGATTCAGGCTGACCAAAATTCAGATGTTTGTTGAGGGATGACTGTTTTCAACTAGCATATAACAAGTATGATTTTTTTCCTCAAGTTTTTCTCATTTCTGTTTTGAGTTATAGCTGCAAAAAGTTAATTTTAATGTGCCTCTTCATTTGTAATTTTTGTGGTAATGTTCTGCTTCATACAACACTGTTAGTACACCATGGCCTTCATAACACAGCCTCCTGAATTTTCCAAGGAGATTGCTTCAGTGTGGGGGAAAGCTTATTATTTTGCTATTAGTTTCTATTACAGAGTAAATAATTTCCAGATAAGAAGTGATTTAGCTGTCCATAGAAATGCACAGTGTTTTCAAATGTAGAAATCAGAAGATTATTTTTAATACCTCTATGAAACAGCCGCTAGGAGAAAGCCATTTATGAATTGAAAAAGGGGGGTAGAGACTTTTTAGAGGTGTATTCAGCCAATTTTGATTCTCTTAAATTATCTTAGGTTTTTTCAAGCATTTTTCTTCAGTAGATTCATATTTCAGACAGTATTTCTGACAATCTATTTTATGCTTCACTGACCACAATGTTTGAAATTCTAGTTCATATTGGCACAGTAGTGTCAAATTTGTAGTGATAAATGGATAACTTTTTTTATTTTAAATAGGTCTCTTGTTTAATTTGAGATCTGTAATTTTTTTTTGGTTCATTACTTCTGCTATTTTTCTGTCTAGGAAAAAGTGATTAAAAGAGACAGAGGGATCAAGGTGCTTTAGACTTCTCCATGTGAAGAAATGGATTGTCCAAGGGAGGGTAAATGTACTCATGTCGTCTATTCATTTTGCTTTAAGAGAATCAATGTTATTCAGTTTTCCGAATTTATTTTTTTTTTAGAGAACCAACACTGCTACTCTTGGGAATCTGTTTAAAATGTGCAACCCAGGATTCATTATTGGGAAGTATGCTTGCTAATGTTATTTTCATAAGCAGAGATCTTTTATTTAGGTGTATAGTGAATTAAATTTCTTGAATTTCAACAGAGTAGTAGTATTGCTAAATTATAACTTCCTTATACTTAAAGTGATAATACCTCCTATCATTATTTAAGTATGTTCCACTATCTAATTGTAAGGCGGAGGAAGCTGAAGAGGAAATTAAACACTGAGAAAATGCTTCTATTTTAGCATTTTCTCTATTATTCTTTATCCATTTATAACAAACAATATTGCCTCAAAAATGGGCCCTGAATCTAAAGCTATTCATGTTGCTTTCCTAAATCTACAGAAGTTTGCATTTTATATTAATCATGTAAGATAATTCTGATCTCAGTCCTTAAGATTGTGTAGATTTTTTTTTCATCTCCTTTTTCTTCAAATTGGTGGAAAATATTCCTAGATTTTCATATGCTGTAATATCTGGGTAGTCCACTTTTTATATAGACTGCAATTAAATAGAAAGGACACAGAGTGGGTTTATAATATGTCAAGAGGCAAAGAAGGGAGTTGCCTGCCTGTGGCCAATGAATAGCTTGTGAGACCTGAACAGTATTATGTTATATCTAAAAAAAATACAGAAAAGTAACTGTTCCTTAAAGTGGAATAAAGATCTTGCTTCTGAAACCAGTGAGTGACAATTTAAAGGCACGGTGTGATGGGGAATAGGACTATTCCCCTTATTTGGGTCTTTGGCTTGTATGTACTTACGTATATTACACTTCCTTGTGTATATTTTGTGTTGTAAGCTATCCAAGTTCCTGATTTTTGTGTGTATCAAACCTACATGTGTTTATTTTCACCAGAGAAATCTGTTTGGCATGCGTTTTTGATTGCCATTTGTCCAGGAACCCATGATAGTGAATCATAGACTATCCTGAGTTGGAAGGGACTCAAGGATCAACTCCTGACTCCACATGGGGCAAGCGAAAAGTTAAACCATATGTCTAAGAGTGTTCAAACACTTCTTGAACACTGACAGGTTTGGGGCCACAATTTCATTGGGGAGCTTGTTTCAGTTCTTAATCACCTTTTTAGTGAAGAACTTTTTCCGAATCACAGAGTCAAAGAATACCAGGTTGGAAAGGTTCTTGAGGATCACCTGGTCCAACCACTCTTAGCACAAGCATTGTCTCAACAAGATGGCCCAGCACCCTGTCCAGCCAAAGTGTCCAGTGTTGGGGAAATCACCACTTCTCTGTGGAGGTTATTCCAATGCCTGATTGTTCTCATTGTGAAAAATTTTCCTTGTGTGAACAATCAGATCCTCAGGAGATCTTCAGGAGGAACTTGTACCCATTACACCTTGTCTTTTCCATGTGACTGCTTGTAAAAATTGCTATAGAAGAGCTTGCTTTCACAGTGGTTTCAAAAATCTGATTGTTTCTAGAAATGCTAAACTGTTATGTTATAGTACAAACAGAAAATCTTTTCGTTAAGAAAAGATGAAGTGTTTCAACTGGCACATGTTGATGTGCAAATGTGTGTGTATATATACATATTCATATATGTAAAAGACAGTCTTATGTATATAATACACCATGAGTAAGTGAGAAATAGAAGACTTGCATCATGAACTGTGATAATAATGTGCTAAAACTTGAACGGGAATTCCAGAATGACCAGGTGACATTTTGTCCTTAAAATTCTGATAGAAAAGCTACTGTTTTGCCATTTTCTTTACTGTTACAAATTCAAGAAATCTGTCTTTCATTAAAAGTAAGAATAAGGGGGAAATAAAAGTACACAAACCCTTCTATTCGGGATTTTTTTGACAGAGCTTACTGTTGGATTTCAGCAGGCATGTGTATTTGTGGAGATGTTGATTTGTATTCCATAGTGTGCTGACCTTACCACCATAAGCTGTTGATATCATAAAATGCCTCAAATACTATTTAGACATGAGATCACTATCCCACTCTCAGATTTGATTATATTTGGCCAACAAGTTAAAAAAATCACCGTACCTACAAAAAAAATTATCTCATTAAGCCTAATTTCCCCAGAAATCAGGCCAAAGTGTTAAGACAAAGAGATATGGTGTTTTTGAGATGGGAATGTAGAAATAGCATTTAGTGTTTTCAAAGAGAACTAAAGATTTTTTTTGGCTGAGAGTGAGGATTGTTTGCTGGTGAATTGCATATATAATTCGTCAGTTGTCCTCATTTATTTTGATACTTGTGAATTTGTATCATAGGCACTGACACTTTAAAACAAAATGCTTCTCCTCCTCTTCTTTTTCTCACTGATTTTCTTTAACTTCATCTGTGTTGACAGAAAGGAGTTGGAAGGAAGGGAATTTGAGCAAATTTATCTGTCATAATGGGAGAAGAAAAGCAAGAAAGGAAGAGCTTCTAATGTTTTAGCATGCATTAGAATGTTAATAGACAATTATCATAATTAAATAAAAACATTCTGATTTCTAAGTAGTGTGCCAGTTTTCAAAATGCAAGTATTCCTTGTTGTCTCTTACTTGAGAGATATAAATCAATTTGTCTGCTAAATCCAGGAGATGTCAAAGCACATGTTTTATTTATCATGGTGTGCTCATCTATTTGTCTTTTCTTTTATTGAAAATGTGGGTTGGTTTGAGATTTAAAATTGTTAATTTTCTACCCTCTCTCTCTACTTGAATGTCCTTTATTTTCATGTGCAGTCAAACAAGCATGAGTATAAGCCTCCATGCTGTGCGTATAAATAACTCCTCTAGCAACTGGAAAGAATTAAAACATGGCATTAGCGGCAATAGCTGCATTAGTTGGAATGGTTTAACCAGGATACGCTAACTGATAAACTTGTATCTGTTTGAGAGATCTAATTAGGATCCTTTTGTTACATAAACTAAACCATATTATTATAATAAAACATACATAAAATAATGAATAGAACATAATTTTTTATAATTTCATTCAAATGAGATGACTTAAAGGTAATTTCTACATTTTAAGCATTTAGTTTCATGACATTTCCTAGCGATTCACCAATTAAATTGCCTCAAATGTTTGCCATTATTAAGAAACAGTTAATGTAAGATTAGATCAGTCATAAATACTTTACAGGGAGAAAATACATTATTTCAGGTACATCCCAACATCTTTATGCCTGTAATTCTGTGCATCTGCATACCAATAAAAGGGATGCTCTATTAGCATATTGCACTCCTACTACATCCTTCTGTTGTGGGTGAGTCAGTCTTGAAACAATCTGAAGATTGTTTCAATTTTGCTTCCAAAGTCAGCAAGATACATTTGGGGATGACTTTTCTTCTCTTTCCCTGCTACTGTCATCTCAGCAACCTTTGAAGTTATGGCTGTTCCCAGGCATCTGAAGATCTGTCCTTGACTGTCCACAGCATGGTTCTGTGTGGCACAGTAAGGGACAGGTTTGGCAGCCTCCTCGTTGTTTTTCTAGGCAGCAATCTAGAGACCACTATGACAGATATGCCATTTTGGATTATCTTTTAATGAAAAACTGAAGTACTGTGATGTCTTAAGTGATGGTGTGGGGTTTTGAAGGGCTGTGGCATGGAGGTGCTTTGCTCAGTACCTTTAATCACCTTTTGAACTGTATCACTGCTGAGGCATTGGTTTTCCTTCCCAGGGAAGACAAAGTTTGCACCATGGCAGTCCCATGTGAGTAGGGCAAATCAGTCTTCATGACTCAAGCCAGTGAAGGGGAAAGTAGAGAGAAGGAAACTGCATTTCATTTCATATTTAATAGCCTATTATGGCAGGATTGCTGCAAACATAAATATTTTATTTTTTAGGCACACATTTAAGGAAAAAAAAGTGAGTCTTCTGAGGAAACAAGACATATTCCATACCGGTTTCCCCTCGTCATTCTCTTTGCCTTTTGCAGTCAAGGAACTGCATACCACCTGCTTCTGGTGCATTGTGCCCACACCCCTCCTGACAGTACTCTCATTTTTATGACCCAAACAGCAGTTCCAAAAATTCCTGTCTCAGGGACTTGTGATATGTATCTGGGTTGTGACTCACCTGCAGAAGTCCAGGAATCCCGTGGGTTGGTGACCACACAGCTGTAAGTACACCCTGTCTCACAGCAAACGGACCTTAACTAAGGAACTCTTGGTGTGAGCCCTAAGCAGGAGCCGGACATGGGCAGCAGCAGGAGCAGCCTGGTGTGGAGCTTCCTAGAGAACACTCACAGTTTTACAAAGAAATAACACACCTCAGAAGACCTGCTTGGTAAGATTTCTCTGCTGTGTGCCTTAAGGCTGTTCTTCACTGTAGAGGTTTAATAAGCTTGAAGGAATCATAGTGTCTGCTCTGGAGCCTGTCTGCTCCATTTATTCTCTTGCTATCTGAGGACAAAACAGTGCTGGGTGATTCTATTTGGATCACACATTAACCAAATTTGTATCAATGACTTCAAATAGAAATAATACTGGCTGCTAAATACAGAATAGTGGTTCACAGAACCATTTAAAACTGTCAAACCAAATCAAATTAGCAATAATTTCTTAAAAGGTTGTTTCTTAGCTTATGTCTATCCTCTGTTTTCTGCAGTTTTGTGCATCTATAAATTCTGATAAGTCTGTTTTTGTTGACAGGCAATATTGGTCTTCCTTTGAAAGTTTGATTTGCTTCCTATGAGATTTCTTGATACGTAGTAGAAGTTTAGTTATAACTTAAGCTTAAAAAATCCTGTCTTGACTGTTTCATTGCCTCTGTGATAACCTTAAAAATCCATGTGATCCACATGCTGCCACCTGTGTGTTGAAGCAACAGCATTTCGTTTAAAAATGGACACGATTATTAAGAAAGATAAGGGACTAAAATAATAAAACACAAAAGTACATATATTCTTATGTAGAACATGGGATTCTTATAGTTTTAAAATAGTTCTAGCTGTATACTTGGCAAAACTTTTTAAAATTTTATTTTCATTTAGCTATGGATTCCCCTTAGTCATCTATACTAATGCAAGCAGCAGTCCCCATTCAATGCAGAGAAGGCTTTTATTAAGTTGTAAGGGTAAGAATAGTGTCTTTGCTTTTCTAATTCTCCCTTTTTTTGGCAAACAGGTATTGGAAAGAGAGAGAATAAGATGGCAATATCCTCTCTTGGTGCTTAATGAAATGCTGTTAAAAATCAACAGTATGACAGGATTTATTTCCTTCCAGCAGATGCGAAAGAAATGCAAAGGTCTTTACAATAGCACCATTTTACCATTTATTTCCCTTTTTTCACTACATGGTAAACACAGTATTTCTTGTGTAAGAAACCCATTTCTCTTCCTCATACCCCCTGTAAAGTAATAACAGCCATTAGTTCCTTTGTACCAGTTCCTCTTGTATTAATGAAATCTCTTCTACTGATTTATCTTGAGGTTAATTTTACTTTGGAGCCTTGGAATGACATAAACATCAATTGGAACTTTTCATAGGTTTTGTGCCTGAGCTGTTTCCCATGTTGGCTTCTCTGGCTCATACATTCAGGCCACAGCTGGTCCCTCTTTAGGGGTGTGTGTTCGAGGTCTCTCCGTTTCACCAGAAGTCTCTTTTGACAATACCCGTGGGAAAAGTGTGTTTAACCTCTCCACCCCAAAGTTAAATTTCAGCAAAACTAACAGTTCAGAAAGTGATTAATGAGAGTGGTAAGCAGGCTGACAGGGCAGATAGTACTGACTTCATCAACCTGTTTAACTAGAGAACTGGGTAAAAAACCCCATAAAAAATAAATGTAACCTCTAATGCGTCCTTGTCATGTAGTATGGGAAGTGGGAATCACTCACAGTAAATTATAGTTCCAAGGAAAATGTATGCCATTATGATAAATGTGATATAAATAGGCAGATAGGCTGGCTTTCACTGCTGCCTTTTACTAAGTCATTGTCCCACCCCAGACTGGCTGTACTGTAGTGATTCATAGATAATTTCTTGTAATGAATGAGCATAATTCTGATGGAACTTGGAAACTGGTAGTAAAGTTTGTTTGTAAAACACTTATTCTTTCTCTTAGTTATGCAGTAGAAGCTGAAACTAAAATAAGAGCAGAAGTCTCCTCCTTTTCTCCTTCAAATTCTTCTGGAAAGAACACAACATTTGACTCTCAGATCTTATAAAGGTATAATAAGGCAGATGTCCCTCTGTTTGAAATCTCCATCTTAATTAATTAGAAAAACTGAGGAACTATTTGAGTTTGTATGTTGTTTGAACCAGAAGTTGGAGATTAGCAGTCTCATCTGTGATGGTGCTTGTCTGCATCTTGGAAGAGAAACAAAATTGAAAGGGCTCTTAACTTTTGTTTAATTTTTCTAATAAAAGTAAATTTTTTTTAAATTCAAGTCAGGAAATGGAAAAGTTAATGTTCTCAGGGTAACACTAGCTCAGCTTCTTTACACAAATAGATTTTTTTTCCCCAGTAGATTTCTAAATCTTATTATATTACCATTTGTTTTGCTCTGCGTGGAAGAAATTCCCTTCCTTGCAAGGTATACACTGCCTTCTGTACACTGTCAATAGCTGAACAATACTAGTAGCAATGATTAAAGGATCAGATGTACAGTTCAATTAGTAGAAGTGGGTTTTCATTTCCTGAGTCTTGAGTGGGGATGATATTGATGTAACCTTAATGTTAACTGTGTATATGTTTTGAAATGTAACTATAAAACAACACATCCGGAAAATGTCACCAGGCATGAGTGAGATGTGCTTGATTGTGTATCCCTCTGACACAAGAGCAAACAGCAAGGAAATAAGCAGCTAAGTCATTTGATATCCTGTGCTTCACTCAGGTCTGCGTCGCAGCCTTATCTTCCTCACTTTCATCATCCCACACAGCTCACATATGATTACCTCCCCATGCAAGCAATTTTGTTACCAGCCACAATTATTATTTGCCAACACACTGAATAGAAATTATAGAACTGAAGTTTATAAATTAAAAACTGTCATGTAGTTCAACTGCATTCTGCATATTTCTGCTCGTGAGTTGTGCTGGCTTGTGCAAGCCCGGCGATGAGATCATGTAGAAGGGCTTTTTAAAGTTCTTCTCAGGGTTTTTCTTCACTTCTGAGAACTGAAGAGGTGTCCTCAGCATTGAGTGTGCTGCCCTCTGCTGCTGCGTCCCTGCTCGTTGTAGCCTCTGCTCATGGGGAGCATCCCTTTCCCGGGCAAGGAACATCTTTGCAAGACCGGGGCTAATGGAGATGAGGTCAAGCAAGAAGCGGCAAGACACAGGTCTGCCTACAGCACAGCATGGGAACAGGCCTAGGGCTGGAGCTTAAACACAGCTCCTAAGATGAGGTGCAGAGGCGCAGAGGCAGGTTCCTTGCAGCTCTTTTCCCAGCAGCCAATTCAGGGTTACCTAGCAGTGTTACTGGAGCTAGCCATGAGCACAGGCAGCTAAAGCCCAGGATGGGCCAGGGGGAAGGCTGCAGGATGCCTCTGTGCCTCAGGCAGGGCTCTGTCATAACCTATCTCTCTATAGAGGAGTGTATCCATGTAAATAGAGTTTAATTACTGTCTCTTCCTTCCCTGTTGAGAAATGGCGAGAGACTGGAACCAGGACATGCAGAACTGGCACCAGTGGGAAATTATCCCAAGCAGCATTTGTCTCTTATTGGCCACTTCTGAAACCCATACAGTGAGATTTACTATCATCAGAAGAGAAAATGTGGGTCTGAACATTGCAGATCTGATGACAATTCTGATCTTAGTGACTAATGCTCTTAGGGGAAAGGGAGGAGGTGATGCCTTGTGTGAGAAAATAGAGGTGAA
The DNA here is from genome assembly GCA_013397725.1 of Rhagologus leucostigma. Taxonomy (NCBI): domain Eukaryota; kingdom Metazoa; phylum Chordata; class Aves; order Passeriformes; genus Rhagologus; species Rhagologus leucostigma. The sequence goes on from VZTD01001533.1 coordinate 2,069,221, forward strand.
TGAAAACTGAGCTGGAGAAAAGTCAACTCTGAGGATGCTTTAACATTCTCAAGTCTTGTAATAGACCTATTGCAACTCCAGAACTTCTGCGTGGATTTCAGAAAATAAACTCCCATCCAGTATTTGACACTTTTGCTGCTCCCTGAAATTGTGAATTTTCCCCTCCTGTCTTAAGGTTCATGAACTACAATAGCAGCCTAAATATCTCACCTTTCTTTTGTCATTTTGTTTCTGTAGAAGTTGGGAAGCTGAGTTGTTTAACATATGAAAAGTGAATAATTAAGAGACCTTGATTCCTTCCCTAATGGATGTGAATGCCAAGAGTAGCTAATGAGGAGGAGACTTGCATTTGTTGATTTTTTTAAGAAATGCAAGAAAGAAAGGAGAGAAAAGTGGTTTTCTCCTTTGTTTCCACTGGAAAAGAATAGCAAATAGGCCGTGATATAGTATTACTAATATTGGTCAAAGAAGAGGATATATTACAACAATGTAATTCCAGAGGTTCATTAAAGAATGTTTCCTAATTGAAGGCCAAACAGTTCAAAAATGTGCCCTCAGAACCCTTTTTGTCCCTGCAGTTCATCACGTGGAATGGTAACTTTTGCTTCTTCTCGATATTAATAAGGCGATCCATTTTATTTCCTAAAAATGAATTAAAGGTGGTGAATTTTCCTTTTTATAGAAAGATAGCAGAAAGAATACTAGAAAAGAACAGGTCTAGAACTGTTATTTGAGTATCTTTCAGTCTGTGAGGAGGACCCCTGTGGTGCTATATTCAGAGACATTTATTCACTGTCTCAAAGTGAATCTTTTCTCAAAGATCTAAATTTCAGTTGTCAAAACTCTCTCCTTTCAGATATAGCAACAGAAGACTTTAAAGCCATGGGAATAACTTTTGGCTTGAATTTAAATGCATATCTCCAGGGACTATAAACTCAAATCAGACTGCTTTCTACCCAACAGATTCTGCAGGTAATACAATATAGTTCAGAAATTCTTTTCAGAGCCAGGCCTTGCCCAATCCATCACCACAGGCCCTGCGAGTAAGGTGAAGGAAGAACCCTCAGTACTCCAGACAGACACACTTACAACTCCTTTTGTTTACATTCCCTGGCATTCGTTCTTTTTCACTCTACATCAGTTTAGCATGTCTTTAGCAACTGGTGCTTGTTTCCATCTCTCTTGTAAACTGAGTTACTCCTAGCTGTCTCTTGGTTTCATGGTACACAACACTTTTGCTCCAACTTTGCCTCCTTTGTTTTGGCTGGTGTCTTTTAGAATTCTTGAAGTGTTTTTCCATTTCAGATGAGGAGGTCTCTGAAAACACAGGCCAGTCATCACAGCTTGATGTGGCATGACACTTTTGTTGGCTGCGAACGTGCTGAGGAGCGGTTAATATGAGGATTTTACATCTCTGTATAACATATATGTATGTGTACAGTCCTGGCTATGGCCTGTGTGGTGCATACACACACAGTCTTTTGTGTGTGGGCTGCCCTAATCCATGTGGTACAGCTTTTCTCCTACACAAGAGGTTTCTGGGACCATGACCGTTCATAATCATCATTAAACATTAAGGAATGATAATCCAATGTCCTCGTAGGCATTAATTATCATTTTCGTTTCAACTGTGTTGTGCACACATTGCGTTCATCTCAGTCTAAGGACTTCTGCAGCACTGGCTGCTGTTAGATATCAGACAGAAGATGGCCTTCAAAGGTGATGTGTTTCTGTTTCTCAGAAAGCTAATGTTCTGAAAGCTTTGCTCAGCCTTCCAGCTGCAGTGCCACAGCAGTCATATAATACTTCCAGGGAATGGAATGCAGTGGCGGGAGCATGTGTTAAAATGCTTATGAGAAGGATATATAAGTGTCATTAACTGAAATAAATTAATCAGTTATTTTTACATATGTTGAAAAGGAGCAGCCTAAAACAGCAGTTCATCCCATCACAGACAGCAGCCACAACCATGATGTACTATTTTACCAAACCAGAGAACTCATCCTATCCGAGTCTTCACTTGTATCACAGTGTGCAGTGTTTTTTTATCCAGCATACACACTAAAAAGGAACAGAAACAAAACAAAAAAAACCACAAACCCTCAAGGTCAGTCAGTCTAAATAATGATAGGCAATACAAATGCATTTTTATACATAAACAGAAAAGGAGTGGGGAACGTCTTTCTCATTATGCCAAATGGCAGTCTGGCTATGATTTAATGCATTTGAAATTAAGTCTGTCTCTTCAGCTGTACATTTTTACTAGGTCTGCAGAACAGACTGGCAGACAGTGTGAGCAGATGCTTCTGGTTGGATCAGGATAAATTTCTTTGTGCTGGCTTTTTGGTCTGATAAAATCTTTTGAATCTTTTTGCAGGATGACAGCAGCAGTGAGCTTTAGGTGTTTTCCAGATGAAGTGTTGGACCAGATGAGTCTACTGGTGTATCATTGTAGGGAGTCTGTAAAGGCAGCTTCTGTTTAAAGGTCTCTGCTTACTGCATAGGTAAAGAACAAATATGACTCTATGACTTCAATATCTTTCTCCTTCTTTCCATTTTCTCATGGCCCCTAAAAATGTCATTTTTCTTGTGAATTCTTGTGATTTTTTTTTCACCTAATCAGTGCAACATCTGGCCCTTTAGGGATTTACAGTATGTGAAATCAACACCTTATTTCATAAGTAACCCAAAGAAATGGAGAATGTGGTTTGGTGGTTTTTTCTTCAGAATTAGAAGTAGTAGTAACCTACTCTTTTTCCTGCTGCCTTATGTGCGTGGGTATTCCTGGACATTTCTAGTGGTAAGACATTTATCAATAGTCAAACTCATAAGGTCCCAGATCCCTGTTTCCATCCCACAAGCAGACCCTGAGGACAATGACCTTTTCCTGAAGAGTGTGGAAAACATATTTTGCAACCATCTATTATGAGCTGTCATCTATCATACTTCAATACATAACAATTAAAAGGCACCTCCAGAATGACATGAGATAGTATAGCCAAAATCATGGCTGGGTATTGCTGACTGATAAATTGGAGGTGTAATTCATTATTGTTGATGTGAACAGTTCAAAAGCTTAAATTTTTACTTTAAACTAGAAAATTATCTAGAATCCCTAAAAAGGGATTATGTTTGCTTAAAAATCCAAATAAATTGAATTTATTAGAAAGGAACAACAACAAAGAAAACCAGTTTAAAATGCCCTTCTTGATAATTCTCTATATGCATGATTTTCCTTTGTTCCTCTTTTTTGTTCCTTTTTTTTTTTTTCTACTTAGAAGCTTTGTTATCTGGATCTTTAGTTCTTCCTGCTCCTTGCATATCTTAGCTACTCTTTCAGCAAGAGTTTATGGCCTGTGAGCCAATTGGCTTTTTCTTCTTTAATTATGGAAGCTGAAGGCCACTTTGTCTGCCCTGAGTGCTTAATTGAAGGAGGACCATGCCTGCTTTTTTGTTCCTGCCTAGCTTGCCAAGAGTATGGTGCACTGCACAGAAGGGACAACAGCTTCTTTGGTGATTTCTTTTTAACTAGCATCCCGAAGTAAAGCGGGGAGCCAATAAGGAGATTATAGTACTCTTTCCCTTATTTAGGAAGGATTGTGGTGGCCTGGTCTAGGTTAAGTATATGTAGAATGTTTTTCAGTTTTTCTTTTACATTGGCAGAAGATATGGAAAGTACTTTTTAAAGAGTTCACTTAACATATCCTGTGTTTCTCTCTTTTTCCCCATGCTAAAAGCAGAAAGGGGTTATATTCACAAAGAAATCTCCTACTTTCTACTGTTTCATCACTAAGTGCTATTTTCCTCATAAATTTATTTTGAAAAAGGTGTATGTGGGGTCACTGCAAGCTGGTTGTTTGGCCTTTTATACACCATTCCTATAAATCAGCCAGAATGTGACTTTGAACAATAATTATTTCCATTTAAGTTTTATTATTTATTTGCCTTTGTTTAATATGTTTGCCCAGTTTGATATCTGAATGAGTCATTGTTTTATAGAAGGCATATCTTTAAAATTATTCAATACAGCGATAAGATTTCTAAGCAGGGAATTTGAATTACTCTTACAGTATTTATGCTAAAATGACAATCAGACACTCTAGTTCTACCCTGAGATACTTGCTAAATTGGTAGTGGGATTGAACTCGGCTCTGACTTTTCAGAACATGCAGATCTTATGACTGAGTCATGAAGGGTGAACTGTCACATATCAAAGCTTAATTATTGCTTAAGTTTATCCTTCAATCATTCTCCTCTGATCTGCTCATACTAAAGGAAAGATATTTCCTGTTGTGATGCCTTTTATTTTCCCAGGAACAAATTCAATAATGCCAAAGGAAGCTGTGGTTGCAGTTTAGTGACAGAATACAAAAAAATGAGATAATTAAGTTATGCTATGAATATTGGTTATAAATTGTGTTGTCTCATGTAAGCACTTGGGACTTCTGTTGTCTTTTTCTTTCTAGTGCATCATTTTTTCACAATATTGGAAGCTTGGCCATGTGCAGAGATTCTCTTATCTGAGGATACCAGCTGTTTACTGGAGGATGAAACTAGTTGTTCCTTTCTCAAGCAATGTCTGTCACAAGGAGACAAAAATGTGTGTATGACTTGATTTGTTTTCATAATGACGAATGTAGTTTAGTTAGGAAATTGATTATAAAAATAGAAACGAGGCTTTGAAAAGCAATTTGAAGATACAGTGTAGATCTGTTATGATCATTTTAAGGCTACTGAGAATATTTCACTTAACGTAGTTAATCTTTTCAGTGTCTAGCAATAATGTCAATGTGGGAAGCCAATGTTGAGAGTAGGATGCATGCTTGATATGCACCCAAATTATATGCTAACTACTTAATGCATTATTTCCATGGAATGAGTACATAGAATGCAAATGTAATATAAATCTGAGACATTAATCTTCCTCAGAATATACAAGTATAAGCACAGAAGAGCAGTAATCTCATTTAGACTTTCTTTGAATAATGTTGAGAGAAGATTTTGACTCTGTACTGGTTTAGATGCATAAGCAACAATTTGAGAGTCAGGATCTACCAGATTCAGGCTGCCCTTGAATCATGTTTTAAATCCCAGCTTTGAAATATCTCAAAGATAGAAAGAAAGAAATATTCCTTGTATCAAGGGAGTACTGTCTTTGTATTAATCAGACAGGGACTGGGCTGCGTGTCATCCTATTCCTCCACTCCTTCACATGGTCAGTGTTGCTCACTGTTATTCTGTATTAATTAAGGAAGCATCCTCTCTGTAGCTATGCAACAACTCTCTACCTGTTGATATCAACAAACTACGTGGTGTTTATTTTACAAACTGTATGCACATTGCCTAAGCAGACCAGTTACTTCAAATTCGCTCAAGGCTTTGATTATGTTCTCAGTACACTGCTGCCTTTGGAAGTTCTTCCAGCAAATGAAGAAATGAAGCAGGTGTCATTTAAACAAACAAACAAGTATATGAGAAAAGTAAAATTATCTTGGTCTTAAATATGTTCGTTTGCCTTTCAGCATGCTAGAATTGTAAACTTTCAAGTTTTGTCGATTCAGTGTTGTGTTTATACATTCACTTCTGTGGTTATTTGGCTCTCTTGACAAATGTAAGAGGGATGCAAGAGAGGCACTGACAACAGCCCTAAGGAGGTGGAAGTATACTGTAGCATGAGACTTGCTTTCTGTGATTTGGTTTAATCAAAATCAGTATGGAAATGTCTGTCTCTGCTTTGAGTTTTATTAGTCCATGTAAAACTTTGCCATTTCATCTCTTTACTTTGCTTGACGTATTTAATGATTGTGGCATAAATGAGCCCATATCTTTAAGAGAAGAAAATGTTGTAGATTATTAAAAGATTCAATTTTCTTTAGAAAAAACCCAGACATATCCTTCTTGATTCTAAATCCTAAGTATGTGTGAATCCATTGAAACAAATACCACTTCAGCTGAGAAGACCAACAGAATGTCTACAGATTCTTTGCAGGCTGAGTCTCTCTCATTCTATGAAGACCCAAGATTTTGTCAGGTCTCTGCACTTCTCAGGTGCTGCAATAGCAATTTCCAAGGCACTCTTTTGGGATATTTGGATACACACTGTTGGACGTGTAAGACCTGGGATACCTCATGAGGTTTTTTCTTTGTTTCCAGTTCTATTGTACTGTTTTGCCACCCTGAGTACAAGACTTCCTTGGCAGGTGCGAGGGGCTGCAGGTAGTTAGAGGTGATTGCCTGTGTTTTATTAAACACCAGTTTTTGCAATCCTTCTACACAATGATGTCTTCAAAACATGTTGAAAAATTTAGTTAATCTGAAGCATGTTTAGCTTTGCATGCAAGTGGAGATTTGCTTGTACATAAAAGAATTTAAACAGAGTTGTCATACTAACTTTTAAATCCTTTCTTTCCTGCACAGCACTACTGTGGGTGTGTTACATAAATTGCCACAATGGAGTGTATTTCAGATCCTTCATCTCAGAGGCCATCTGTCATTGTAAGTGGCACATTCACCTGCCCATCACTTCTGCAGCAGTGTGTGCACTAGACAGGGTACATCCCTATGAAGTTAACAACAGGAGCAGCTCTTCATACAGCTGACTTTGGAAAGACTTAGTAATCAAGTCACTCTTTCAGATGGGAACAAACACCACAAATAGATTGTTCTTTCTGTCCAAGAGAACACCAAATGCTTTCTGTATTGCTTCAGAAAAGAGCAAACTAGTTCCCTGAGGGATATTTTTCTACTCAGTAGAATCCAACATTGCTTCTGTGAGCTCTTCTCTACTGTCTCTGACCCTTGAGACGTAATCACAGAATTCTAATAAGAAAAATTATCCTCAAGTCCTTGAATGGATCTAGACAGGATTTAGCATTTTTATGATTGTTAATACTTAATATGTCTCTCCATTTTCCTTCCACCTTCGTATTTCCTTTAACTTGACAAAGTGGTAGTAAGACAGACATGCTGTTGACCATTTTTAATATTATTTGTCTGGAGTGTTTTTTGGTTTGAGAATATGCATGCATTTCTGTATTTGTCTAGCTTTTCCTTTTTCCATGTTTAATGCAAACTGTGTAAGTTGTTGAAGAAGGAACTTGACAGTGTGGATGTGTGCTCACAATTTGCTCAAAGAATTCCAACTATGGGTCAAAGATTTTTCTTTCTAATCAGTGACAATGTACATAACCTTTCTGTCTGCTGTAAATGTTCCTGTCTGTAAAATGAGGTTTTACTTGCCTGCCTTGCAGGCATGTTGAAGCTTAATTAGTGTAGGTAATAAATGCTAAGTATTATTTTAAAAGATCTATTGCTCTCTAAAATGATCAAGTTTGGATCTTAATTCACAGCTTTATGAGCTAGGGTTCAGTATTGACTACCTTATATTTTTGCAAAGCCTCTCCTGAATTTAATAAGGGATATAACAAAATAAGTCTTGAAAACACTTAGGATTCTTCTTAATAAAAAGCTAACTTGTACTTGCATAAAACTCATAGAGCTGTGCGCATTATCAGAGTTTTCTTGAATGACAGAGTCTTTGAAATGCAAACGTTGTACAGGTCTTCCTTGTCTAAAGAATATATGGTTGTTATTGTATTACCATATGTAAAATGTTTTTCTGCAGATATTTTCTTAAATTATTTTCTTCAGACTCTGGTATGTAGAAAGAGCATAATTTAAAAATCACATTCATGTGGCATTCTTTTAACATTTCATAAGTAAAAATAAATTACACATTGGAAATGGATTCAATTTTTTAAGCTGGGAGAGCAAAGAGGAAAATATTGGAGTTTTGGGGTGCCTGGACTTGTGGTTCATCATGTTTAATCATGTTTAATCCATTTCTCAGCAGCCCTTGGAAGATAAACATCGCGTTTCTTTGTTTTCTCTTTTTTGTTTCAAACCTGCTCAAAGAGATCGTACTTTTCTTTTTTTTTAAAATATATATCAGAGGTATTTCTGGAGAATTCTATCAATAAAATTAAAATATTCAGTATAACCCCAAGGAACAATACGTGTTTTGCAAAGTTTAGAGAATAGTAAGAGGAGCTTTCTAGAGAAACTTTATATCTACTGTAAAGTTAGTTCTGTGTGTTTTGAATGTGATTTTCATTTTTCTGCTCCTGCACTTTTTCTCGAGGCCACTTTTTGCTATTGTGGTATCTAACTAAAATTAACCTTACTTTAGTCAGGGATTCTGAGAAAGTTCCTCCCATGAATTCTAATCTAAGGGTTGTCTAAAGCTCCAAGATGAAAATGTGGTTGCAAGTGTCATTCTTTTTCTACAATGTAAGCTTCTTTGGTAGTGTTAAAAATCATCTCATCCCTGGGGTTCATGTCAAGGCTCTGGGATTCTCCCAGAAGCTAAGAATCATAATAAATCTTATTTCAATATCTTTTTTTCGTAGTTAGGAACATTTTTGAACTTGCCTGTGCAAATACACAACAATAAATAGAAAACAATAAAATAAACCCCACCAGAGTTCCTTGCATTTTAATCCTTCAAACAACAGTTTAACATGTACTCGCTGATGTGCCATAATCCGTGGTGGTGGTTGTTTTCAATGCATGCATTGTAGTAACTTTAGATAGTTGCATTCACAGCTGTGCCAGATGATGTACAGAAGTGGTCACGCATAAGCTCACACACATGTTCAAGTAGATATGGCTTAAAAAGGATTTATCTCTTGGTGGTTAGTTGTTGATTTCCAATGATAAGAAGGTGCCCTTGTACACTGGCACGGTTGTTAGGTACAACAGTAATGGCATTCAGGTTAGTTGTCCTCTAGCAAAAATTGCAATGTCTTAAAACCATCTTTTTAGGATGAAGAATGAAATATGTTCAAGGATTTTCTGTCTAGCACAGTTCTGTCTCTCCATCTATTCGAAGGGGAAAATCTGCATGTAAATTTTCTGCTAAACTGTCATAAGCAGTTAGTTATGTCCTTGATTCAGAGCTGACTCTCTTCTGGATGCATCTGATGCTTTCATTCATTAAGGAAGACTTCCAGCAAATGGTTTTGTATCTGCATATTTTAGCAAGTTGAGATGTCACTGAAAACAAAGCAGCAAAGCACTTCTGTATTCTCTAACGCTGACCCAAACGAAGTAAGTGTTTAACTTTAGGAGCTTTAAACTGGCTCTGAACGACTGGTCTGAAACTTCATGGTGCACGTCCTGTACTTTGGTGTTTTTTTCTTGTTAGGAAGCAAGTGACGTCTTAGTTTCCACTTACTGTGCAAGAGAAATATCTTCGTGATCCTAAGGACAATCTAAAAGGCTGCCTTATTTCTCTTTCTAAATATATATATATATATATATATATATATAAAGATCTCAGTGGAGATTTTTGGTTGTCTTTCTCAGGAAATGATGGATACCTTAGATAAGGAATTCCTGATGCTACTGGCTTTGGTTCTGACAAATAGATAGAAAATACACTACTGGCCTCCAGAGCTGGTGGGTAAGTAAATCAAGAATTCATTTGGACGTGAGGAAATGGGATGAAAATGCATCACATTTAGCACTAGGAAAAGGTTCCTCACCCTAGTTTGATCGCTGGAATGGGCTTCCCTGGGAAGTTGTCATAGCGCCAAGCCTGACAGAGTTTAAGGAACATTTAGATGAAGCTCTTAGTAAAAAGATTTAGTTATAGGTAGTCCTCTGAGGAGCAGTGAGTTGGATTTGGTGATCCTTATGGGTCTCTCCCAACTTGAGATATTCTATGATTTAAGACTGCAGAGTTTTTGACTGATTGAACTAGGACCGCAAACTCTAAAACATTTTGTAGTTCATGTCTCACAGGAGGTTGCAGATTTTCAGTATTTGATTAAATATCCTCCACTTTGTGTGGAGGATGGTTTTGGAAAATCAGGGGAAGTAGCAAACTGTTTTCCTCAGAAGGAAAAATTAAGAAAACACTATGTGAGTGAAACAAAGGATGCTTTTTTTATCTTTTAAAGGAGAATATGTGTCCAGGAAAAGTATTTTTATTTTCTTTTGTGGGTAGTTTGCAGGCTGATATGTGGAAACCAATAATTATATAGTCTGTTTCTTTAGCTATGTGCTCTGCTCCCCTACCCCTTTCCACTCCAATCTGGAGGACGAGAAAAAGGGTCTTATTGCTGAAGAACTGTCAAGGAAAGGGAATCCTCTGTAGATTTTTTTTTTTTTAACTATGAATTTTAATGAATAAATGTAAGATCTAAAAGTGTTGGCCTCTACTGCCTAAGCTAAAAGACAAACAGTGTCTGCGTGAGGTCTACCTGCAGAGTGTGACAGGGAAGGATTGTCACACTCTGAGCTTGACCTATGTTTCTTATTTGATGAAGAGAATGAGTGAATGTCCTGGATGCCCGTCAGCTGCATGACTGAAGAATCACTTATATTAGAAGAGATTTAACTAAAAGGATATAGCAACAACTATTTACTTACTTTAGTTAGCACATTCCTGCTGTATTTAAGAGTTTTCTCCAAGGAGAATATGCACAGATGTGTGCAAAGAAGCATGAAATTCTTTTTTTAACGTAGACTGTTAGTCAACTCTTCATTTCAAATGCCCTGTTTAGCCTCTAACAGTTAAAAAAAAATTAGTTTGTGTTTTCCTTCTAAAAAAGTAATTCCCTGAGGGTAACTTGGCTTAGGGAAAGACTGGGGATAAATTCAACAGTTTCATACAATCCCCAGAAAGTCAGTCGCCTTGTGAATCTTGCAGAAACCATTTGAACATCTTATATACGTAAAGTTTGGAAATAAAGTACTGTGAGAACATGATTTAGTGTTTTTAGGTAGGATGAAACTGACTCCAAAGATTTTTGGTTTGGAAAAGACAGGTTTCTTATCCTTACTCCTTCAGAGAAAAAGCTTTTCATATTTCTTCTTATTGATGAGTTATTTTTAAGGATCTGCATTTCCCCCTTGTTGCATAGAAATTCTCCTTGATGATTCAGGTTTGTGCTGAGATATGGGTGCATGCAGACTTTTAAAATAACTATAATGTTTAAAACAGGGAGTGTGAAAAGTCAGTCATACTGGAAAGTCAGGGTTCTACTCACTAATGTTTAGCATGGGTTATTTTTTTTTTCCCAATGCATTAAAAATCTGCACAAAGACAGTTTTTATCATTTTGAGTCAGGTAATGTTGATTACTTGAACACAGTGCTTAATTTGCTCATTAAATGGTCCTTGGGAGTGTTCTGGGGGAAAACAGGTATGAAGTGTGGGTTCGGATTCTGTCAGGTTTGCTACAAGGGACAGTTTAGTAGCTGCTTGCCAAGGCCTAACAGGACTTTAGGGAGCTCATCTAGCCCACCCTCGTGCCCCAGGGCAGCAACAGCTGTCTCTGCATCTTTCCAAAAACTGCTGCATCCCTCTGTACCAATTTTGGCCAGGACCACTTGTGGAGTGTGTCAGTAATCAACACAATCTTAGTAACTCTCAGCTTTTTATTTACATTTAGTCCTTTGTTTACACCTTGCTGCAAATTCTTTTTTCCAATAAACCTTATTGTAAGTATTAACATACTTTATGCTCACCGTTAGTGCCTATTTAGTGGCTGTGGATCCCTATTGATTTTAATATCTCAACAGCAAAAGTCAGTTGTATAACTCCCTGCATAAACAGACGACAATAAAATAGGGAGCTTGGTAGCTTTCTGTAGATAATCTGTTTGGAAATAAATAGCTGTCATAAACGCATCCAAAAGGAAGTAGTCTGCTTTTTCTCTTTTTTTTTTTTCTAAACTAAAGTATCTGTTAAACTCTACTGCATTCTGTGGGTTTTTAAGATATTTGTCCATGTGAACTTTTCCATTTTTGTATGAAAGTAAGGAAACTCACTATTTTTATAGTCACTTGAAAAATTTCCAGCTTAAAAAGTTTTTGTAATATATTTATCTCTACATGATAGGAATCCAGTATTTTGAATGTTAGACCATTTCTGACTCACAAGTATAGAAACTCCTGAGAGTGAAGCAAATGGCTGGGGTTAACCACACACCCAGTTTCTATTAAGCTGGTTAAAAGAGGGGTAGGGAAATACTGTGCTTGCATTCTGCAACCTAAAGACCACATTTTTAAAGGAATGATAACCGAATAGAGGTGTTTACTTAGCTGAGTTCTGTTTTGTTGAGAAGATGATTGTTTGTTTAGCAAGGGGTTAAACAGAAACTAATCCTTTAGGCTTACTTTGAAAGGTGGTTATCTTTCCAGGAAGAGAGAGTACTGTTTGCTTTGCCAGAAACAGTGTAAGTGTTCCTTAAATAATCATGTTCTCTAAAAGCATAAACTTCTTAGAGGAAGAATATCACTGGCATAAGCAATGTATTTAGAAAATACCAAAAATTAATGAAAGTGCTTTCATTTATATCTTACAAACAAGACATTTTTCTTGATGTAGGCTGTATTAAAACTTTTTGTGAAGAAAGTAATTTTTTTATGTGACAAGTGCTGTAATGGAAGTACCAAAGGTTGTGGGAAATGGAACAGAAGTGTGGTTGGCTCAAGTTAATTACGTTCATTCAGATGAAATACTATTCTACTGTACTCTTCAGGACAAGCAGAGAAAATACCAAAACCTTTTTCAGCCAGTATTTATCTATTTCAATTATTTTTGACAGTTTGTGTTGCATATGTGCTTTAGCTACAGTGCCTTTATATCGACAGTTGGTAGCACAAGCCTTTTAAAGCACAAAGGGTAGCAGTACTTCAGCCAATCTGTGATAAAAGGGAAAAAATGAAATCACTATGGAAACTGCAGGAAGAATCTAAAAGCTTTCTTTATAAAGTAAACGTCTGATGTTTGTGACTGCGGGGGCAAAAAATTCATAAATCTGTACGATGCTATCATCTCTGATTTGTTATCGCAGCAAATGCCAAGTCTAAGCAGTCTGACCTTAGCCTTATTAAGTGCTTTCTTTTCAGATACAGTTATTATTTGACAATAGAGAGACTGCAGTGCTGCAAGGGGGAAAACTAATATATTTAAAATATGTGTGTGTGTGTCTATGTGTGTCTGTGTGTGTGTGTATATATAACTATCCATCTTTTTTACTCTGTGAAGCTTATAGAGTTGAGAGCACTGAATGTGGGAACTCAGGGACTACTATTCCGAGCACAATTGAGAAAACTATGTTTCGTCCCATTGCATGTGCTTGTCTTTGATCTCAAATTGAAAATCTCTCAGCCTCTTCCTCCAATCCAAAAGCAAATAAATACTGAGAGAAAGAAATCCCTCTCCTCTCAGCACATAGGGCCTCCACAGCTGAAAAATGAAGGCGGCTGTAAGAGCTCTGATGAACCTGTTTGGACAACAGACAGCAAAAAAAATACCTGTGTTGGTGGAGGAGTTTAAGAACACTGCAGAGATCATCAGACAGTACAGAATATCTTGGCTCTCACGGGCCATTCTCTTTATTTCAAAACAATACCAGCCAAGCTCCTCCGTACCTACAACCGAAGAGCTGCGGGAGCAGGAGGACAGTAACTGATACAGCTTTTAAATATGAATCTCCTTGTCTTGTTAAGAAAAAAGAAAAAAGAAAAAGAAAGATAAATACATGAATTCAAAGCAAGGCAAGATATCTGGTAAGTATTTTTATTGCATTTGGCTGCTTGAGATGGAAGATTGTTTTTAGTCATAAGTATCTGGTATAAACAAGATTTCAATGAGTGTGGGGCTTTTGTGAAGTTTTTTAATTATAGAAAAATTTCATTCCTATTTTTGCATATCCAACTTCGATAGCTTTCGGATTTCTTTTTTTTATTGTTGTGCTGTTATTAGTGTGCAAGCTTGCCAAGTCTGATGTCTCAAGATGCTCAAAAGAGCACTGTTATTCCTATGCTCTTGGAATATACGCATGCCCATGGGTAATACATATTATTGAATATTATATATACATACAGAAAACCAGGTTTAATATTTGTTTTAGTATGGCAGTTTTCAAATATACTGATAATGACCCAAGCCAGGCAAGTATTTTCTGACTGTTTCAAGCTCTCAAAACAGTGTGAATGTTTTAACTCTTATTGAATAAGTTTATATATGAAGATTTAATCTATGACAGCTGACAGCATAAAGTTATTTGGCTATAAATGTGAGAGGCCAGAAGAATTCTTGATTATATTCGGATTTCATAGTACACTGGTGAATGCTACTATAGTGTGTGCTTGTGTTATTAACAGAAAGATTCCAGGTTAACAGTAGAAAAACAGAGAATGCAATCCTGTCAGAAGCAGGTCAGTCTTTCAATAATAAATATAACTCTAAGAAAAGATATAGTTTGACTTATTGGCTTCATTGCAGCGTTTTATACATACAATGAAAACCAATTATCTGTGGAGGAAATTTGACTTTGTGGAATGGAATTAAATTGCTTTTTAAAAGCTTGCTTAAACAGCACTAGCTGGAGGGAAGTCCAATAATATTTTTAGCTCTGAATTGTAATGACTTTGCTACATTAATAAATCAGGTTTTGTTCTGGCTTTTATCAAAAGATTCCAAGGAAGAAAACTATCCACAGCAGGTTGAAGCTACAGGGGCAGTCCTGACTTGCCTTTCTCCATCCAGCTACTTTACTTCAAAAAGTGTCCCTCCAAAAAACAGCAACTCCCAGGGATCAGTGCTTAAAACGGTAGGTCCAAATCCATCCAAGAGGATGAAAACAAGTGATAAATATTAATTCCTGCTAACAAGTGAATTGTCAAACTGGAATATCTGTAATGTAGTGTGCCTACTTAAATGATTGTTCTCAAGGAAGTGAGGGGGAAAATCCTATTCACGTTCAACACATTTGGGGTGGTGTTGATAATTGTTTTGGGGGTTTGGGGTACGTTTTGTGGGTCTTTTGTTTGTTTGGGGATTTTATAAAGACAATATCTTGTTCTATTTATTCTGTTTATCTCTTGTCTTGATATGGAACTGGGTACAAGATTGACTTAAAAAGTAAACTTTTTCAAAAGAGATGGTTTAATTCACTCTACATGTGTGAATATGCCCTGTTGCTATAATTCATGTACTACTAGTTAGCTAGTGTTGGGGCTCAGTGTTGAATGGAGGGAGGTTTTACAAAGTATGTATTGGGACTCAGAACCTGAAACTTTACAAAAAGAAAAGGATTTATTTGAACAGTGCTTTGGTCTGCTGATGTTAACTCTAAAGTAATTGGGGGAGAACAAAAAAAAGATACTGTCACCTCCCACTAATTTTGTCTAACAGATCACATACCAAAAGTGTAATCTATAGGAGGAATGTGAACTGGTGAAATGTACCTCTGATATTGGTTTCCTATGCCTTTATGTAGAATGTTTGTAATTATCTTGCTGAGTCGTAATCCCTGACATTTGCTTTCACAAAGCATCTAGTGGAGAATGCAATACTCTAATTATGTTTCTGTGAAAGAGTTGAGGGGAAAAAAATGTTGTGCTCTTTAGAAGGGCATTTTAAAGAAAAGCAGTTTCATCAATAATATACATACCAAATTTTAGGAAAGTTAAGGATTCTTTATCCACTGTAATTCCAGGTTATTTTATATTACAGTATACAAACATAGTTGAATGTATGTTAATCATAAGTTCTCTTCTAAACTACATGCTTTACTTGCCTACACCCAAAGCAAAATAGGTACTGGCTTCTGTAGAAATATTTTTATATCTTTGTGTTTGCTATCTTACATTTTTCAGTATTTTCTGAGATAAATGAAGTCTAGTTACCACATAATAAATAAACATATTTTTGTTAAAAAAAAAAAAATCAGTGCTTTCTTACATGATGTTTTAAACTAGCTTTTATATTAAGGAAATGAAGATCAAGAATAACAATGAGTTAAATTTGAGTTGCACTTCATGAAGATCGCCTCCTGTTACGTTCTTTTCTATAGGGAACTAGCCACAAACAATGTGAAGTTGTAAAACTGACTTTTGATCACGGGGGGAGCTCACTTTTTATAGATAGGTTTGTCCACAAAGTGAGGCAGAAGGTTAATTGAGGTTGCATATTTGAATATATTATGTGCATTTCACCTCTCTAAGACAGTTACTGAAACACAGTGCTTTTTTCATATCTGGTATGAATTATTTCTACATACAAAGGTATTTACTACAGAATCATTAAAATGGAATCTCCAAAGGAAAATGGATACATGATACTGGTGTGTGCCTTTGTTTGCCAAAGTGGGGCTGTGTGGGTTAGCTGAAAGAAATGACTCCAGCAATCTGTTCTCAAGCAAATTTCTCAGATGCAGAGTTGTTATGCACGACATACCTGGCTTTCTTTATGCTCTCTTTTTGGGAAATCAATTCAAACTATTAAAATATCCTATGCTACATGAGATTAGTTACCCAGTGTTGTGCCCATAATGCCTGCTTTTAGTAGATGACTTCTACAATTAAAAAAACAAAAAGGAAAAAGCCTTGCTTTTCCTCCCCCTTAAGTGCCCCCTTCTATCCCTTCCACTTTGTGCTTGTGTGGATTTTGTTGTTTAAAATTAAAAAAAAAAAAAAAGAAAGATAGAGAAAAAAATTGGGGCCAATCAGTGTAAACAAACATAATCCTTTACATAAATCCCATAATGTGTACTTTACAGCAAGACATCTGCTACTGGTGACTTGGGGTAGACTTGACTGGGAAGAGTGGCCATTGTCTCTCTCAAAGCTGACCACCAGGGACTGAAAGTCTTTGGGCAGAATACTTCTCCCCGGTCTTGTCTCAAAACCTGAAGAAAGGTGTTTCCCTCATGAATGCAGCCTGCGGATTGCTCCAGTAAAAGCAGGGAGGGTTTCTGAGGAAGACGCGGAGGTCACACCTTCATATCAAGCGCCAACTTCTCTGTCTTCCCACGAAGTGCCCAGCTCCAACATGAGCTCCCTCCAGAAAGTTTTCATTCTCATCCTCCCGTAAAGGGGTATTTACTAATACTGTGTTGCTTTTGAATGGTGTGCGTGTTCATGGAGATACCGAGCCAGCAGCAGATGAACATGTACCAGGATAAAACAGCACTGGAAGATGTGTGGGATCCTTGACTCAGGGTGAAATACCCCGGAGTTATTACACTTAGCAAAGCCTTGCCAGAGGTTGAAATCAAATGTGACCATGCTCAGGAGCTTGTCACATGGTCCTTGGTGGGGCTTCAAAGCAGACTTTCCACGGCATGGTACCGGTGGTCTCTGTTTGGCAGTGGAGTACACGTGCTGGGCAGGGTAGGTGTTTCCATACATGGCCACATTCTCACAGCTTTTCCATGCTGTACACCAGCAGCAGAGGATCTTCCTGGCATATATTTCTCCAGAAACTTTAAATTCCATTAAGTGGCAAGAGTTTGTTAGTAGTTTGCTCAAATAGAAGGAAAACTGGTGCACAATGCTTCAGAATTCATAATAAATTAATCTTTTTGTCTAAGAATACTATTAAATTGCAATCATATTTATAACTGAAAGCTTTTTTCCTACATAATGGCAGGCATTTACATGAACTGATGGTAAAAAGTACAGTCTAAAGAATATGTCTATCATAAAGGACTATATTCCAATTGATACGAAAGAGATATTCTGGAATTAAACAGCAACAAGGCTTCTGAATGCAAAGTCCTGGTTCTTTAAAATGCATTGAGTAGGCTAGAGGTATTCTGCCACACAGGGCGTTACACTGAATAACACTGATTTGCTTTCCTGTTTCTCTGTTTGTTTCCTCGCTGCACTGGAAGAATTTTGAATGGCTCTGAATGCCTGGCATTTTGGTAGGAATGTAATTAAATTCTCAAACATGCAGGAAAGGTTGCTTTAAAACACTCCAAAGTGACCATTGGCAACTTTCAAATTAAATCACACGCAGTTTTTTTAGCATGTCATTTGGAAGTTGCTGTTAAAATGATTGTTTATTTGTAATGGGTAGGAAGGCTTCTCCGAGTTGATAGAGTCTGTCAGGGTAAAATACTGCTTTTGACATCATGTCTCTAATTTGCACTTGTGTTAGCAGTCTCAATTTTTTTTTTAAACTGTGCATTTTATAAATCTGATTTTATTGCCACTTGAAGACGTTGCTGGTAATCTTCAACCTTTACACCTTAAACTTGCCTTAAAGCAATCCAAGCCACCCACCCTAAGGCAAGTATACCCATGCATATACACATCCTACTGCAATCTGCCTGAAATGAAATTAAGACTAACTTACACAGAAGAAGGGAAAAAAGTAGTTTAGAGTTGAAGTCTATACCTGGCTTGAACTTATACAATAGTTATACGGAACGAAGAATGATTAGCTTTTCATATAAAAATGCATTACTTCCTAAAAGTCAAGCACAGAGTGTAAATGTCAGGATATTTCCTCTAATAGCTTGATTGACCACGTCTTTGCAAATAAATGCTTAAGCTCCATGTCATATAAAATTAAAAAACCCAGAAATTTCTATGCAAATAAAATCTCCTTATAGAAATATATAACTGCTATGAGACTGAAATAAATATATCTGCTTTTTATGCCAGCTAATTACTATCTACTTGCTCTTTCACAGTTTGCTACTGGAGATGCTAACTTCATCTTCAGTGAATGCTTAAAATGTATGTATGGTGGAAAAACTGCTGAAGCTTTTGCACTAAATTTCTCTGTTTCTTAATACCTAGATTATTTGAGCAAGGATGCATGTTATCTATTCCAACAGTTTTATATCCCCATGAATTATGAAAATTGAGAGGAAGGCAGAGCAGGACTTATTCCTCTTATAGCATTGGAATCCTGTTTTACCGCTGAAGTGTGCTATTGCTGTGTTGTCCAGCACCACACTAGATGACATTTCAAAATGAAAGTCACTACTCCTAAATTTGCATAGGATTTCTGCCTATGTACGTGAAACGTTTTTCTTAAAAAAGCTAGAACAATTTACTGATTTTCTTTTTTTTCCTTCTCTGTCCCTCCCTCTCCAGGGCAAAAGGAGATCTTTGTAGAAAGTGAACTGCTAGTAAATAAAGAGTTAAACCGAAGGCAGGCTCACTGGTTTGTTGAGATCTGTCAGAGTCTGAGTGGCTGGCTACATATCTGTCTCAGGAACAATAGCTACCTGTATTCTGCACGGGCTGCTGGGCAGGCACTAGCAGTCTGGAGAAGGTCTGCCTCTGTTAGAGGCTTTTTTGTGGGAATCCCTAATGACAGCCCTACTTCTCATTGGGAGGGGGGAGAGAAATCTTGTCTACTCTGTTGATGAGGGACAGAGCTTTGATCATTTTCATTCAGCCTTGACTTGGCCTGAGGTTTAGGTTCCCAGTCCTGAAGTCAGCAGGCTCTCTTTTCTCACACGCACACACATTCGCACACCCACACACACCCCTTTGCTGGTCTGTGCAGGCAGATTAGTGTCACGGCTGTAACTGAGGCACAGAGCAATAAACATAACAGAACCAATCTCCATGGTGGCAAGAGGGGGCACTGGAGGTGACAACAATGGAGAAGGATCTTTCTTCTGACAAGTTTTAGGTAAGAGAGACTATTTATACCCTCTGCCAAGTATTTTATAGCCTTCTAAATAAGTTAGAAATTGGTAGATTGCAAACGTGCCTTGTTACAGAAATATCTTAGTTTACTGCCGTATCCAGGCTGTTACTAGCGTTTAATCTGTAATTGTGCTTTGTGCTATGAGAATGTTTGCAGACAGGCATTTCTTTTTTTGTGGAAGTGGTGGCTACTATAGTTATGTTCTTGGAAATATACGATCTCTAATATTTGCATTTTTAAAATCTATTTTGGCTATGTTAAAATGATGCTTCGCTATCATAAATATCCATATCTGATAAAATGTTGTGTAGCTGATAGCACACATGCAATATTAAAACAGTGCTCCCTCAACCCTAATTTGTAATTATTTTTACACCCTTAACTGCACTAGGGTCAGAGAGTTTTAAAAATTAATGAGGTTCCCTGCTGAGTTCACATAGTATAATCTACATGAGTTGTTGCTGTAGAGGGCTGAAATTATTCCTGCATGTTTTTAATTAGGTGTAGAATTTTCGTTTCAATATATTTCTGTCGAACACTCCTTTAAACATCAATTTATGCAACCTGCAGTAAGAAGGGAAGGACAATCCATTTTTAATAATGACAAACTGAACATGGGAAATACAGGGCATACAGTGGCAATACAACACAAACATTTGCTGGATGTGTTTTTCGATTTCATGTGTTAGATCTGTGTTAGATTCCTGAAGCTGTGATCAGCTTCACCTATTTACAAACAGCTACTGCTCTAGGGAGAGGAAAACGAGCAATACTTAGTGCTTTGTGTGAGATTGGAGTAATAGGTTACTGATGTGTTTGGAACATTAAAAAGAATTGTTCGAGTACTTGAAAAGATATATAAAAGAGAAGAGGAACAGTGTGAGAAGAGGCAGTAAAAATGAAATAATGTACTATCCCTTTTCCTGGAAACACGAGACAGATAGTATCATCAGTGCTCCTGGAAAGTAGAATTTGCTGAATATCCTCAAATGGAAGGACTCAAAGGAAAGGGGGAGGGAGCTGTTTACTATGAAATTTCCATATTGAAATTGTCAAAGTTTCATGCTGCAAGATTTAAAGTGTTGTTTATTATTTATTATAATCTACAATGCATTATGTTTAAATGGCAAGCATTTTAAAGCTGAGTATAGTGTAATCAGTGCTAAAGACATGTCTCCCATTTGCAAGACCCACTCTGAGCTTCCTGTGATATATTGTTATGTAAATACGGTGCAGCAAGGGAAAGCAGCACTATGGAGATTCAATTTACTTTGAAAGTTGTTCATTATGGAAGGGATGAATGTTATTTATTGGATGTGAATCAAAGGCTAGAAATGACTTTTTCACTGTGAAGTCTATTGTGATGGGTGCAGCGTGATCTAATCTTTTTAATTTTGGCTTTCACACCAGTGGAGATGAAAAGAGATCTGAGCTCATTTATTGGTTGCTAAGTCTTACTGAAGGCCTAAGTACCATTCTTGGTTGCTATGGCCAATCTGACCTCAATCTATGCAGTTTTAGGAAC
The DNA here is from genome assembly GCA_013397725.1 of Rhagologus leucostigma. Classification (NCBI taxonomy): domain Eukaryota; kingdom Metazoa; phylum Chordata; class Aves; order Passeriformes; genus Rhagologus; species Rhagologus leucostigma. The sequence continues at coordinate 2,090,222 of VZTD01001533.1, forward strand.
TTAAGCAATCCCTTTTTTATTTAGGAGCATGTACCTTGATTTATGTCCAAAATTGTGCCTGAATGTCTTTGTCTACAAGTGATAAATGGTGGTGTACAATTCATCAGTTCTTACAAGTAAACACTGCTGTCCCACTAAAAATATGTTTTGTTCTGAGTTAATGGTATGGAACAAGCCAGTCTCCACAAATAGCTATCTTTTATTGTAGAGAGCCACTGAAAGTTGGAGCAAAGTGAAGGAAATTGGCATTCATCTTCTCTGCCATTAGCATTTCATTTGTGCTCTCTGGTGATGAGACTGTGTGTCCATGGACAATGAAAGGCTAGCATTGTGTTTCCCCGCCTGAATATATAATTGATCAATTATGAATTTATTTATTCTGAACAGATATTAAAAAGTCACAAATATGATTTCTTATGCTGTTTGCCTGCCACTTTCTTATTACTAACAGTAAAAGTATTTGCATTCAAATAAACTGTGTCTTAGCTGCAGGAAATTCCCAGTTTCCTAGGCAAGTTCCTTCTTTTCAATAATATCAGATATATGAAACTTCCAGACATACTACTTGTGCGGTTCTTCGTGGTGCTTAGTCTTTCATCTACATTAGAACTTCTTTCAGTAGGAGCTGTTCTAAGATGTAACTGAGAATACAGAGCAGTTTTTATAATATGAGTATCAATTTTTTTGCATTGAAATTGCTGGTAGCCATTCAAGATGCACACACACTGAACAAACATGATACAGAATAAACAGTAGTAAAAGCACAATATTTTGCTGCGTTTTTTGGTCATTATTATTATTATTATTATTATTAGGGTTTTTTTGTTCGGGTTTTTTTAAGGTAGAGTAAAAATAAATACATAAAACTATATGAAGCTGGGTGTTAATATGGCTCCTGCAAAATTTGCTGCTGTAGATTTACCAGTCCGTAGAGGGAAAATCAGATCAATTGTTGATCTTAGTACTTGACAGTATAATAAATATATTGTTTAAAAACCCAAAACTTTTTCTTTTTAAAAACGTAAGGAATAGCTGGATATAATAGAGTTCTGTATTGCTTTGGACAAAAATCCTTCTTCAGTTGTATGCCTTTTAAAACTAGTGTATTAGAAGAAAAAGTAGTATTTCTAGAAGCCTGATTTCTTTTCATAGCTTATTTTTAATATTAGGCTACAGTGAGGGTTAGTATTTTAATCAAGGCAATTTTTAGTCCTCCCGAGGTGGATTTTAAAATTTGAATCTACAGTGGTAACAGATTTTCCCTGTGTACTCAGTAGATGATAGTTGTTGAAATCAATTCTCAGAGATGGAATTTACAAAGGCTTCTGGAAATACTGAGCTGCTTTACAGCATCAAATTGATCACAGAGTTTGCAGAGGTAGTTCCGTGGGGTTAGTTCGCAATTGTGCTACTGCTTCAGGGCTTTTAAGAGTTATTAGCAGGTATTGCTAAAAATGGTCTGGGATGTGAGTTACAGAACTAACTTGGGTTTTCTTTTCATAAAGGTGCTTTATAATAGTCCAGTGTTCACCTACTGACTGCTTTATACAATAAGAAACTCTTAGATCAGTCCTGCACACTTGGAAGTAGATTTATGAGATTTAATATAAGCACTACCAAACAAAAAGACCAATCAAAAATGCTTTTTAAAGAGAACTGTCTTAGAAAAAAACCATTTAAAAATACTAATCAAGAGTAAGTTATTTTTACTATAATGTGTTTCAGTGTTTACTATTTGTTTCTACAAATGTAAGGGAAGAATAGCTAGTTCGCTAATCTTATGAGAATTTTTCATTTGATAGGACAGCAACTAAAGAAGCTTTGCTGAAGGGTTTATATTCTTGTCTTTTGCACACCTGTATGTAAGTTAACTGGTTTCTGAATGCATAGGCAGAAATTGCTTTTGGAGTAAGGGTTTGTAGCATGAGGACACGCAGTATATCCTTATTCTTCTTGTTATGGTTTGGTCATCTAAAATGTAAGTATGGTATGAAATACTCTCTTTGAAGCTATAGAATTCCGCGTAAAAGAAGAGAATGCAGACATTCTGTCTTTGTATTTCAGTAGAGCATAATAAAAGAGCATGGATTCACTGGCAAAAATGTCATTACCACCTCGGTGCAGTACCTAAGAGAGAGGAAAAAATTATTACTGTTTTTTGGGAGTTCTTTCAGCTTATGAAACAAATTTCCTTTACTGGTGGTACAGTTTTAATATTTGTAGCAGACTTTCCATTTATGAAAACATATAAGTAAGATCCATCAAATTGCAATTTGTTGCAAGAAAACAGGAAAAATTACAGGCTTATTTTAATCAGTGGTCATCTGTGGATAAAGTCATTATTCTTTCTTGTCAAGAGCTGCCTTATTAGCTAATTTATAGTCCAGTTTTTGAAATAAAGGTAAAAGAGTGGAAAACACCTGTATTTTGCTCTATTAAATGCATGTAATCTTGCCAGTAACATGTATATATTTTGGATGTATTCACTGTGAACTGTTAACTAATAGTCTGCTTTGAAAGCAAAATAAAGGAATATATCATAATATTATGTATAAATAAGTGCATGATCATAAATCTTGCTGGTTTCTTTTTCTCTCCCTCATGTTTTGCATGAGATGTACACATATGGTCTCACATGTACCCAAAGTGAACAATGTAAAACCAGTTCCCATGGTTTTTTGAATTTTGGATGAAGCCAAAACTGTACAAGAATAAATTTCTGAAAGGCACACTTAATTTTGACTAAGGTTTTTTTCTGCACCTACGAGGCTACAGTAGGTCATGCACTAGTAAAATAATGCAGAGGAATTATAAACTAAATGTCTTGTGTTTTTTTTTTCCTTTGACTTTTCTGGCAGCTTTGGCACAGTTCACATACTGGGGACACCAAATGAGGTAGCTTCCAGATAACGTCTTTCTTACCCAGCCTGCTCTTGCCCCTGGCCATAAATATTGAGCAAAGTATTGGGTTTGTTGGTAAAAGCCCTTGGCTCCTCTTCCCTTCAACCGGGACAACAGAGTCATCCACCTGAGGCTGGGGGCAATCCTCTTGCTCTCACACAAGCAATCACCATGTATTTGTCTCTATCACAGTCAATGTTGGTTGTCACACATGCATTTGTATTTACCTAATTGATCTAAGGCTACTAATGTATTATTCTTAATTTCCTGGTGTAATTTGCCATAGCTCAGTGTCTGACCCTCGACAGTTCTTGCCTGTCTCTTGAGATATCTTATTGACTAAAGTCTTGTAGAGGATTGAAGCAGTGTCTGGGTGGCTCATGTTGTTATTTTGCCTACAGAGGAGGACTTTTAAATTTGATGATGAGCAGCATAAACCCCTTTAACATCTGATGGTTGACCCAGGTATCATCAGTGTGTCATGCCTCCTCTCCTTCTCATCGTGGCTATTGTCTGTATATCACTCTGCAGACCAAAGATGCTTGAGAACAGAATAGTTTGTATTAAATAATCCATTACTCAGTAACAGTCTTCCTGTGCACTTAATGAGATAGGGATCCTATCAAAAAGAGAAAAAAGATAGTTGTGTAATTAAACACCATATAATGAGGTCCAGTTCTGATTTCACCATCAATCTTAATTTTGGTTCCTCTCTTATTGCTCATTTGATAATTCTGTACCCTCTATCATAATCTTTAATATTAATTTCTGTGTGTTTATATAGAGAGAGTGTGTGTGGTTAACTTAAAGTTTGTGAGAATTGCGGTTTTGAATAGCATCCATTTTGTTGAAATGATCTGGCAACCAAAATATACCCACAAGGTTGTCTGAATATTATTTCCCACAGTGTTTTGTTTGCTGTAAATCAGTAGATTCTACCAGAGCCTGGCTGAGCAAGAGCACTTCGCTTTGTCTTTCTCTATCAATTCCATCATCTTCAATCATCTTGATGGTACTATTGACCAATTATATCAAATATTTTTAGGCCTCAGGTACAGGCTGACATATTGTTCTCTCTTCAGAATGCAAGGAAGAAGTAGTTACCATCTCTTTGGCTGGAGATATTTTGGGCCACTTGCTCTGTAATTTGAGTCTGCTTGAACTGCAGGCCAAGCTGTCTGCCACTAAACTAAATACCTCTGTGATGTGAAGCACCTGAGGAAGGGTCACCTGGTTAGCAGTGCTGTGATTGTGTGCATGAAGGAGTGAGCAGGAGCCTTTCATTGCAGCAGCTTTGCTGACCTGGGCCAGCAATACCACAGAAACTGCTGGTCCTGTCTCCTCTTTGTTGTAGAAAGAGCTTATAAAGCTTTGCTGATCAACTAAAAACTGATCTTCCTTTCCTTTCCCTCGTAGAGTTAGTTTTCAGATGGATCAATCACCTGATCCAGCTGACTGCATGGCTGCTCACATCCTGGTGTCTGCATTGGAGAGGCAGCTCCAGCAGGACACAAGGCTGGAGAGGGCAGGTCAGCCCTTTGGGCTGTGTCCATCCTGGGCCCTGAGTAGGAGCTAAAGCAGTGTTTGTGGACTGGCAGCTCTGTTACACTCCCCTGCCCTTCTTGCTCCTGCACTTTTTGGAGCCAAAGCCACCTGCCTCGGTGATTTTGAGTGTCAAATAATGTTGTGATTAAGATGCTTCTCTTCTCTGCACTTGCACCTTGAAAGGAATCTGATCCGGTGTTTCTTGCTCCACACTGTTAGCGTAATTTCTTGCAAAAAAAGCATTTGGAACAGTCTGTAGGTCAATCTGCTAGACAAAGACATTATTCCCTTAAACCTGAATGAGAATGTAGACCGCCTCGAATTCTAGTTTCAATTCTCAATGCTCTAAATGTGCCGTGCTGTGATTAAATTGCAGGTGCACTACTAAAATTGATAGGTTACATTTTCCAGAGGTGTTTCTTACTTCTGCGGGTTTTTTTCCTAGTCTGTCAAGGTATTTCCTTTAGCTTCTTCTGCTTTTGTTCAGTCTACTGTTATTGATTGCATGGGTTCCAGCCCTCTGCTTTAAAGAGGTAGGAGAAGTTTGCTCTTTCATTTTGTGTTAGTAAATCCTCAAGCACTTCTACAAAATCATCTTTATCTTTGATAACAGCTGTCATCTTCCTCCGGGCCTGTGGCATCAGAAAATGGTGGCAGTGTACTCCTTGCTGATGGCATTGACTTGAATGAAGAAATTAATTTTTGTAGTGTTATTCTCAGCTTTCAACATTAAATTTTTCCATTTTGCTACAACAATTACACTACATAGGCAGCAACATGATCTCTACAAATAACTCGTGTAGCTATCTTACGTTCATTACTGTTTAATATCTTTTTCTTAAAAATCTGAATTCCTGTTGTTGTGGCAGGGCCTTTGCATCTAAGAATGGAGAATGAAGGCATCCAAGACCTTCACTTGGCCATCAACTGGAAACCATAGATTTGAAATACGATTTCATTGTTGGAAACTGAACCAGCCTTCATTTTGCTGTTTAACATTTGGTTTCCATCACTGAGGAAGTATGGTAAATTGAAAGAGAGTGAGTGCGATGGGGGCACTGTAAGATTTTCTGTCAAATTAAACTATGTGTTTGGTGTGTCTTGGCAGGGCTGTTGCATTGACACAGATGGCAACTGTACTGTCCCATACCAGGAATGCTGATTTGAGCAGACTGCTCTTCTTTCTATGATGAGAACACAAATTAACACCTAACATTCAATGAAGTGCAACAGACACTAAAAAAAATGTGTAATACTGAATATTATTTCCCCATAAATTACACCTTTGCAAATTTTTATTAGAAAACAAACTATTTTCTAGTAGGTTGAAGTGCACAGTTTTAGAAAATTGCCTTCTGGAAGTAGGAACTACCAAGTGGTTTTTTGGACGAAAAATTTTGCCAGTGTGAGCAAATGTGTACTGATATTGCAGAAAATAACCATCATAATGACAAGTAACTTGTGATCACTGCTATCTGCATTCAGCACATCGGTTAAGAACTGTTATTGCACAAATCTGACATTTTTTCTTTCTGTTCACCAGCTTCCATGTCCATGAAATGGACTTAAAAGCTAGTAGTTGTCCTTACACATTCTTTATATTTAGAAATTCTTCACAACTCTAGATACAATAAGAACCAATATGCAGATACATTCTTTGCACAGCAACACACATTTGGATTGTCAATTTGCTTTAGCATTCAATTGAAAAAAATAGACAACGAATATCTACTACTTACTCTTTGTGTGTATATATTATTGTGCAACCTCTGGACTTACCCACACCTACCAAAGCTCCAGCTCTGTTCTGTAATGCATGGTTTGATTTTTCAGTAAGTACGTATTTCATATAGAGGTTAAAGCTTCAATACACTGGAAAAATAAAATTAAAAAATCAGTTCTGTTTCTTCTAGATTGTTCAGAGTTCTCGCACACCGTGCACACATCTCTTGAACAGAAACTGTCTGCAGGGCCTAACAGCTACAAAGAGGAGAAATTGTGTTCATATGCTGTTGCAGTAGTTCTCAAACACGGGAGGATAGCCCCTCCTTTCTCCGGATTTTCACGTGTTATATTTTGTCACCCCTTACTCAGTTCTGAGTGTTTCCGTAGGCTCCCTTGTTGTTAGCAAGTTGCTAGAAGTTGTTATTGTGTTTTTGTTTCCGTAACCCACTTCCTGTTTGTGTGCCTGAGAGCAGAGATTTTTTATTTTAAGAACAATTTACTCAAACTGAAATGAGATTAACTGGGACTGGCAGGGGTAACCATTCTGAGGGTCTGTCTGCCTGAACATGCCCTCTCCTTTTGATGAGAGCAATTCCCCATCTCTTGCATTTTTTTAGTAGACCCCTTGGGCAGTCTTTAGAGAGTAGTAACTTCTTTTGCATTTGACTACTGAGTTTTGGCCTTATAGCTGTCATCTCAAAATGTCACTTTTTTGGTATATTCCAATTGGGATAATAATGATGGAAAAGTTGAAGCAGGTAGAAGAAAAAGTACAATTTTATTCATGTGCAGACTATTCAAATAAATAAATAAATAAATACAAGTTAATTCTCAGTACTGTCTCTCTCTAAAACAAGTGGTTGACCCTAGAAAAAAGTGGGTTTTTTTCCTAGATAAACTATTTAAATAGAAAAACACCATGGAAAAAACTTTCTGAGTGTGTTTTTCCATGGTAGAGGTGGTATTACAATGTACCTCTGAATATTCAGACTGATCTTTCTTTTTCCAAATCCATTTCCCGATACTGTCCCTTGCAATTTTCTAGAAGCAGGGAAAGGGGAGCAAGAGTTCAAAAAGTTCCCCTGCTTCGCAGTGAGATGACTTTCCATGTGCTGATTACGTAGCTCAGTATCCCTCCCTTTCACTTATTTTCCAGCCTTTGTGGGTTTTAGTTTATGAGGACTGAGGTGTTTCCTTCACCCCAATCTATGTATCCATCTATGCAAGGGTGATGGAGAAAAGGGGAGCAGCTGGGTTTGGGATGAGCCTTCTGCCGCAGTCTGCGCAATGGGTTAGAGGTGACTTCTCTGTTTTGTACACTAGGTGTCCGTGTGCAGGGGGCCAGCAGTGTGAACCTCAGCACTGGAGGGGTGCTGCCATTATCCTCCCCCAGCTTGCCCAGCCAGGCTTGGCACCAGCCAAATCTGAAGACTTCAGGTTAGTGAGGCAGGAGATGCTGCTGCAAGGTTTCTATGGAGACAGAAGTGGAAGATGAGAGACAGCTAATAAGAGCCCAACTCAGCCAGCTCCTGGATAGTGATTTGAAAATAAGGACTTTTAAAAATAACCCTTTACCTTATTTTCCCCCACCTAATCTTTGTTTCTGAAGAAAGAAATCAGAAAGGCAGTGGGTTGCCAGCAGCAGTGAATGAGAGCTCTCACTCGCCACTTTCATCTGTTGGCTGTCATGCAAGACCTGTAAGTGGCAGTTTACTAAAACTGGCTGCAGGCTTATAAAGTGTGTAGTAATTGTAATTTTGGACTAGAAGAAAACGTGAAATGCATTTTAAAGGTGTTTTTCCACTCCTGTTTTTGTCCTTTTGAATGCAATAACTTCAAGGATGGCACAAAGGCTCTTTCTAAGCCATGAACTTGCATTAGATATTAACTGTGGCAAAATAGATGTGTATTTTGCTGCATTCAAAATACTTGTTGGTGTGTTGTACCCATATTGCAAACAAGATCTAGGTTGTTATTCCCTTTAATCTGTTTTGTTTCTCTTTATCCTTCACAGTGTTGTCCCCACACTGACAGCTTCTAATGTAGACATTAGAATGTTTCAAGAAAAATTTTATGAAGTTTTTTCCAAGAAAGATCATAGAAGAAGGTCATCATGTATCAGTGAAAAAGGAAATTCTTTGCCAAGTCTCTGTTGTACTTGTTTTTTTGGTTTTTTTTCTTTCTCCTGAAAGGGTTTAGGAGGTGGGAAGTTATGATTGTATCAATTTCTTACATAAAATTTAAAACCTATGCAACAGGCTATAATTGGAATTAAGGGTGAATTTAGTGCTTTCAGTCTCATGCTGGATTGATTTTTGCTGCTGTTATGTTGATGTGACGCTTGAATGCTTGTATTAACCTTTAGATTACAGAAGCTAGATGAGATTGTGACTCAACTTCTTAATCAATTTTTAAAAATCTATTTAGAAACTAAAAATAAAGAAAAAGTAGTACACTCAAGAGAGGTGGGAACTCCACAACTTAATATAATATGCCAGTCCCCATCCATGCTGATGCTAAACCAGAATGAGAAAACCAGCTAGTTGATACCCTTTTCCATCTGCTTGCCTCTTCTCAGACTGAGGTGTCCTGTTCTATCCCTCTGACCGATGCCTTAGGAATCAAGGGAAACCTGGGGCAGAGGTAGTGTGGTCTCTGCCTTCTCTGTCCTGTCACATGTGTGCAGGAATATTTCTATTTTTCATATTGTACCCACAGTCTGATTTTCTCCCCAAGGCCACTTGTGATCTGATGGGAATGTCTATGAACATGTGGTTGTGTGATGCTGCTGAGAAAACTCCCCAGAAAAACAAAGTGGTGGCAATGATCAGAAATCAGCTGTATGTGGAAACTGGGAGCAGTGTTGGTCGATCTAGGTAAAGTTCAGTTGGAATAAACTCCTGCACTTCATACCTCAGTTGAGAGGCACTCGTGAAATTTTAGAGAAAAAAATCCCTTTGTGTTGACAAGTGGGAGCAGAGAACAAAGTGTCTGGTTAAGTTGAATGAGAAAAGTTATTTTGCTGGAAAAGTGCATACGCACAAGGAGGGCATTTGAACTCTGTGCATTTAGCAAAAATTTTTTCTGAAGTGTCGCACAAAAATTCTATAACCTTTACAAAAAGTTACCAGAACTGAAGCACCATTATAGTGTAAACAAAAGAAATTTAATTTGCCTCTAAATTCAAATTGCTGGAGGTTATGTAGGTTTCCATTACAGAGACATTTCATTTTTTTCTCAGTCTTGTTTTGGAAGCAGAGAGGAGAAGGAGTAGGGTGTTGAGGAAGGAGTAGCTGCGGCTTATTTTAATTAATAGTGATTTAAGTATGAGCAATTTCCAGCATCTTGGTATTTCTTACAGAAAAGAAGAAAATGGTTACTATCTACCAGGAGTTTTATTCTTCCCTTTGATGTACTCTGCACTCCTCCTGTTGATCATAATATACTTAACAGTTGTGCTTGCAGACTTGAAAGTGTAACACATGCTGATTTGTCCTCCCAGAGGCATGCTAGGTTTGACATGCAATACACAATTCGACTTTTTAAAATCCTGTATTTGTCACTGTTGAAAAGCTTCTAAGACTATAAACATCATTAGCTCATGAAAAACAACAACAACAAAACCAACTGCAAAATGCATCAATTGCTATAGCTGGCTGTGCTTGTACATATACACAGTTACAAGTTTAAAGTATTCATAAAAATATTGAATGTTGCAATGGTGTAGGTACCATAATATGTAAAAGCAATTTTCAGTAGATTTTTACTGCAGTAAAATAATCCCTCTGGTCCTAGAATTGGTCTTCCACAGCACCGTGCTGGTAAGAACCTGCTATTTTGAGTATCTGTTAGCGATGTCAGAATAAAAGTAGGGTTATAGTGCTGTCAGTACAGAAAGTAGGTTGCTTTCCAGGTACAGTCAATGAAATTTAATCAGGTAAGTGTGGATGGTCCCCTGGGAAGGTGATCTAGGCGCTTAAATACTTCCTAATTTTTACAGCACATTATAGAATTCCTGGTTTGCCTTTTAAATCTTGTACCAAGAAACAGCAGTGGAAGTGCTGTCAGAAGGATTGGTAGACATACCTATCCATTCATGGAAAATAACAGAGGCTGTATGAAAGTAGTGAGGGTAGCACCCATCATCACAGCCTGGGAACATAATTAATTACAATATTATCTTTTCTTTTCTTTTTCTTAACTAGCCCTGCTGGCACAATTTAAGCTTAAATTTAATATATTTAATGATGTTTAATAATTTTTAGACTAGTCCAGCTGGCATGAGCCACACTAAGGGGAAAAAAAGATAACGGTTTTGATATCATTCACTTAGATACCCATGTGATAGGTCCTAACACATGTCTGTAGAAATGGAACAGTGTTAACTTATGGTAGTACTACTGCAGGGCACTTTCCCGGTGTGGGGAGCAAATGTTAACATTTTCTCTGAATGTTTCTTTGGGAAGAGATATTTAGGAAGCAATTTTGCAGCCTTAGTTCTGCTTCTGTGTAGGTTTTTTTTTTTTTTAATCCATCCGTATGAGTTTTTCTTTTGTTGCTTTACCAATTTCGTTGTTCTGGAATGTTGTACTCGTGTGAGATAGTGCCCTCGGAGGGAGAGAATCAGAGAGAGAGGAGGAGGCTTTGAAGCAACTTGAGCTAATCTGATTCATCCCTCAAATTATCTGTGTTCCACAGGACTGTCTGCCTGGTGAGTATATGAGAGCCATCCATTGCATTTGCAACTCTGTAGAGGTTGTTTCAGGCTGAGGTCAGATTTGCACAGCTTTTGTTAGAAGAGGGGCACAGCAACATGTTGGAAAATCTATTTAATTTTTGTTTTCCCCCTCCATGTGGAATTATCTCTTTAAATATTTCTTTTTCTTATCTTTTATCTTTAAACATTCTCAGAAATGTAAATTGCTTTGACAGAGAGGCCCATTTCTTAGTTTAACAAATCTCACCAACTGATGGTATTTTCTACTGTTCAATCTTATTATTTCCCTTCTTCATGCCATCTCATTATAACTATCATATCTTCCACGTCACACTAAGTGATTTAGTGAATCTGGTGAAATATAGACAAATGTGTTCCCTTGGCCATTGGTTCAGTTATCATCAGTTCTCTCTAATTGAAAGAAATTTTGTCTTATTTTTAAACTTTAAACTTTTTAAACTTTATCATTCTCCATCAATTTCCTTTCCCTCCATTTTATTCTTTTTGGTAGGGCTCAGGATAAATGTACTGTACCTCAGAGGAATTTTTTTACCTCTTCTGAGCAGGTCGCTGAGCCTTTCTTGGGATTGTGTATAAAGTGGCAGTTTTGGCCAGGTTGAACATTTGTTAAGATAAAGAATCCAGCTAGCAGGTCAGAGGGCTTTCCTGTGTGGTGATTTTAATGCTCACAAATACTATGGTTAATTTAAATACAGTCATAACTAGATATAGGTGTCAGCTCAGGAAAGAAAGACTCATGGACCAAAATAACATACCAGGGTTGACTGCTAGAGCAGTCACAAGCCTCCTGGCAGGAGCGTGCTGGAAGGAGAGAGTTTTTTAGAAGAGGAATTTCCTGCTGTGTTCACAGGGTGAACAGGTTGAAACAAGAACTTTGGGGGGAAAAAGAAGAGAAGTCTATCTGTCCCATGTTGCAATTAGTTGAGATTTGCCTCTCCTTACACCAGGACATATGAGGAGAAGGTGACCAGAAAAGAGCCAGATAATGTTTCTTCTGCTGCCCAGGAAGAACAAGTTTTAAAACCCTTCCTGGCAGTGAGAAGCTGAGTTGTGGAACTCAGTGCCACAGGAAATTAAGGAGGACAAAGGTGTAAGTTAAAGATGGAATTAATGAGGTTCATGGAGGGTAGACATCACGGTGGCTATAAAATGTAACTGTCATGATGTACCCTGCTCATTCAAGTTAAGTTTAAATCTCTAATTTAACCAGAAAGTGAGAGGAACATGTCCTAGTTTTATAATCATCCTTAACGGCCTGCTCTGAGCCGTGGTCAAGGACAAGCATACACAGTACTGGCAAGACAATTCTTGCAGGTCAGGGAGCTTGAATTTTTTTTTCTCCAGAAACGAGGTATTTATTTCTGTGTAGAGTTCTGTATTTTTCAAAGGTTGCAGTGAAAATAAATTCTCAAATGATAGCATTCAGCCTTTGCTCTGATTTGCATAAGGAGGAAATACACAGGTGTTCATTAGGAACCTGTAGTGATCAGGCAAGTTGGATCTTTTACCAGTTTTCTGCTCTTCATGCAGCTCTAAGTCTTGTGTAGGAATTCAGTCACGTCGTCATCATCGCACCCTGTGCTTACAGAATGAATCCAACTGGGGTATCACTTTTGTACTTCTAGAAACTGCATCCTGTGGTTTCCTCTATTGCTTTTGAGATGGTTTGTATTCTTTAAAGTTATATCAGTAGCAGCTTAATTTTGTATCAGACTAGCTAGATTTTTACGTCACACTTGTAATTTTGTGTCAGAAAAGATAGATTTATTAGATTCTGACTCTCTCTGCCTGATAAGGATGATTTTTTTTTTTTTAATTTTGTACTGGTACAGAAAGAGGGCTTTGATTGAATACAATCTATTTGAAGTTTGATTTTTCTATTAAAAGTTTTATAGTTAGGGAGGAAAAAAATACCAGAAATCACTTCTTAGACTAATTTGTTTTTCTGTAGCTTCTTGATAGATGGCAATCTTGAACATTTTTGGAATCAGCCCATTAAAGCACATCTGAGGCTTAAATTTCAGGATTATGCTAGTATGCTAATTATTTCTGAAAAATGTGTCTGGCACATAGTGAATTATGCTGTTGAATTCTTCAGTCTTAAAACAAATATCTACAAGTGCATCTTGATCCATTCCCCAGTGTTCTTTCATTGTTCTGTTCTCTGTTCCTGGAAGAAGACTGAGAAGCTGATGGGGATGAAGTGAGTGGGAGAGACATTAACAGTACTGAAGGCTGATAACTACTTTAGATTTTTAAAATGTCTACTTGGACTTTGAAGTTTAGTATATTTAGTAAAGAAAAAAATGCTAATTTAATTAGCATTTTCATTTATGGATAATTCTGTTTCAAGTTGTCCCTTCCCAAGACTAGTTTTAATATTGGTGTTAGCTGTTCCAAGAAAATAGAAAGCAAAAACTGCTTTTCATTTGGGGGTTGGGAATTTACTTAAACATGAATCCCTGAGGAGGAGAATCACTTGAGTTTTCTTTAGCTCCACCTTAATTGTGTTGAAAAGTTTCAGGAGATAGTTATATGAAATGTCCTCCATCATTTAGAAATTTATGGAATATTATTTTAGAGTACAAATAGTAAGTTTATTTCAGTTACTAGTTCTAAATTTTGAATTGTGCAAAAATAGTCCATACATGTTGGGATGGGCATTAATTCTCTTGGTAACTGACTAAATTATATTGAAACATATCTATATATATATCTATAATTAGTACTGCGTCTACACACGATAAAAAGATCTTGGTGGAATTATACCATTTAGATGCATACGTCTTAGATGCCTTGAACCTGAGTTCCTGGAAAATATTTTCTGGTTATATTGAACAGTATAGCGATATAGATTGTTAAAGCCCAGGGAAACGTGTCTTTTTGTCTTTATTGGAAATCTTGTTGGCATGCAAGTGCATGTGATGGCATGTGCATCCTTTGTTTTCTAGAATTCCAAAATCCAAGGAACACTCTTACAAAATTTTGCTATTCTAATCCACATTTTATATCTGTTTGCACAGCAAAATTTAAATGACTGGAGCCTACAGATTCATAAGTTGTAAGCTTATATTTCATATTTTGTTCCTGAAAATGCCTTATTTTCCTGGAAGAAGATCTGAGAGGATGCACATTGGTCAGAAATAGCCTCCAGTTCCCAAGCACCAAAGATCTTAGTATTTCATAGCTCTTCCCAGCTCGATTTCAACCTAATTTGGCACATAAATTGTAGTTGACCTCAGACAGAATAATTCAGATGTTTGAACCTCTTAGATGTGTAGCCAAAAGCGAATTGTCTTGTTGCATGTATTTTTAAACATCTGCAAGCTGAGCCGAGAAGCTGAATGCAAATTCTAGGACTTGAAGATACCTGTGAGGTTACGAAAATCCCTTTGGGACTGCAGAGAATCCTGGTGCCTATGAACACGGTTTTTTTTCTAGGCATGATGTATTTAGAAATTTAGTATTTGCTTTAATTTCTGGTAACAGAAGTACAAATGACAATAGAAGCAGCTCATCAATAATTTAATAGTAAATGTACAGTCTGAGCTAACAACTTTTGTTGAACCTTTTAATGCATATTCCATGAGGACTGAAGGAATTGTTTCCTGCAGTTTGTATTTCTGCTTTATTGGGATAGAAGAACAATTTTTCATTCATGCATGACAAAAAAGTTGTAGCAAATTAACACTAGCAGAATTGGTTCTTTCCACAGCTTTCTTTTAGTCAAGTAGATACCAGTATATAGACAAATGATATTTTCAATAGATTGCAGAGGAATTCCCATGCCTCTTAGTTAGGAGTAAGAAACAGCTACCTTCTCAGCTCATGATAAGTGGGGTTTAGGTGGGGAGCTTTGACCACTTGGAAATTTTGACTAATATAAATATGTGGTGATTATCTTACTTAATTAAATGTTGCGTAGATCTCTGTAAATTCCCAATTTTCATTATACAGTAATTTTTGCTTGAGATATTTCATTCTCTGACTGTGTTTTTTTAAAAGTAATGGGGGAAGCCTACGTGTCAGCAGGATGTGCTACTTGCACAAATTGACCTTTGAGGGAGAATTGTGTCTAAACATTGATTTTTGAAATGCTTTTATTGTCTGAAACCACGGGTTTGATTCCAAGATGGGATTGTTTGGTCCTTCACCATTATAAAGCTTATAAAATGGGCTCTGATGAGATTTTTTTCTGTGGAGGTTGTTCTTATAAGCACCTATAATACAGGATTCTCTTGACTACAAAAGACATGACTCTTTTTATAACTGTAAGCTCTTCTGGCCAAACTTCTGTCTAGTCATAGGTCCATAATTTACACTCACCCTCTTCTACCAGCCATCCTGAACAAAGTTGCATGTCAGTGGTTGGTGAAAAGACTTGTCTGTGCACTGATTTATAAGAGCCTCTCAAATGTTTGGAAAGTTTCAATATGCTTTCAGAAACACTGCAAGTGTTGATTCATGCTGTAAGGAAATGGATGTGTGGCACCATGTTTTAGATGACTTTGCATGATGTGCTATTACCCAACAACACAAATTCAGTAGGTTCAGAACTCGCTTTGGGCTTCCTTAGTTTGTCTATAGAGTTATTAGTTCTAAAAGCTGTTCTGTTCTGAAACTGAAGGCAGTAAGTTACATGGGCCCCCACAAGTTTGTGAGTTCATTTGGCATCCCCATACAGGATCTGCTGCCAGTATGCATCCACAGATGAGACCAAACCTGCTGTCATCTCTCCACAGAGATTCCTTTTCTTCTGAAGATCTTGTTTTAAAAAGAAGATGAATATTCTGGTCCAGGATAACAAGTTTTTTTGTTTTGAGTTTTAGCAGTAGAAGCAGTAGAAATTGCCACGTGTTTCCTATGATATTGGGGTCATGTTTGCCTCTTCGTCTTCAGTAATGAGGTGTGCAGGAGCTGCTTCTGTGTCATCTGTGTCATGGAAATTAGCTGTGGTTTTCTCCCATGGGCCTCAGCAAATGTTGGCCTTGAGCTTTGGAAACTTGAGGTGGAGAAAAAGGAAAGAAATAACTGAGCTCCTTCCCATAAAGCAAAATATCCAGGAACAAGATCCAGGTGGGAATTCAAGAGTATTTTTGAGCACTAGGTCACCATATTTAGGAGCAATGACTTAGTATATCAGCAACCAGGAGTAGGTAGTGGCCTCAGCTGGTGTAATTTCAATTGAGGATAATAGACTATTGTAGCTTTCTGACTATATACATTAAAACAGGTTGGCATACCAATACCTGATCCAGAAGAAATGTGTTAGAACTGCACCCTTAAATACCTTTTAACTTATATAGGAATCTTTTCAAACCCAGGTTTGAAAGGCACCAGTGACTCACAGGGATATACACTGTCTGGGAAAATGAAGCTCCTCTGAGACTGGCAGTTTTGGGATGTTGTGCTCAGAAACAGCTGCCTGAGCAGTGTTCCAGGAGAATGTAAACAGGGAGGGAGATCTGCTACAGCCTATTTGAAGAAAACAATAGCGTGATGTGGTTTTCTGGGATTTTCTTCCCTCATAATTGCGATGCTTTTGATTAACTAAATTTTTGACAATGTCTGATCGTGAGGTAAAGTGAACTGTAGAGCCTGTTAGAGAACTAGTGCAGCTATGAAATGAAGGTTAATTTATTATGAGTTCAAAAGGAAATTATATTTTTGGGGAAAAAACTTTGGGATCTATCAAGTCAACCTTTTATGTGAGCCTAAGTGTATCTGGTGGTTAGCTGTTCTTGTGGGTTTATCTCTGTCATGTCTTAAGACAGAAAGCAACATGTCTTTGTCACAAAGCAACTCCAACTGTATAATTTCAACTGAGGATGTTATCTGTATTGTGGAAAACACCCTTTTTACTTTCTGTTTTTCAGGACTTGCTGACAGAGCAGCAAATTTACCACAAATCACCTTTCTCTCACCTTGCACTTTTCCTCCACAGATGTGAGGGTCTTGCTGAGCCATTGCCAACCCTCGGCAGCAAGGCTGTGCCAAGCAGGAGGATTGCAGTGAACCTCCTCCCATGTCCTAGGGGAGCCAAATGCCAAGTGTGGCAAAACCCTCTGGGGAGGGTAGCACAGGTGCGTGAGAAATGTTGGGAACATGGCTCTGTATTGATTTTATATTAATGTTTGACATGTAGATTGGGAATAATATTCTAGTGGCAATTCCTCTCAAGACATGCACCATTATAAAAAATAAATGTCAGTGCTTGCCCTCCATGCATGCAGCCTTCTGATTCACACAGATAATCTGAAGATTTTGAAATTTAGGTTGTCCACTCCTCTCTCTTGGCAGTGAAAAATTAATTAGTGTGTCCTGAAATCATTGTTAAGAAAATAACACCAGGGATTTTTTTTCTGCTCCTTTTGCTCTTCTTCGGAGACTTTGAGCAACAGTAAGTGTTCAGGCTCACCAACAAAGATAAATGCTGAGGTCTGATCCATCCTGCTTTTCTCCTGCTCTCTGCTGCACCTTCCCATATCTCCCTCAGCCTTTCTGATGAGTTCTTAGTAAAAGTCCCATTTCAGATTGTCAGTACCAGAAAGCACAGAGATAGAGCACTGATTCTATGCATAAATATATTCTAATAAATCACAAGTCTGTGATTGGTAAAAGTCAAGTTTTGATAAAAAATGAGTCCAGTTCTGATAAAACATAAGCCAGGCCTCATAAGCAATTCTGATATTTTTCTTGTGTATGCTAATTTCTAAGCTATTACAATTATGTTCAGGTGCAATGTGAAGCTTTTCCAATTTTATTATCAGTGAAAAGTGCACACTTCATAGCTAGAGACTGAAATCCGCTATTCCTTTAGTCAAAAATATGCACAAAAAAGGGAAAAATAAAATATTTCCACACTCTATACTGTCAGAGTACACAGGCTGATGGTGTGGGAACACCCTGAAATTTGCACAGAGAGGTTGTGTTCTCCTCTGCTGAGAACGACATCTGTAAACATCACAGTGGAGAACACTATCCACTGATACATGGAGAGAAAGGTCTAATTAACTTATTTTATTGCCTGAGAAGTAGTTATAATAATGTGAAATAATTTGATTGTCTTTATTCTGAACCTGAAGGCAAGACTGAGAAAGTCCAGGGTTTGAGTTTTCCATGGCGACTGAAATCAACCAGACTGGTGGGACTTGTATGGCTTGTGCACATTGCTGGTACCTTCTGGGATGAAGATTTGATTCTCACTGCAAATTTTCTGGAGCTGTCTGTTCCTTTCTGTGGTCTTTAATTTCCTATAGACAGGGAAAAATTAAAATGAGTAAATTATCATGTCAGTAGGCTTTAGGAAAGGAAACATACTATTTTCATTAAAGCAAATATATTCTTAGAAGAAATTAATTTCCTTTGGTTGGAGAAAGGATGGTATCCTCACTTCCAGCTTCCCCTGTGATTTAAGAAAACAAACAGAAAAACCTCCATGGTGAGCTAGGATGTTTGCCTATTTTAACATTAAAGGAGCTACTTAGTCCAGTCACTTTAAAGCAGTAAGAAACCATAGATAATGTATTAGCTGCTCAAAAAAATTTAATTCTTTTTAAGAAAACAACAGAAACACTGATTTGTTCACTTAAGCTTAAAAAGGACTTACCAGGTGGTCTCTTTTCCAAGGTTTGGGCAGATAATACATTCAAGGCTTACAGAATAAAGAAGCCTAAGCCTCAAGCATCTCTTCTCCTCATATTCTTTCGAATTACTGTACAGTAATTTATGTAAGTGGCTTCTATTGCTTTCTTAATGACTACCTAATTTTCTTGCTGTGTTTCCTCTCACAGGATCACAGGATGACTACACAGTTACTTCAGTGATATCAGTATTAGACTAGATAATCTTAGATTTCTAGACTGAGCTATCTCCACAGAACATGAAAAAAGGGAAAAGAAAACATTTTTCATGCTTGAACAAATATAAAAGTGATGCGAAAAAAGGTTGTTAAGATTAAGGCAGTGGAGAGGTATTGCTTGAAACCATGATACTTCTTTATATCTTAGTTTTAAAATGATACCACACACATTTCACAAAAATACTGAGTAAAAATATGACTCTTGACCACTTTCAGTGCTGTTACATTTACAAATATTTTCATTTCTTCCCTATTAAGCTGCCAATTTATAAAAACAATTATTATTCAGAATAAGTTTCTGTGCATGATTTTAAGTGGCTATTACGCCAAAAGTATTTGTTTTTTACTTACCGGCAATATACTGAAGTGTAAATGGTATACCAAGTTAGTTGAACAATATTTTCTTATTACTTACCATTTTGAGCACATAAACTTTTTTCAACAAGATAGAAAATGTCTTTCAACTTCCAGTTAGATAAAAAGACATGCAAATATCGCTTAGTAACACTCTTTTTTATTAAAGCGGTTTCTAAGAAAAGAAAATTAGGACTATTTAATGTTTTTCTTCACCAAGGAAAACAATACTGAGAACAGAAGAAACTGTTCATCTGGAGTATAAAATACTTCTCTCTTCTTAGGAGATGCAAACACCTTTTGTTTCATCATATCAACAAATGTCTCTTTTTACGTTGTGGAGCACAGTTCGCTCATAGCTTCCGATCCAGAAAATGATTTTGAGATGCAGTTTAAGCAGTAAGCCTGTAATAGTTGATTATGTTGTGAATTTCCATTGCTCATTCCTATTGTGCAGGTAATGACTTTGGGGGCAGAGAACGAAATGAAGTTCCCCATTGAGTAGATAAACATTTATTACTGCTTCTCTGGGTGCCAAATTATAGGCTAGTTGATAGTGAGAACCTCTATCAGTTTTTAGCCTTTGACTCCAGATGAGTGAGGTAATCACATGACTCATATCACCTCCAAAGGAAGAGCTCCTCTTCTGAAAGAGTGGTTGAAAGAATTTTGCTGCATTATTAATAAAAAAACAGAGGCAACACAGAATCCCTGATGTCTCAGGATGATGAGGTGAGACTTTGAATTGTCCCATAGGAAATGGTTTTATTTTATTTATTTTCTTCCAGCAAGTTTTGCATTTCCTTTGTTGCCACAGGCAGCTGTAGTGCTTTCATGTATAGAGTACAAAATGCAAATAGCAACTCTACAGTTGATAAGTGGTTGGAAATGCTTAGTGCCACAGAATGGCAAACCTACTTGGAATGTGTTCTCTCATACATACATTTCTATTTTGTGGTACATCTGCTCAGGGCTCCTGGGTAACCATGAGGAGCAAGGACATTCTGCTAAAGTCACAGCGATGGTGACATGGGATGGTAAAATACTTGCAGCAAGCGTCAAAATAGAGTACTATTGAAAAAAATCACTCTTCCTAATCACATACACACTGAATTGGTGAAGGGTATGTAGTCAGAGGCTCGGTGTTTCATTAATGATGGATGACGTAATTCAATAATGTAGTTTAAAATTAACATTTAGTAAGGACTCACCTATAGTTAATTTGTAATAACTTCACTTTTATTTTGATGATTTAGGTTCATTGCTCCAGCAGCCCTGCCTTGGGAACACTGTCTAACAAGTTTAGCTGGTAATGTTTAACAAGAGCCAGGGGAGCAATGACACCTAACCCATATGAGATTTAAGGAGCAAGAGATTCCCTCTGATCTAGAACATTCCTATAGCTTACAGCTCACTGTCATTGTCACCTCTTTCAAAAGGAGCTAGTTATCTTCATAAGATAATGCACTTCCTTATATTTCTTGTATAACAGATTTAACTTTTTTCGGGTGTATGAACACATGATGTTTATTTTTGTGCCCCCTGATTTTGCACAGCAACTTGTAATGGGTGTACGTGAAATGTCTGTCAACCTACTAAGTACTTACCTGATTAAATAATACTCTTTAGTAACGATATGCCTTGGCTAGGTGCTATAATGAGGTGAGGGTAAGTCACACCACAAAACAGAGTGCAAAATTTAAATTAATGAGGTCTGGGTTTGGGGCTTTTTTTGGCTAAAGTGATTTTAAGTTAGGCCTATGTTTATCTTTATTGCCCATTCAACAGTTTTATTAGTAAAAAGTGCTGAGGTACAGTTTTAGTCGAAGAACAGCAGCACTCAGCAAGTGCTAAGTGCAGTAGGCAGGTACCGTTTGTGTACGCTGGCAGTGGAGAGGACGGCGCTGTGGAAGTTAACAGTGTGTTTGTAGTTCCTTATCATAGTTTAGTTGATCCATGACTTTCATGCAAATCCAAAGAAAATCAACCAGGATGGTCAGCATTCTAGAAAACTTTCCCCAAATCCACAATTTGAAAGAATTAGTCAATTGAAGAAAAGGTTTAGGATGGAGATTCAAATACATGAGAGGTTGTTGCAAAAAGGAAAGTACTAAGCTGTCCTTTTGTCTGTGGGGAACAGGAGAAGAGTAATAATGTTTTTACATTCTAGTGGGGAAGATTTAAGTAAGACATTAGGGAAACCATTGTAAGTGTAGGTTAGTGAAGCACAGCAGCTGATGGATTATAGAGATGCTGCAGCACCCCTGTTGAAGATTTTGGGAATGAGTTAGGCAAACTTCTACCAGAGGCAGATTAATGAAACTTGCTATGAGCAGAGGGGTGGCAAAAATGGCTCGTGGCATCCCTACCCATCCTCTCTAGGTCAGCTCTGTTTTCATACTGTGCTTGGGAGGCAGTGAGGTTAAAAACTTTGAATTGCAGTGGCTTCTTTACCCTGGTCTGTTTTGATTGTGTGTCTTACTTTGCTCTTGTTAGGGTATAAGGTAAAACTTAAAAATACTTTTGACCAGTAAGTTTCCATAGCTTTCTTTTCCCAGGAAAGGTATTAAAAGAAAATGCAGCATGTCTGTTTAATACTATCTTAGCCCTGGCTTTGTGTTACTTGGCAGTATTCTTTGTTCATATGTTGTGAATGAAATATTTTTCTAATAATTTGAAACAAAATTTGCATATTGTCATTGGATAAAATTAAATCCCAGAAATTTATGGGTTAATTTCCATTTTTATTTAAGGGTGATTTGTGGAAATTAATTAATTGCGGGTTGTAAAATGCCCTTCTGGTTTTTTTTGGATATTGTAACATGAATAAATAAAGTCTCTTTTATTTTAAGTCCATGTAGCATTACATAATTTCCCACATCAATTTAAACTTCTGTTCTCTAGAGAAGGTGTTATTTACAGTAAAATCCTATAGTATTCAAAGTAATATAATGTGTCTGGTCGCAGCTGATGAAGACATTGTTTTCTAGAAGGGACGGTAAAGTTCATCGGAGCATTAAAAAGGGTATTCTTGGTGTCTCATATGTAGATACAGCCTAAGCACTTGAATAACCAGCAGAGTCATTAGGACATTTGCCTGTAAGAATACTAGTGTTGGTGGTGAAAAAATAGAAGTAGTTTTTGCTTATTGTCTTCTTTATTTTTCCTTAGTATCTGACCTTTCTTGCTTAAATATTAATTTGCCCGACCTATAGTTTGCCTTTCCATGTCTTCTTTTTGTTTCAGTTCAAGAGCTGGAACAGGAAAATAGTATTGGGGCCCCACTGATATATTTCCATTGAATGGTAACAGAATTTAACTGACTGATATTATACAGTCCTAATGAATTTTATTTACAGCAGTCGAGATCAGAAAACCACTTTCTAACAAAAACCAAACTATTGTTTCCACACAAGTGCTTGTCCCAACGTGCTCTTAGATTTGGAAAAAGAGCAGTGCAAAGTTCCATCAACATTTTTTAATTAGGAAAGATTTTAATTGTGATCTCGGACTTCAAAAAGATCTACGGTCTTTCTCAGTGCAAACATAGTGGCATATATAGCTTCTGCCTCTCTTAAATCTCTTCTTTGAAAAGCACAATTAAAAGTGTATTTTTGCTGCTACTGTCACCACACTTTAGTTCTATGACAATTTTAAAGGAGGAATTTGCTTTGAGTCCAAAAGGATGCGGATGAAGTGCTACACATGAGAGAGAATATATTCTAGTGGGTTTTTAATAGATTTAAAAAAACCACTGTTTGTCTTACAGAAACAAGTAAAGGGCCTCCTGTGACACATAAGATTTTGTAAGCACACTGAACTGGCAATCAGCTAATCTCTAGTGTCAGAACGATATCAGTAATTGGATCCCCTATGAAACAACAGGAGTCAGTGGTGGGTGGATTGTTTCTTTGCAGTGCAGTGCAGTGCAGGCAGCTGAGTGCTCCGTGCTCAGCTGCGAGGTTGTGGGAGCATGATTGCCACAGTATCAGGAGAATTGAGACAGGTTTTTAATTACCGCTTTATTGAATTATTTGGTATTATTTCCTGCAAGTGCGCAATGAAGCACCATGTGAGAATACTAATTTCTACTCGGTTAATCATGGGTAGTAGGACTTCTGTTGCATGCTTGTAGCCTTCTTGTGTCTTTTAGTTTTATAGTAATCATGAGAGATACCACTTTCACAATTCTATACTTAATGTAGGTAAATTTTTGAGTCAGAAATAATATTGTTAATGTGCTTGTGATATTATGATTGAAGGTCACAGGAGAGACTTCAGCTTTTCAGGGTACCACCATGGGAATGCCTTGTTGTTTGAGAACAAAAAAAAAATTCAAAACGTAGAAGGCAGAAGTAAGAAATAATCCTATTTTCTGTTGCTTGTAATAAGTAGGCCTGTTTTGACTCAACTAATTATCAGAAGCCCCTGTTCTGCTGTGAGTATTTTCACCAAGAGCAATAACTCCTACAAGACAGATGTCCTGATATTTTGAAAGAGTGGTTTAAATATGTATGTGTACGGTTTTTTGCATCTATTTGATGTTAAAATTAATTTTAGAGACAGCCATGATGTAAGATGCTCTTTTTCTTTTACTGCCTCAGTCCATACTTCTGTGAAACAGTATAGCATATTTTTCAAGCCATTTAGGGCCCTAAAAGGCTAACTTTTTAATCACCAAAGTACCAAATAAAGCCAAGTCTTTGAAACTGTATAAAAACATTTACTGTCACATTATGTACTTAGCATGACTTGAACAACAGCTTCAACCTTCTGAAGTTGATTTTTTCCCCCAGCTTTGACGTAATTTTCCTTCACCAATCACCTGCAACTGTTACTGATGCTTGAATGAGTCAAAATACTTGAAAACTGTTTTACTATCTCATTCTAAATCTGGAGGACCTCAAAGTCAGTCCCTATTCAAATTATATCCATTGAGTGGAATTGGAAATGGGGAGTATCCCTATGGGGAATAGGGAATATATATGCAGAGGAATACATAGAGGGAGCATTTTAAAAAGGGTTTTATTTATAATGGATGTTTGTGTGTTCTACATTTATACTATATTTTTAACTTCTTCAGAAATGAACATAATTTCAGCTTTTATCGTCCATCCACAGTGACACTTTGTTACTTTGCAGACCAGAACTAGGCAAATAGAGGGAGAACAGTGTTGTGTCTTCTCAGCTGTGTGTCATTACTATATGACTGTAACAACAGTAAACTGTTGTTTCATGCAGTTAAAGCAGTATTAGAACTGACTTTGGAAAGAGATCAAGGAAGGATATATTAAGTCCAGTAAGTTTTAAAAACCTGTCAGAGAAAGACAACTTTTGATCTGATTTGACGTAGAAAAGAAGAGAGTTTTTTCTCTTTGAAATTAATTGCTCTTCTTCCAAGAACTGTTTCATGGAAGTTAGTTCCTTAAATGAAAGTATTTACTGTGGGTGAGCCCAAATCAGTTTTGTCTTTTCTGCTCTCAGTGGTTAAATTAAAAAAAAAAAAATCAAGTATATTTGCATCATTTTATTATTTTGCCTGAATGAATGCTACACACAGAAGTAGAGTCTTCTCTTGCAGAGCCCTTAAATATCTGACCACGTCTTAATCTTCACTGGGGCTCTCTCCCTGGAGCATTGGTTCAGAGGGGGATTTGGGATTTTCCTCATCCTTTCCAAAACTGCTGCTCTGGTAGACACACACACACTGTTATGTTTTGGGTTTTATTTTTAAGATTGTTTCCTCAACCACTACCTCTTGCCATAATTTTCCCAGCCTTTAAATGTTTTTCTCCTCTATTGTAGTTTTCTGTGAGAAGGCATTATGTGCAAGGTTTTGCTGCAGCCACTTTTCACATTTACAGCACTGCTTTTTCGGCTTATTTTGGCAGATCGAGCAAAGTGATAAGATTGCTATGTAGGAAAGTTAGAGAAATATATCGGTGCTGTCCTTGGCACTGATACTTTTCCAAATACTCTATTTTCTTAGTTGTCTTTTTCATGTTCCACATAATGTCAGCATCACAGATTCAGGGTCTTAATCAGATCCCAACTTTGTGGTTATCGCTTCTCTTTTTACATGGTTTTTTCCCAACAACATAAAAACCACTTAGGTTTTACTTTACTTTGACCAATTATACATTTTTTACACCTGCTGTTTCTGTGGCTGGGTGTGCAGTGAGGCAGCTTCTTGGTTCCCAGTGCTGGGTTTCTTGACAGGCTGTGTTGACTAATTGGTCTCTGCCATTTCCTCTGTCTTTATCTCCTTTCTCTCGCTCCCCCAGTCAGAGCAGAGCCTCACTGAGAACAACCCACAGGAAAGCACTCTCCTTGAGCTTCTGACAACCACCTCGTCTTTGGTGCTGTTATTAGCAAAACAAAAGCAAAAGTCCTCATGTGGGCTTCCTGCAAGTAGTGAGGAGTCAAACTGTGAATTAAACATCTTTCCCCTACTTTGCAACTAGGAAAGAAACATATGAGTGATGTTTGAGGCACAGATCAGGTGGCTTTTTCAGAACACCAAAGAGACTGTTAAGTTTTTGATACATTGCTTATGTTTTGTCCTTTCAGGAGAAGTAATCATAGCATGTACATTTGGTAAGGTAATAGATTTAAGAACTGAATCACAAGGTAGGTATAATATAAGTACAGCACTCCATTCTCACACACTATACATAAACTTTGAGCATCCTTCTGCTCTTCAAATTGATAAGCCCATATAGAAATGGATCGCTTTACCAGTGCTCGGAAATGCCTAAAGTGATTTAAAATCTTATTTACCTTCTTCGTTAGAATTTTAATTCAATTTGAAAATTATAGAAAAGCTTTCTGTTCATGGCATTTCATGACATCATTTTAACAGCATTTGCTGATAAATTGAAGCCATCATAGAGCAAAACAGTCAACTTTTTCATGTGTATTTCAAGTTGGGAATTTAAGCGTAACATTCGATGTATTCATGTTTGAAATTCTACTTGAAAAAAGTGTACTGAACAAAATACAGGAATTTACAACTACAGCATCTAACCTGATTTTGATTCTGCCCAATCAAAATGCCCTGTAAGTATAACACGATTGTGTTTAAAAAATTTTTTCATTGAATAGTAAATTCACATATTTTCTTTTGTTTTAAGGAGTTATATGGTCCAAAGTTAAAGCTTTTGGGGCATCTTAATTGTGTATTTCCCTGTTTAACCTGCTAACAGCTGTTTGCTTACTTCTTTTTTTCTCTGGTCTATGGTTCTGGACTAACTACTAGTCCATTTAAAACCTATGTATGTATTTTTTATTTCTGATATAAAGTCAGCCTTAATTCCATGGCAAGGTGTTTTGCTCATTTTGGGATTAGATTGCTCTTTGCTATGACATATTCCTTATGAACTGAAGTACTATGATTAAATCTTGTATGACCTATAACTTTCCTTCTTAGGTTAACTCAAACTTTAATTTGCATCAGGGTAGCATCGATAATATCCCAAACATCTCTGTTAGAGTGATAAAGTTGTCCAAGTGCACTATAAACTGGTGTCGAGCTGCTACAGGTTCTGCAATTGACTTGTTGGAGGATGTGCATAGCGAGATCAGTGTCAGTATCTCCGGACATTAAGGGTTTTCCTTGTCCATCAGCTTCTTTGATGTTCACAGAAGGTACTCAAACCAGTGTAGCTGCACAATGTGACAAACACCACCAGCTACTATGGCAGATGGCCATGAAAGTTGCTGACCTTCAGGCTAAGTACTCAATTAATTTTAATTTTGACTCTTGGATCCATTCTCCCTTATCCGATTGACTCATAAAAATTGGTGGAAAGCATCAACAGAAATTTCATTTACTTCTTTTTGACCTGAGTTCAGGTAGCTTGTATGTGTATCCATATACATACATAAAAACAATTCCCAAAGTATGTAGATTAAAGTTCATTGGTAACTTGGTTTAATTTCAGCTTTTTCAAACTCACAAAAGATTTAGGTTGAAAAATTTTGAAAGTGTGAACAATTGAATTTTAATTGTGGTCACTCAGGATTAAATCTAATCCTGGCTGCTAAATTACTTAACCATTTTAAAACACTTTAATTACTAATTACACCTGTACAAAACTACTTTTTAAAAAAATCAAATCTGCATTTCAAGAATATAGTGTATTTTTCACATATTTCAGTTGACTAAATGTGTTTTAACAGCTTGTACTGTACAGCACCAAAATTATTTTTATCATCTTCTCAGTAATATACAAAGCAAAAGTTTTGTCAAAGAAGTTTACTAAGTTGTAAGTTTATCTGGCACCCCAGTGTTTAAGCAGTTAAGTTAAGATCTGAAATCACCTTCTTGGGAAAGTAAAAGATGTGATGACGTGCAAGGTATTATCTCTGACCACCAGTGGCCATCTCCTCCACCAGTCTGTTCTCTGGGAGGAACTGAGGTCCGACTGATGGTCCCTCTGAACGGATACAAAGAGGAAGCTGAGGAACCCTACGAAGTTTGTCCCTCCTGCTCGGTCGTGGTTCCTCCTGTTGTGGAGGTGTCTGTGGAGGCTGGCCCTTTCCTTGACTTACCTTTAAGCAATGAGGGAGCAGAGCAGGAGAGAGCCAAGGAAAAGACAGGACCGGCCTTGGCAGCAAACATCCTTTATGTGAAGACAAAAAGAGAAGCTTAGGGAGGAGGTGTGAGTGTTGTCTAGCCCATTTTGTCTGCTGTCAAATGCCTTTCTGCATTTCTACCTAGTCAGTGCAGGCAGTTTCCTTAAAATCAAAATGGGTAACATTCTGGTGTACGTCAACGAATATGCAAACAGACAAGTTTGGGGATCCTTTGACTTCAAATCTCTTAACCAAATGAGAAGTGTTAGCACTCTTCATAGGGGAAGCAAAACAGAACTAGGAAAACTTATTCTTTGCTAGAATGCATCACTGCTGTCTTTAATTGCTCATAACTGTGGGTGCGTATGACGACCTTTCTTTGCTGTTATTCTGTAAGCAGGTTTAAGGTAATGCCTCTCACAAAAACCAGAATAGAAATGAATCTTAAATGAGGATTCATTCAAAGATTTCTCTTAAAACTACATCTAGTCTTTAAAGGGCATGTTATGCAAAGTGCCTATGATGGTTTTTCTCAAAAATGAAGGTAAGATTTTCAGAAGAAATTAGAAGATTTTTTGTATTTGTCGTAAGTTTTTCTTCAATATCGTATGAACCCTTTTCTGCTGATCAGTTAAGTTCATTTGCAAATAGGAAGTGAGGGGAAAGAGATTATTCAGTAGAAAATCTGTGTGGTATAAAGCCTTCTATTTCATAAAAGAAATCAGGCCCAAATTCAACTAGTAGTGATTCAGTAGTTAGCAGTCAACTGTTATTGCTTGGTCAATAGCAAAATGAGAAACTGAGATGATACCTACTTGTTATTTTTGAAAA
Source organism: Rhagologus leucostigma (assembly GCA_013397725.1). Taxonomy (NCBI): domain Eukaryota; kingdom Metazoa; phylum Chordata; class Aves; order Passeriformes; genus Rhagologus; species Rhagologus leucostigma. The sequence continues at coordinate 2,118,754 of VZTD01001533.1, forward strand.
ACTCTTTTCCACCTGAAGCAAATGTATTTGCTGATATTAATGAACCTTGGACCTGCAAGTGAAATGAAGCTGGAGGCATTTTGTAAGGCATTTGATCTGTCTCTATTTAATGCTCATGACTGACACTTGCAGTAAATGGAGCCAGATGTTAGATAGAAGGTCCACTGTTTTGGCTGCATTTAATTTTTTGTTGTAGACATTCTTTCTGTACTGTTTAAACTAGAGTACACTTTTCATTAACTTCAGTGGATGGAGGATCATGCCCTTCCATCATAATTTTATTGAGTCTTATTGGAAAAAGTATTCACATAGACCCTGAAAATGTTTCGTGTTTCAGAGGAAACAGACTACACTACGATTGTGTTTAGAGAATGGGAAAGAAGGCTTTAAAGCGGAACAGATTCCTACAGATGGTTTTACATTAATAACAAGTGCTAGAAATGTTTACATGGTATGATTCTCACTTGGTGACTGGGGAGTATATTAAAGATGGAAGGTGTTTCCAAGCCACTGCTGTTACGTGTTAGTCTGTTCTATGAGTACAGCAGAATTTCTGGCTGGTCATACGGAAATCACTGAAAAATGTCTGTGAAATTAAGAAAAAAATCTGAAAATTTACCATCTTCAGTAGAAGCTCATCTAATGTTAGTGTATGCTGTGGGTTCAATTTTGTGTCCCCTTGTCAGTAAGCTAATCTGAAAGAGTTTAATTGGGAAATACCTATTACCCTTTTCCTCAGTGGGACTGAGCTTTCAAACCTATTGAAATTCATCATCAATCCGGTACAAATTATCTTAGCCCAAGGAAAATTCAATGGGAATATTTCCCTCAGGGTCCACCATACTGATTACAAAAAATATCTACGCTTAATACTGAGTTTATGCTTATATCTTCACAACCGATCATGAAAGAGATTCAATGTATACATTCATGTAGAGCCAGTGATGCTGCAAGTGCTTATAGCTCTGATAAATTTTGTAACGGCTTGCATTTACACCAAACTGTGCTTTGCACTTCTGACAAAAATACATATGTAACTCCCAGGCTATAACATGTGTGTTCATTTTTTCACCAGACATGCAAATCTGATGCGTCAGACTTGACAGTGTATAACAGAATATTTCCTATTTTGAACTAGCTCTACTAACACTCTGTCGCCTTCTGTAATAACCTTTTACCTTTCTTAGGGTGAACCACAAATATTTGCACTCATGCTATGTTGACAGTGTCATGCAACACTGATTTCTTGTCATTACCTTCAGCTGCATGATCCTATAATGTAGAATAGCAGCTGGAACTCAGTTGTGAAATAAAGACCACACAGTTGGCTTTTGGGACCTCCTACTTTAGTGCTGTGAAATTCCTGTGGAGTATGACATCCTTTTTTTTTTTAAGAATGCATAACTTTCTTAAAAGTAGCGTTACTGTTTGTTTTCCATTAGGCTTGCAAAACTGTGCTTGGCACAGTCTCAGTAGAAGCTTATTTTCCTTTTATCGTTTAACTTAAATTTTGTGGTGGTGGAAATTCAACCTGATTTTCATCTGGTTGAAGGTCAAATTCTTTTACAAATTAGGACAAATTTAGATTAAGTTCCCTATTTTTGGAGAACCTTGGTAATGTTAACATTTCTTCACTTCCTATATCAAATTTCTGATGTCATCAGAAAGGAGGGTTAGCATCATTGCCATCAGAAAGGAGTGCAGGGAGTGGCAAGGGAGACCTCTAATTCACATGGGTATATTTAAATCCATGACAGAATGGTGAAAGCAGTAGGAGATGCAGATTTTCTTCAATGTCCATCTTATTGTAAGCCTCTGTTGCCTGGTGTTATTTCAGTTTTACAGGCAAGGAGATGTTAAGTTTTGTCCCTTCTGTTCTCTTATATTTAAACATTTGTGTTTCCATGTAAAAGTACTGACATCTTTAGCATCCTGTCCTTTTGCCCAAGAATGCCCAAGAATGCCTTCTTAGGATTTTGCACATGACAAAAAGCTGTTCCTCTTACTGAAACAGGGCTCATATGCCAGGCTTACTTGAAGTCTCTGGAATGACAGCATGAACGTTTCACCACAATCAGCTGGTTGCCTTCTTAGGAATTTAGAGACCTGTTTGCTTCTCTTTGACCTGGTGGGTACCTGAGGTTTTAATACTCATACTTTTAGAGCTTTCTGGGAACCACAGGCAGGACCCTGAAGAGAGTGTCCCATTTATATCCACTCTAGACTCAGCAGATTTCATAGGAAGAATGGAATTCAGAAAGTGGTGCAACACAAGCCCGAAGCTGGGTGCCCTGTGCTGCTTCCTGCTGTGGCCAGTGTGTTGTCTCTGCAGTCAGTGGTGCTGATGCTCTCCTGGAGGGAGGGATAACTGCAGCTTGCTTGTTGTGGATGCTGGGTTTATCAAGCCCTGCTACTTAAAAGCATTGTTTATTAAACCAACCAAACAAGGGAATTAAACAGATTATAGGCTTATCGTAGAGCAAGTGAAAGACAGAAAGCATGTAATTGGAAGGTGGAGTGTTTTGACAGCTTCTGCAGATGGCAACAGACAGAAAGGATGATTGTGTTCCTAAAGTGTAACTTTTTTTTAATAAGGCTCAAATAATTCTAGCAGCTCTTTTGAGGGTATTGCATTTGGCATGAAAAGTATGACTGCATCTCCTTCTAGGTATTGATTATGAAGATTTTATTCGGGCTTTTTTTTTCTTCTTTATGATCCAGAACATTTTGTGAGCAGCACTATTGTTCAGTTTCTGTACTAATTTTTGAAGTAATACTCTGATTTGTTTTTGCAATTTCCAGAAGGATCAGGAATTCAGTATTGCCTCAGAAACTTCGTGTTATTTCAGCACCCAGCAGCATTTTCATACTCAGTATCATGTCTGAAGCAAAATATTTAAATGAAAGATTGTTTCAGAATACTTATTTTTCAGAAGTTTATATAAACATGAAAATAATACAGTGAAGAATTTATTTTTACATGCTTTTGGCTTTTGCCTTTTAAAAACCAAAAGGATTTCCTGAGGGATACGCTTGTCTACATCTGTTTTCTCTACAGCATATGAAATGACAGGCTATACAAAGTGCCCAAATATTAATTTTTGTGGCATGTCTGTGTATTCATCTGTCAACCTTCAGTGAATTTTCTGGTTTTCTATTAGCTTGTCCCAAACTGCTGGCAAGCTAAATTTCTCTAACAGACATCAATTCACTGCATTAAATTCCTATTCTGCTCTGCAAGACGTATTGATTATTTTTTTCTCAGCAAAATGACAAATACCATTTTCATGACAATAATAGAGATTGATTACGATTTTATGGAACAGAGAAGGAGCCAATATTGCTGAAAGAACCTTGGGGCTTATAAAAAATTGGAAAAAAGATTGTTTGAATTAATTAAAAAAAAAATTAATTCATCTGTTGCTGATGAAGCTGAAGTATTTTTGATATAATGAAAACTACAGTAAATGCATGATCATTGGTGAAGTGAGGCAGATTTAAATGTGTTTGTAACATTTGGTGCCTGAAATCACTTGAAGAAACACTAGTAATCCATTTTGAAGGGCTCATACCTATGCATGTAGGTATGCATGATGACATATGCATGATCATGCTGTGTTATCTTGATCAGTGGAAGTTGAACCCGGAAGACAGAAGAAATATTGTTGGGCTTTGTATAGGGCCATCTATTGTAAACTTAAAAGGAAGTAAGTTGTTTGGGGGTTTTTTTTTGGTTTGGTTTGGTTTTTGTCTTTTTTTTGTTGTTTTTGTTTTTGATTCATTTCACTTGCATCTCATGTTATCTTTGCTGGCCATATAAACTGCAGGTCAAGCTCCTTTACTCTTCTTTCACATCTTATCCACTCTAAATGAAGCTAGACCGAGAGATAGTGCGGTATCAAGACGAGACTTGAGTATTTAAATTTGATAGAGTTTGTTTATTCATGACATGGTATCAAAGAAAACTATAACAACAGAATTCACATGGAGTATAACAGCATATGCAGTTTCCATGTGCTTTTATATATTATCTAATATTTAGACAAAACAAAAGAATACCTGTTAATGGATACTTTCATATAAGGCAGGGTTTTCTGTGTGTGATATGACTGTAAAATTCACCTCACGTTCAACAACCTCGTATCAATTTTAACACTTTTTTTTTTTCACTTCAGAATATATTTTTCTGATTGATGTATAATTGAAAAACCAAGGTTAGAGTACAATGGATGTAAGACTTTCAAACAAACTGGAAGGTAGGACAGAAAAGAAAAGAAGTTATGCTAATAACTCTAGTCCCTGAAGTGACACTTCTTTTTGCATTAGTTTATTCTCTGATTTTCTCCATCAAGAAATACGAAGAACTACATTTTTAGTCTAGGAAATGAAATTCAGAAAAGTAAGCTTTTAGAGATAAGCCAGAGCAGTATGCAAAAGTAATTAATTCTGTGTCTCTTGCACACATGAACATGTCAGTACAACTTAGAAAATTCTACTCCTCCCTCCATATAAAAAGTTGTAAATCATCACAGTTCTTATTTAGTGTTGAGCCAAACATAAGCCTGGTTTGAGGCAGACACAAAGAAGAAATGTTTCAGAATTAAGTGTGAGGGCATACTTTTTGCCTTGTTTAGCATACTCACAAATATGTCCAAATGTTTGGGTTTTTTCTTACAATTCCACATTAACTATAAAGTTTATAAAGGACTTTTGTGGCTTTTTTTTTTTTTACTTGAAAGAGTAAGATAATGTATCGTTTACCTTCTACTAATTCTATATACACATTTGTTTAAAAAAACACAGAGCAACAGAGCTGGGGATATAGTATTCAAATGTAAAAGCAGAACAAATAAATGAGTACGTACATCCCACTCTGGAACTTGCATAGGAGCCTAGTGGTTAAATTAACAATAGGGACAATTTCTGTATTTCACTTTTCATGACCTTCTCAATGGTTCACGTACCGCTCTAAAATTTTCAATGGTACACTTTCAACACAAAAGTTATTTCTGTAGTTTATGCAAAACTGTCCAGCACGAAAAAGTAAAATCATTATCTTGTTATAAAAAGGAATGTTTATGACCTTTTAAATGACAGCTGTAGGACCAAAACAGCTGGATAAACAGGCTGAAATTTTTCAAGGTGGCAGCTCTCTCTTGGGAGAGAAGCGTTTGAAATGTCTCTATGAAATCAGCTGTGATTTGGTCTGAATCTGTTGTGATTTGCCCATGGGCGGTAAAATTTGTGATAGTACATCCACCAAGTTACTCGGAAGACCAGTTGGCTCGGTCTCTGCTATATATCTTATGTGATTTTTGCAGATGTGCACCTGGGATTTGTAGGAGTCCTGGTGTCATTTGCTGTTGGCTGTAAATTGTAAAATGTTGGACTTCGACTTGACTAATTTACAGTGTGCTAACAAGCATGTTTATGCCCCAAGAAGTCAGGCAATTGGCATTGTTAATGATTTAGGAGCAATCTCAGGTTTCCTGAAGTTTTCTGCTTGGAGAGAAAGCGCTGTCCAGGTGAGATTGAGGGGTTGCAGTTAGACTTATGTGGAACAGAAGAGGATCCTGTGACTCCTCAGAGTAGCCATAGTGCTGCACAGGTGTGGATGCTCTGCCACCGGCGTGCCCTTTGGTCCACGAACAGGTGGAGCTGCTCTTGTGGGAAGCCGCTGCTGACCAGCCCTTAAGCACCCACATTACTTTTATGTTGATTCGGGGGTGTTCTCGTGCGGTGCCGCGACCTACCAAAAGCGTCTCCAGCAGAAGGCTGCTCGGCAAACCACTACACTCACACACACATACACACACACACACACCGGATGGCTTCTTTGACAAATCGACGGCAAAGAGATGGGAAGAGTCTCTGTATAAAGTTCCACGGCAGAGGTTTATTCAGCCACATGTATGAAGGTTTCCATTTACGTAAAGACACACAACAATGGGGGAAAGGGGNGGGAGAAGTTTCTGGATCAGGGATATATAGGGTAGAAGGGGGCAAGGAGGCCAACTGGCCAACCAGGGAAGCAGAGCTGGGGTACATTAACAGAATGGAACAAAGCATCTTGGGAGAAGCCTTTTCTTCCACCCTAACCTGGGGAGGATTTCTGTCGCTAGGGATGGTCCCACCAATGGTCTGCCTTGTGCTATGGGCCCACCAACTCCCACACTTTTACATTGAAGCAGAGGAGAAGTCTTGGTGCTGCATTCCCTGAAGGAGCCAGAGGAGCAGAGAATGAAAAGAGATACACCTATCTCTTGCTGCATATGTCAACCTTGCTCCTCAAAGCACGGAGAACGTGGGCTCTGTGGTGAAACATGGGCATGGTGAGTATTGCCATGTGGGTGTCCATGGAGAAACTGTTGCTTGTTCCAAGGGGAACCTTTAGCTAAGGAACCCCTGGCGGTGCTTCTTGGCACCTCGCAAGTCAGCTCTCTCACCCTTGTGATGGAAACACGCAGCCACGCTCACACTGAGCCAGCTAGCTCAGGCGACACTAGAAGTAAATGAGTCAGAGACGGCCCCTGCCAGAGTACCGGAGTTTATTGTTACCTCGATGCTGTCCCGGGTGAGAAGGGCAGGATTTCCAGTCCATGTACACTCATACAGGGGTACAGGGGGGAGGCAGGGTAATACAAGAACCAATGGGGATAAGGAGGGGGTGGAGTGGGGGCTGGATTACATCCTCTTCAGGGATACAAGGGGTCTGGCTGCTGGCCAGTGAGACAGACCGAATCTCCATAGGGTCACAAGATCAATGGAGGAGGCCTTTCTCACTGAGGTAAGGGGGAGTCTTACACTTTGGAGCATATCCAGCTGTGGCCTCCCTCTGTACCTGGGCTCTTTGGCCCCCCAGCCACAACAGCTGCTGGTTCAGCCGATGCAACAGGTGAGTTCACTGCAGTTCTAACTGGATGGTCTCCCACAGTGTGCTTTAGTGTCTGATTTAGGCTGCATCCATGATGGTGCTGTCTGGCAATGTGTAGTATTTTCAATGATGTATTTTACCGCTGTTTTCCAGTATAAAATGCTAAGTTCAGAGGAGTTCTGTCAACAAACTGTGTTCATAATAGAATTGTGCTTCCACACCATTTTGTGAAGCAGGAAAGTTCAGTGACCATAAAATGGCGTCAGAAAATAGTTAAAATGCTGTGACTTTTTGCCTGATTTGTTTATAGCTAAGTAATTCTATTTGACTGTGAAAGACCAGGCAAATGCTCTGGAAAGTTATTTTAAATATTATCTGCAACCTGAACCTATGCAATCGCAAGCAGTCTATCACTAATTAAACAACACGTGAAATTCCTCATTGGAATACTGGCTGAATTTTGTTTTAATGTTCTCATTTTGGCTTGGTGTGCTGAAAGCAGCACTAGAAATTCTGCTTTAAACTGTGTCACAAAAATTAATATTTGTAACTGATTTTGGAAATGTAATGAGAGAACATGCTTGTTTCTTATTTTAATTTCCACTTTGAAATGTAAATTGATTTGAAATCATTAAAAACTGAATATAATGCTCGTATGTGATTGATTAAATTACCATTGCGTTTGCTAATTTTTTAATATCTTGTTTTCATGGTGAAATCTTTTAAATATTTAGCCAGATTAGGGACTGTGGGATGAAGCCCTACTTTCATGCAGTAGGCGAAGGACTCTTAAATCAGTCTCTGGAGTTATTTAACGGTTACCAATTACTCCTGCATTGTAAACAATCAAAGTGCTTGTATCTGCAGGCAGTAGATAACCTGAAAATCAAATATATCAGCTCTGCCCAGATCCTTGAGGAGATTGTCTTGTCAGCTAAAACAAGAATAAAAGATGTGATTGTAAATAACATTCGTGGGACAAGCAGGTTAGTAACATTCATTTGAAAAATAAATATAGAACCACCTGTAGCCCACAGTGGACATTAATTGTACATCTGTCAGAAAGCAAAGCCTTAAACCTGAGAGCACGTATGCATTCGATTGGCTTTGCTTCCTGATTGTTTTAAGTTATGGTTTGCCATCTGATGAGAGGGCTTCCCTTATCCGATCTTTGCGAGGAGGTGTAATGCATATCACTGATCCTGTCAGAGGTGTTGGAAACTCCTGCAGTTGGGATACTCTGAGCCATGGAGTGACTGCTAGCCCTACATTTTCCTTTTTTTTTGTGAGAGGGCTGTGTTTATGGCTACATGCATGTCATAGGGATTTTTCTTTATATGAGAGTTAATGCATTAATTAACTAAATTGAATAGTTTTTCTTACCTGTTGTTAACAACTTTTTTCTAGTTTCCTTTCTTGTTACCAACAATAAGAGAAGAGAAACTAATCATTATCTATGAATTTTGATTGAAATGTCTTTATCTCCATCCATTAAGTAGATGAGAAAAATGAAGATTTTTATATAAACTTATTTTAAATGCCATCAGTATTAGAAATAATATAAATTTTACTGACCATTACACTTAATCCCACAGCACTGAAGTTATTTGAGATTTGGTCGTTTAACATAAGTGCTGGAGCACAAAAAGAGCTTCCAAACCAGTAATATTGTGACAGATAGCTTCATTGAGAATACTAGGCTGATCCTGCTGTATATGGATGGTTGTGTTGATAGTTTAAGAGCTAAGCTTTTTACTTTTATTTCAAGGGAACAAGAGGGTGGTGGTAACAATTCCTTTATAGTCATTTGTGATGAAAATATTTGGTAAATAAATGAAATGGAGAGGAAAGAGAAAATCTGTTAGCTGCTGTTTTCTTGTATTGACTCTTTTTTTTCCCTTTTAAAGATAGCTATTTAGTCCATTAGTGGGTTTCTTTCCCCTTGCAGGCCGGCTTCCTGTAGGTTTCACTGTGGAGTAGCAGGTGTACAATTCCAAAGTGTCTTTACAAGTGGCTCAGCAGGGCTTCCTGTGCCATACATTCGCTGGAGACAGCTCATCTGTTTAATCCCTGTGTTTTAGTCAACCTTTCTTATTATGCGGACAGGGCTCCCATGCTCAGCTGGATTTTGACTCTCAGAATGAATTGATGGAGCTCTTTGATCTTTGCTGTGTATTGCATCTGTTTCATCTTTCATCTTAATGCATGATCTTCCTAACTTCTAGCTAAAGCTTTATTTTGTTTATTTTACTTTTCTCCACTTGGATACATCAATTTTATTTTGTTCTTTTGGCACGACTTTTTATTTTCAATGAACTTGATTGCACAGCTCTAACATTATGATAATTAAGTTGGTACGAGTATTTAAAACACAGGCAGAGACTCCGAGAGCCATGTTATTTTCAGGGCTGGCACTTTGCATTTTGGAGCCTTGATCAGAATCCTTAAAAGGGATTAGTGTAATTTTTAAAAAATTTGCAGATTACTGCACCTGCTATTTGTGATAAAAAGTGGAAATGCCAAAGAAATAGGATGTGACAGTACGCACATTTGGAGCAGCCTGCTACTGGGTATCGACACCTGAACTACAGTGGCACTGAGCAGTAGTCGGCAGAGCTGGTATAATGCGGAAGTTTCTTGAGGTATATCACCTCGACAGCCTGACACATGGGCGTATATTTAAGTTCTTCCCTTCTAGATTCCTGTTCAAAATTAATCAGCTCCTTAAGAACTGTTAAGAAGTAATACTGTTTCTTAACTGTGGGTTTATTCTACTCCAGGCAGTTTTGATTTAAAATTCCATGTTCTAACTCAGTTAAATGCTGAGCTACAGTTACACTTTGGGTTATCTTGCCCCACCCCGCTCCCCAATCCTAAATTTAAGTATGACAACCAGCAAGGGATTACTCTTTTTCAAATGCATCCAGCAAATTAATAATTTTCATTATACTTTTTAGTTAAAACTAGCACCATCAACAGAGCATTTTCTAATGGTATCATTGATTCCTCTACTTATACAATAGAATTTAAATTCTGTTCTTAAGAAGATTTAAATCAGTGTTCAGCTTTTAGTGAGAGTAGAAATTTAGTTTTTCTCATGATCAATAATGCTAGAGTGGAAAGAGCATTTTCAAATGAGCAAAGAGGTCTACAGCAGCAAAACTCTTGAATCTTTGCTCATAAGAGGTTATATATATTACACTGCAGTCTAGCATCTTACATATATGGCATACTCAGAGCTATTCCCTGTTTTGCTGCATATACTCATGATATTTTGTCCCTTTGGGAATAGCTAGCATTTGTACACGGAAGTTTTTGTGGGGTTTTTTTAATGCTCTTTATCTGGAGATGGCTCCTTATGCAGAACTTCCACTTCCATGTGTGGCATGGTAAAACCTGGGGCAGTTGATTGCTGTGTGATGGGGAAACCTACATTTAAAAATGGAGACGGATCCTCCAGCGGTGCTTCTTTGGTCAGTGACATGTGACCCATTCAGATGCATTACAGGAGAATCTTTTAGTATCCTTGTGCAAATACCGTCTTTGTAAGTGAGGGAAAAAAAGCATAAAACAGTAACTTTTTTTGGGAAAGAACATTTTTACTTTTGAACTTGTTAGGCTTTATTTAAAAGGAACCGTAGTCTCACAAAATTACTTATGTTAGGCTTGATTTCACTGCGACATAGGTAGATAACACTGTTCCTAATGATAATTTCTGTAATGAAAAAGTAAAAAGAGACCTGAAGCTAATATAATACAATCACATCTACTTTAGCTGCAAAAAAGATAATATGATAATTTTTGCCTGATAAAATAAGTATCTCCTCCCCAAACAAGCAAACTAAAAACCCCCCAAAACCCCAAACTATGCTTCTCTTACTGTTACACCTTCTTTTAGGTACTTCTTGACATAAGACTCTGTAAGAGCTCTCTGTCATCTAAAACTGAAAATAATAGGTAACTGACATTGATATGGAAACCAGTTTAAAAATATATAAGAAAGAAATTTAGAATTTGGAAAAAAATGATGACTGACTTGGCCTCCTTGTTATAATTTTTTTTTTTTAATTTGCCTTTGGAGCTGTTGCCTTTTTACTGCTCTGAAATGAATCAGTTGTAAAGTATTATCTGTCAGGAGATTAACTATTTGTATTGAAAGAAGCTCATTAAGTGAATTTAGAAAATTATTAATATCCTGAAGTCCTGTGGTGGGCAGTTTCACAATTTGAGACATATCTTTGTAAAATCCAGACCAAAATGTAACTACATTAACTCTATACTTTATTTTTAATGGATTATAATCAGACAATTTTAGTGGTTTATGTTGTTGAATTTTACTTTTTTTTTAATTTTCCTGTCAGTTTGGTGTTTTGGCTTATGTCACTTTGATTGAATCATTGAAGTTTCAACCTTTCTGATGGGTCACGTACCAGTCTGTTTCTGGCACATTACTAGTGTTTTACATGTTTCAATTTTATTCAGAAAAAATGGGTAATTTTATGAGACTACTTCAGCTATAAGTGCATTTTTTATTTCGGGGAAAAATATAAAATGACACATTAAACATAAGTACCATATAATCTAAGGAGATTGTGTTGCAGTAGCATGGCAATACCTTTTCTCCAATGTATTTTATGTTTGTTGTCTCCAGAATAAGCATTTTTTTAATTCAGTTGTTATTTTGTTCTATGCGTGTGTGTGTCTGCCATCCCAGTTCCAGTTTACTGCAGGTGAGAACTTTTGCATAGGAGATGCCTTCAGGCTGTAGAAAAGGCTTTTAAACCACAACATTGGGAATGAGTTTCCTGTAAAATAGTGCAAACACTGCCTTTAGGGAAGAACTGTTACTAGCTCCTGGAGTTGTGATGCTCAGATGTCTCACTTGACCTAGTGGGAGGCTCTCTGGGAAGGTGCTTTGTATACTGCCTTTCCATTAAGACAATGCAAGTTTTTTTTGCCTCATCTTTACAGAATGATACAACCCCCAATCCCACTTCAAATCAGAATTGTTAGTCTGAATGTTAACGAACAACTTGTCTTTTTAAAAAATAGGCAAACAAATAGTTTAAGGCAGATTAATTTTTTTGTAGATTTCAGCTCAGTCTTAGTTTCTTATTCCCATGAGCATTTCTGTTTTACAGATACGTTGTCAGTTATTTAACTGCACACTCTTGGTACTGATTTTTTGGGTCATTCTGTTATGTATTGAAATTCCTGTCAAATGTGTTGCATTAAGCCATCCTGGCTTTGTGCTAAGTTCCATGCCATGAATGAGTAGAAGCTGGGAGAGTACATCAGGAAAGAAAATTGCTCCTTGCTTGCTCTTAACGTTTTTTCTTTGACACCTGCTACTGGACATTGTCAAAGGCAGGATGCTGGTGTATATATATGCAGTGTCCATATTCTTAAGGGTCAATTTAGGAAGAGATGTGTCTGACTGCTAGTGTAGGTAACAAAATAACAGAGCATTGGTGAAAGGAAAAAACATTGGTAGCTTTCCGTCTTGTTTGCATCTGGCCACAGCAGGACAGAATGAAAGTCCTTTACTTCACGTGTCCTGACAATATTAAAGTGGGATAAAACTGGACCTGTTCATCATGCTGCAGGTGGAGAAATGGTCTTTTTACCCTCTTTCTTTGTCAGTTCCTAGAATACAGGCAAGATTGTTTTCCTTGCAATGCATTAATATTTCACCTCTGTTCATTCTGTGCTAAGGATTGACACAACATGTGGCCTCTTCACATCTGCCTCATGGCGCTTCCCCCTCGAGAAGCTACGTGTGACCTTTGCAGACATTGTTCTGCGCTGTGAAACTTTATGCTTTCATTCTTTTCAGTGGAATATATGTGCAGTTTATACTGCAGGCTAACTGCTTAAAACAAAATTTAAAAGAAAAAATATCCATGACTATTTCAGATGCATGTAACGTGCCAAAATGAGAAACTATACCATAAGCTCCCTGTCTGTAGTTACATATGGTCTTTCTTGGAGTGAAGGGGGAATCAGTGAGTGAGAGGGTCAGTCTGTCACCAAGTGTTCAAAGCTCCTGATGTCAGGTAAAGGTTCACCGCAGACAGGCTTGGGTCCTTGGACCCAGGCTCTGCTACATGCGTTCCCTTAAAGCTGTGCTCTAGTGTTAATGTACCATCCTGCACTGGCTTTGTGCCCTTGTGTTACACTTTTCCTTCTCCTAGTTTGTGTTTTGTAGCACAGTCAAACATGTAGTCTCCTTATTAATTGGCAGCCACTGAGCATTAAAAGTTAATTTAGAAGCGCACTGGATTGCAATGTGAAGAGTGCTCCTTTCATTACATTGTTCATTATTTTAAATGTATAATTTACATATATTATTGCTTAATTTCACTTAATTTTTTGTAACGAGGTGCTGAATGGAAGATTTACAGGATTTATGAGAATACAATGAAAGGTTTATTAGATGGACATTTTCAAAGTTAAGCTTATGAATAGGTTATTTTATTTTGGTTTTGTTTTTCTTTAGATAATGGATCCTAGTCTTTTCTATACTTCTTTATACATTGGATCTTTGGGCTTTTAGGAGTTTTTTGGTTTTTTTGGTGTTTAGGGTTTTTTCCCCCCAGTATTCTGCGTTCTAGGAATGTAGCAAATACTGTGGAAATAATGGAGTAATCCTCTCTTTACCAGAATAAACCTCTCTTTTGAGCCTGTACTACCATTATTATGGTCATGGCCACTGTTTTCTTTTTTTAAACGGACACTTTTAGTTAACCATGGCCTATCCTTTATTTTATCTCCCTCCATTCTAAAGAAATTTTTCTTTTACCTGACCCTGAGTTTACTCCTTTACCACTCACTTTCCTTTTCTCCTCCTGTATCAAGTATGCTGTCTAGTTGATTCCGGGGAGGTCTTTTTGCACTTCCTTTGTGTATTCCCCTTTATATGTTTCCTTTTTTCTGAACCTCTTACTGTATGGAGGATTTGGTAATTCTAATATTTTTGTCTCAATGGACACGGGAAAAAAAACCCCAACCAAATATGGCTGATTTTTCAAAAGGCTTAAGAAATTGAGGGACAAAACACTCAGAGGTAGTGTCCTGCCCTCCTGAAAAAATTACATATTTAATTTCTGTAATTTGGATAATCTCATAACTTTTTCTATTTACTTTGCTTTTGCCTGAGACAGTTCATAGATAAATAGAATAATCGTATTTGGAAGAGACATCCAGAGGTCAACTAGTCCAGCCTCCTGCTTCAAGCAGTGTTAAAACTGAATTCAGACCAGTATTGCAGTATTCACGACAGCTAGTAGAGAGAGCTCGTACATCCATCCAGTGTATAAGTTGTTCCACCAGTATCCAAGTATGGAAATGGGTATAATAACTCATTCTCAGCAGATTCCTGCCCTGCTGTCCATCCTTGTGATGACAGAGGAGATCATAGTGAAAAGCCTAGTTGCTTTGTTTATTATAGCTGAGGGTAAGTGAAGTTAATGCCATATTTTTCCACAGTGAACTCTGAAGTAATGAAAAGGAAAAAAAGTGTGAATAAGAGAAATGTAATTATTGAAAATGGACAAAATCATGTTCTGCTGGGGTCCCAAGTTTGATCCTTCTTACATGCTTCTTTAAATAATCGGTCAGGTCAATCTGAATCTGTTTGTTTTCCAGTTTTGCCAGCTCAGATCTGTTCTGACAACTTAGAAACCTAGTCAGGTCTATGCTGGTGGCTGACTGGAGATACTGCTAGGGATCGCCTTATGTATCTGATGATTTTGGTTAACCTTCCAGAAAAATGAATCAGTACTTACGGCAGCTTCCTATTTTCGTATCCTTCCCAAGTTCCTCGTTCATTTGCTATGCTCAGTTATTTCTTCTTTCCTTAAATCTCTGTGCTAAAATCAAGGCTATTTCTTTATATTTAACTGCTGCCTAAAGAAAGCAAGGTCTGATATGAGTACAGCAATAGAAATGAGAACAAATAGTTCAAGAAGGTCTTCCTTCTGAATAAAATCCTCTTGGTGGTAGATATTTTAATGAAGTGAATTAGAGGTTTCTAACAGTGTCTACCATTGCATTGGTGACAATGTCTTGTGGAGGTACTTGGGCTAGATCTCAATTTGTAAACAATTTGGATATAGGATGCAAAGCAGAACCGGCGTAGTCTTCAATATCTGCCTGAGAAGCTGGTTGAATCCGTCAGTCATCCAAAATGAATGAAACAATTACATCACATTTGAGAATGTAATTTCTTGTCCTCATCCTTTCCAACAAATATCAGAAAACAATTAGTTGTGTTTAATAATGAATTATGAACACCATTACAATTCCTGTATTCAGCCTCCTAAACTTTGCAAATGAGGAAGTTACGCAGCAGAAAAATTTGACTTCTAAAGGCAAAGAAAGTTCTGCAACACTTTAATTTCGAGGGAGCAAGGTCAGTAATTGTTACTCCCACTAGCTGCTGTTTTCTAACTGTTGATATCTTCTGTTTGCATTTCAAGAAAGTGTGAAAATTTTAGCTAAACTGTATGTGAAAACTTTCAAGAAAACATATATTGTTTTTAGTGAAAACAGAGATAATTTTATGCTGTAAAGTCCAGAAAATCTTCTTTGCGATTGAGACAGTATTGCTGGCTAGCACCTTAAATATTAAACTAGCATTCAGTTAAGGCGAAGTAAACATAAGATCACTTTGTTTGAAGAGATATGGTTTTGGAAAAACAGTCTTTGGTCCAAGTGCCAGGGCAGCCAATGTACCAAGAATCCAAAACTGGTCCTAAAAATTTTTGCACGTCCTTATAAATTTGTATTCATTGATTATTATACTCTGTTTAGTTAAATGGAACTGTCAGCAGGCATTTTGAAATGTATCAAGTTAGTTGGTGGGTTTTTTGTACCAGAATGCATTATTCTGATAGCTTTTGTTCTATTGTAACCTTTGTTTCTACTTCATATGAACTATCTTCCACTACTTTGCAGTGTATTTGGTTTGTAAAAAAATGTCTTACAGTAAGAGTGCATGATTGTTTAATGCTGCTCTAAATGAAAAGCCCAAATATATTCCTGTTTTCTAGACTAATGCTGAAATTCACTGTCGGCTCAGATTCTGTTAGGATGCTCTTACATTTTGGGTTTATAACGTTTTTGCGTGTTTAACCTTCTCAAAGCATAGGCTTCACTTGTGGGGTTTTATGTACGATCAGACTAGTTGGGACGAAGATGTATACAGAGAAGCCTTTAATGGTAGCTAACTGCTTCTGTGGGCCCAATTAAGACTATACAACTGTGAAACAGCGTCCCCAGAGTAACAGAGCAGTCTGCTTGCCTGGGCTTTCTGAGGTGGGGGGAAGGAGGTCTGGAAGAAGATAATATCCAGCGCAGCTTTGGAGGAAAAAAAATTTAAAAGTTTTCTTAGGGAAAAAAATCCCCAAAAAACCAAAACAAACTCAACACAAAACAAAACTAAAAAGAGAACAGCCCTCAAACTTTTGGTATGCAGTATTAATGAAGGCTGAGGTCAGCTTTATGTATGCACTGCATTCTAGACTTGACACTGTAGTAGCTGTGCCTGAGATCTGATGTGTTTTTGGTCCAAAATCAATCTTGTTGCTCCTCAGAAGGCAATGAGAGATAATAAGTACTATTCACCTGATTGCCTTCCTGTTCTGAGACAGCTGGTGACGCTTGTCTTCCCGATAACCAGGAGTTTCAGATCTAAGGCAGGGATAAAGAAAAGCTGGGAGCTTGCTGAATCTAAATTTGACAGTCGATGGCTGTGTAGAGGGTCAGGAGGGATAGAATCTGTGACACGTATAAGAAAGGAACAAAATTTATCTGCTCTGGTTGCAATGATTAGATGTCTCTTTGTCTGGCTTTCTTACAGTGGATGATTGATTGTACCCGCCAGCTGGCTAATATCATAATTAACAAAGTTGCTACCATGTCTGAGAAGTTTAATCGAAAAAATTGCCGGCAGTATGATGCCATTGTCACAGAGATCACAAGCGCAGCAGTGTTGACTTTTGTACTGGTGGAGTCGCGGGACTATGTAGATGTGCTGAAAAGTCGTTCACTGGGATAACTAAAGGTATGTTTCTTTCCCTATACATTTCTCCACTGTTCATTCTTTTGAAAAATGAAGTACATGGTCCTTTGATGATACCTTTCATTTCAGGGTGCCACGTGAAGCTATTCTGTCGTATTTTAAAGCAGTTGCAATAGCAGTCTAGAATATGTTTTATCAATGCATCAAGAGGTGAATAATAAAAACCGTAGTTCAGTGATACTCACCCTTTCTAAGTGGTCTTCGGTGTCTTGCCAGATGCTTTTTGCAAAAAATGTGGATGCGGTTGTTTCGTGGCTAATTCTCTCAGTTGGAAGGACTACAAATGCTGTTAACAGTCTATGTTCTAGGAACTCGTAGTTCAGCTTGGGTTTACATTTTGCAGTATTTCTTTTCATACATTACTACAAGTTAGAATGTAACTTAGAAGGCATACAAAAAAACCCAAAAACAAACCAGAGAAAAACCTGTGTTCTTGCATCCGTAATTCAGTGTAAGAGTGTCTTGCTAAAATGCTCTCTTTTGTATAGGTATATTCATGTCTGTGTGTTTGTGTGTGTGAAAAGAGAGAAGCATCGATGCTGTTAGCTGGGAATTCACAGCAGCTTCGTAAAATACTGCCTGAGAACCTCACTCCTTTTGTATGTTTACCTAGTTTTCCAAGTTAAACATTGTTCCACTGAGCTCTTTTTCTCTGCAATTGTAGAGTGTGTGTGTGTGTGCACTGTGTGGTTGTTCAGTTATGCTCTGGAGTGTGTTGAAAATGCCAGCCTGACATATTGCTAATGAGTGTGCATATTGACAGTGACGGGGGCGTGTGTCTGTCTGTGTGCCATATATTAAAACAAAAAGAGGAGAGAGACGGAGACAGAGAGAGACAGAGAGACAGAGAAGGAAATATTGGGATGGGAAAGAACAGTTTATTTACATTACGGTATGTCAAAATGTTATTATGGCTAAAAAATCCATTTTAAATAGACACAAGATTTTTTTCTCGCAGAAGCTAATATGGCCATGGTAGGAGGATAAGGGAAAACCATGTATTTTGGTAGTATTAGTATTTTTCTGCCCAATAAATTTTGACTTTTTGGTACCAGTTTCTAAAATTTGGGAAATGAATTGCTTGCATTGTGTTTCGGTTCTGTAACAAGCTGTCCCTAGTTTTCTGTTGCTTTTCTCTGTGTCTTTACAGGTAAACTAGTTCTGAGCATTCAGATGGAATTGTTACAGTAGACTTTTGAAGGAATGTATTGCTGAGTAGCTGATGATGTTTAGTAGTAGCATAGCTGATGTTTATCTAAAACCAACATTTTTGAGGGGATGTGCTCTTTTATATTTGACAATTTTCTGTTCAGAGTTAAATAATTTTCTTGTTTTGAGCTGATATTATTGCAATGGTAATTTAAAACTAATGCTGATGTGAATTTTTCAGAGAGACTTTGCAATTCTCAATCAGTTTAATAGCAGATAAATTGTTCTTAATTGGTAGACCAAATCGAAAGAACAAGCTAGTTTTTTTATTATTTCTTGATTTTTTAATGGATTATACCCCAGAAGAGACTTCTGTTTTGTGAGGAAATACTTCTTTGAAGGCCAAAAGCATATTCCTATCATCATTATTATTGCTATCCTCGGCAATGGATTTTAGGTTTTAACTTATCCTTGTAAATCTATTGCTTTTCAAGAGCTGCTAAGCAAAATTAAAAATCTATATTTTGTTTTGAATAGAAAATGCTGTGAACAGTGACAAAATAGGTTAGTATTGTGATTGCAGACAATAGGGAAGATTAAGTTACTAAAACAGTATATTGTTGTTCTAAACTAAAGCCTGTAATATTTTCTGTAATTGAGACTTCGTGCATTGTTAGAACTCGGTTGGAGTATCAAACGGTTGTGAGGATTAGAGCAGACAACTAAAGCAATGTCACAGTAGATGTGGCTGGTTTTTAACAGGATTATCTTCTGAGATGCAAAGAAATGAGCTCTTGTAATAGTTTTGGAGGAATTAATAATTTTAGTAAAATGTTAATGGCAAATGTGCTAATGTAAAGAATTAGAAGATTAGTGATGCATCCTTTTGCATGGAAATAAGAATATAATAAATGTCCTGCAGGTGACTGAAGCTACTGCAATTTTATTGGAGATTAAAGTTTGATTGACCTTTGCTGAGGTGATTAACCCTTCTGAAATTAAAAGCCAGTAGTAAATTATTCTGTCCAATTTAAATGCAAACACGAATGATACAGCATACTGTTCTAAGTATAAGAGAAAAAAATGTTTTAATTTTCGTTTTGTACTCAGTGAGATGTGATTGCAGCCAGCGCGCAGCCAGGCTGTGGTAGAACTGGCCAGTGGCAACCTGCCTTTGCTCTGCTCGCTCCCGCCGGAGCAGCCGTGCCACGGGGACGCTGAACTTGGGAGCAGCTGCCTGCAATGAACCTTCACGTGCAGGAATGCCGGCAGGAGCGCGTGGGAAGTGTCACCGAGGTAAGTCACTGTGGATGTGCTTTATCTGCTAGCGCAGACCTCGAGCCAGCTGAACCGTGCAGGGGCAGCATGACACAGGTGAGGGTCCCTGTCCAGCCTCACAGGGTGGCTCGTCGGAGATGGGTTGCTCACCCAGGCGAGCCATCACAAAATTAGAAATAAAGCTGCCTCTATGTTGTTCTTTGAGTTGTTTTTTCCTTCTCCCTAGTCCTTAAAAGTCAGATGTAGGAGCTTGCAGAACTGTACTTTTTGACTGACAGAGCACTTCCTCCAGTGCAGGCTGAGTGCAGGTGTGTGAATTGCTGCGCTGCTTCAAGGTTGTGATTCCTATCCTTCCTACAAGTGTGAACAAGCGGCTTCTTAGGCTGCAGCCAGTATGTCGTGCTGGATGGGTAGGATCAGGACATGATCTTAGTAGTTTTCTAAAGCCTGTGGAATTACTTGCATGTGTAAAGTCTTGCAGATGGTTGTCGGAGTTGCTGTGGCTATGCTACTGAACAGCATTTAAAAAATCTAGAAAGTTAATTTCCAATAGATTTTATAATTCTGCTTCACATTACAGTTCATATCTGTGTGTGCAAACTTTATTACTTAATATTAAATTGGAAAGACCTCAGCAATTTGCTTGCTGCATTTTTTATAAATCTTTCATTAAAAGTTGAACACTTAGGAATTCCTCCCAGAGTATCTGTCTGACTCTTTATTTTTATTTAGCAGACAAATGAATGTCAGGTCAGTGATTTGTTTTATAATGAATTACACTTAACTTTCGCAGAGTAAGAGATCAGGGTGTTGTTATAAAGCAGCATACTGTCTAAAAGTTGTTCTGGAGGACTATAATGACTCTCTGAGGGCTTAAATTTACACCGACTAGAGCCATTATAAATGGATCCAGTTCATGTATTTTTGTTGCTTCGGTTAGGAAATTATGTTTTTGTTAAAAGCACAAAAATAATGGTAAATTAGAAGTAGTTTTGTTATTTGAGGTTGGTTTAAACAAGTCCTTCAAGGATTACTGTCTCCTTCCTTCACCTGCCAGTCCAGAAGAGGGAGGCAAGTGAGTCAGGTCTGCACCCAGAACTCTTCATGGTCTTTGGTATACACTGTACTGGATCAGACTATGATGGATTTTTTTTCTTTTCCTTTTTTTTCCTTTCTTTTTACTTCCTCTCCTTGAATCGACCTCTCCCTGACCACCTGAGAAGAGATGAAATGGCTCTTTGAAGGTTTTTTCTTGCATGCCAACAGCAGTAGTGCTGGGAATTGGGCTGAAGGGCAGAAGGGCTGCTACAACTGTTTGGTCTTGAGTGGACTTTCTGCCTAGTAAAATTTCCTATTTTTTCATGCAGCTGTAAGGCATTAAAATGATAATGAATGTGCCATCTGCATTCCATATTCAGTTTATCTCCTCACTTTTCATCAAGGAAGATTTCATATTGCATCTGTCAAGGTAGGGAAGTCCAAGGAATTGCAGTTCAGAAATTAAGGACCCTGAGGTAGCAGCTCACTTCTGTCTCGTCTTTTCATTTACACTTTAAACAGTCTTCAGAGAGATGGGTTGCTGCTTCTGGGACCCAGTGAAGAAAGTAAGGAATAGATAAAAGCTAAACTTGTGGTGGAGTGACCTAAATGGAACAGCTGGCAAAAGTATAGAGGGGATCCTCCAGGGTACTGAATTATACCTTCAGGCTTGGATTAGTGGGATGTTTAACAAAGAGATCCATTTGCCAAAAGGATCTCTGCCTGATTTTTAATTATGGAACTAGTGCTTCCTTCAACATTTGCAAATTATTGAGCTTTTTCTCCTCATGTAAGGTGTAGAGTACTAATTGTTGGCTTTTGGCTCTTGCTTTTGCTTTTCTCAAACTGAAAATTTTTTCATGTTCTTGAATTAACCACATGAATACCTGGAACATGAAGCATTTCAGCAGTTTTTATGTTACGAATAATGAGTTGCATGCTCTATAGAGAAAATAAATCTAAACTTTAAATATTTATTGTTTTACTTATAGTCCTGGAATGCTCTTGAGTGCTTGGAGTAGGATAAAACTTTTCTTTAAATTGAGGAAAACAGTATTTATACATTCTTTGTAGTCATACATATCCATCATATTTTAATTAACAGCAATTGGTATGTATAATCCAATTTTTAAATTTTTTTTTTAGTAGAAAGATGCCTCAATTATTTTCCGTATTTTACAGTAGAGCAATACAGGAGAGAAAAAATGGAGCTACATGTGTCAGAAACACCTATTTACCACCCAACTTTCATATATATAACATTTTCTTTTTTGAGATAGCCATGATTTCCTTGTCTGTTATCAGCTAATACTACCATACATTTATTAAACAGAAAAAAACCCCTCCAAATTGCATGAAATAACGATACTCTAGCACAGTATCAAATTTTCGAATGGGTGGTGCATCAGGAAAATTCATGATGAAGTAATAACATATGCTAAATAGATATGTGTTCAGTGAAGAGATTCTCCTAACTGTGTCTGCTTATATTTACTGAGGTAGTCAGGCAGAAGAGTCAAGGCACTGTAGTAAAAAAGTTTGTTGGAATACTATATCTGACTAATTTAGGCAAAAATTACTAACAATGTGGGTTGTAGAGGAGGCGGGGGGGGCTAGGATGTTGTCACTGTCCTCACTTCCTACGGACTATAACATCTAAAATAAACACTGTTAGTCATTACACCTTCTGCTTTGCTCTTCTGAAAAAGCATTTATCAAGCAGCTTCTTTCAGAGACAGGTCACATAAGATTGTTTTGATGATCTTCACTGTATGTCGATTTTAATAAGTCACGTGAGAAATCAGCAAGTTGCTTAGCATGTGATATGCCATATAGGTGACTCTTTCTCTCTTGCAAAAAAAACCAGGAAAAAGGTGCAGTTATAACCTTGTTTGCCCCACCATTGGTCCCGGTGAGAATGGCATAGGGAACTGCATATACTTGTAGGCTGGTCTGATAATTGTTTAGAAATTATCTTGTTCAGCATTTCTAATATTAGCAGTAGTCATTATGATTATTTAAAAAGAAAATCCTTCAAAATTTTACGCCTGCCACAGGCTTTATTTTTCTTCTTTCCTCTCATTTCAGTATTCTTTCAATATGTTACTCAGCCAATAGCTAAAGGAAAATTGGAGATTTAAGGCCATTTTAACTGCAGCATTTAAAAAATATTTTATAATGGAACAAAGTGCAATTTTCTATATAGAGAAAAGTTTCTGAGTAGTGGGATATGCACTGCATTACATATGATTGCAAAACACACTGCAATTTCAATAACTACATAGGGTTAGACCTTAAAGTTGCAAAGAATTTTTTTTTCTTCACAGTGATGTTTTTAGCAGAAGCTGTGTATTCCATGTTATAAATCTGCACAAAATGTATTGCGTATTTTCCCCCAGAGTTAGCATGAAATCAGGAAGAAGATACAAAAATAGTAAATTAATTTTAGGCTTCTGTTAAAAATCAGCAATTGCCTAGGTATTTCTTTTCATCATGGAAAATTAGCTGCAAGTTGATAATTGCAATTCTTGTTCATCAGACTTGTGTAGCTTTCTGAAGGTGTGCATAACAGAGAATTGAATTTGAATAACTTGAATATCTGCATATGAAAACTTTTGGAGTATAATTTTTCAATGAACATTCCTTCATTCCATTTCAATAGAAATTAAAATTCTCTTATGAATATGCAGTTTCTTACACTGCCTAAATGTTTGGGTTTGGGGTTTTTTGTAGTTTTTGAAAGGTTTCAGATTTTGGGTTGGGTGAGAGAAAGGAAACTAAAGGATGTGAAACTTTGTAGATCAAGGCTGGATATTTTTGAAGTATTTACTACTTTACATTTTTGAAATGGATGGTGGTAGAAATTTCTAGCTTTTCTTTAAAGTAAACCGAAGTGCACCTTCTTTGAAGAAATTAAACTTTTAATTTAATTGAGGACTTTCTCATTAAAATTTTTCTGTCTGAAAATGAGAAAAAGTTGGACCATCATGTTCAACAGTTCAAAAACCGCTTCAGGAAATATTAACTTTTAAAAAAACTTCCATCAGAAATGAATCCACTCCTTCACGTAGAAACACTGAGGAAAACATTTATATGAAAAAAATATTGTCAAATTTCTGAAAATACAGACCAATTAGTAAGATTTAATTTAGATATTTGTGACTATGTATCATGTATATGTTAGAGCTGATTTACCATTATGTTCTTGCCTTATTTGCAAAAAGAGACTCCTACTTATTGAAATATTACCGAAGAATCTAGCTTTCCCCACAAATTACACATTTTTTGCATAAATGTGCCTAATTACCTGAATTCAGTTTTGATTAGCAGTGTTAATTGATGCAGCTGTGGATGGGCTCTGTTTACCTAAATTACCATGTGCAAACAGCAATACGTTTGAAAGTGAATATGCTAAACTGAAAATACTAATTAGCTAAGACAGATTGTTATTCAAGTCACATCTCAGAGCTTTTTAATGAAAGCCTGAATGTGTCAGGGCTTTATGATATTCAGACAGAAATGTCTACATTACATATGAATTCTAAATTTAATTCAAGGGAACAGATGGGATGTCGACTGGGGTTCTTCTCCATCGCTTCCAGTATTAATGTGAATATTTTACTCCACTGGATACATTTTTGAGTGTGTGTATGTGAGAGAGAAAGAAGTGTGTGTGCATGTGTGTGTGAGAGAGAGAGAGGAGGGAGCCTCTCTCATTGTGTGCCATGACAATGTGCCAGCCAAGAACATCTAAGTGGTCTATTTTTGACCAACATATTTGCAAATTATAGGCACCTACTTTCCCAGAATGAACATAAACAAGCTATTTTGCAAATTTAATAAGGCTAGATAGTAAATGGAATAAAACCAAATAACAGAAAGATTAAACAGATCTCATTAACAGAACTTTTGCAACAACAGAGATTTCTCCTTTTGCAAGAAGTAAAAAAAATTAGTTTTGTGTATAAGAGGACAGTTGGGCTGCGTGTTTCAGATTGCCATGGAAAGGCTTTTAACCACTTTAATCTGTGCAGTGAAATACAAATACAATTTATTTTCTTAATTTTATTTAGAACAGCCCAGATTAAGGTATTCCATTAATTCATTTAATCCCTCTTAGTAGTTCAGTTGGATGCAAAACTGTAAATAAGTCTTAAAGTAGTACAAAAGAATATCTAGAGCATAAGTGTTCTTAATATAGATCAGCCACCATACAGCATATGTCCAGTTTTCAATCCATTTATTTTTTTGCTTCAGAACTTAAATATTCAGAGGTCAACTCCCATGTGAAACTCAGTAATTCCATCAGAAGCTTTACACACAATATCTTGACAAAATGAAAAACAAGGGTTGTAAGTACTGTACGTATTTGTACCAAAATAATAATTAGAGTTCTAATGTTCTCATTTTCTTATATGGACAGTTCTTTCATAAGTGTTCTCAAGATATTTGTAGTGGTCCTGGTTCATTGTAGGTAGCTACAGTTATAGTTATAAAAAGTGTCAGATCTTTTGATCTAAATTCGTTGGAATCTATTTTCTTCTGTGTGTTGCAATGAGAGAGAGAACTCTTTTGACTCTGTTATCCACAGTTATGGTGAATAGAAATTGTCCTGGTTACTTTAGTTTTGTGAACACAATACCCCTTTTTCAAAAGGTTCAGTAGTTCTGTTTTTGTGTAAGTTGACATGTAGAGCTGATGATATTTTCTGCAAGTAATTATCTAAGGTCTTAAACTTTATACCTGAATCCTTTAGTCATGGCCTCTTGTACTCCATTAGCGGAGGCTTTAGAGATGGAACATATTCCTAAATAAATTAGTCCCAGGTACTTTCATTGTTCAGCTGACAATTAACTCTGGCTGGAGAACAGTAGTGGTGCAAGTCAGATTTGGACTCCTATGATAAAAAAATCACTTCATTCCTATTTCATTGCTAAATATGAGTGATCCTCTATAATGAACTGTCTCTTCAGTCCAGACATCTGACCTAGGAAAAAGCTTTTATCCCTAATAAATCACATTTATCAGGAGCTCTGAGTCATAAAATGTTATACCAGACCATTTAATGTCAAGTACTTCACCACCCCCAGTAGAGCTTGACTTCTTTATGCAAGGAGTAGCTGAAAGAGAAAAAGAGAGAGAGAATCATCAACTTCTGGAACACAGAAAGGGAAAGAGAGTGACACACAAATCCAAACTAGTTTTAAAATGGAGTTTGAAAATCTCATGAAAATTTGCATCCAGACATTGCTCTCACTAGAAAATTTCTGGAATAAATGATTGATAGACAAGATCTTTTGAGCAGCTGATGATCTTCAAATAAACTGGTAGATGAAAGAAAGAATGGATTAACCCATAGCTTAAAAGAATCTACCAAGGCCTTTTTTTCCATAGAAAATAAAGTAGCAACTGCCACATAAAGGTTTAAAGAAAGACAACACTTGATGCAGAAAATCTCTCCAAACTATGACCTTTACTCAACCATTGTTTGAGAGCAAAATCAGTGCAAAAGAAGTCTGCAGCATTTGCTTTTGGCCTTTAAAATAGAAGTTCAGGCCAGAATCTTGGTGGCAGCAGTCAGCTGTTACTCAGGTCATCTCTATGATACAGATGCAAAAGCTGACTTAGCATTGCAACAGGTTCTTGTTTCTGTTCAAAAATGTAAAGGTGTGTTTGGTATCTTCTGACACCCAACACCTCCTGTGCCCAAAGTATGCATTCTACAAAATTTGTATAAAATTTCTTAGTAAAGAGATACAGTAATGTTTTTAATATTATATATTTCTTTAGTTCCAAAATTAGCTAGTTTAAGCATAAATTAACCAAATAACAATAAATAAATACTTATGAGCTCTGGAGTCAACCTTCAAATAAGAAGGACACAAAAAATCATGTAGGAAAATGTAACCTAGTGTCACGACTAATTGCCTGTTTTGCTTTTATCTCTCAAAAAATTCTGCATCAATAAAAGTGAGTGGTCATCAAATTCCTATGGAAAATAGATCACTTTTGTTCTGTTGGAACTGAAATGTTTTAAAACACATTTGAAAGCTATGGATGTAAGCACCCTCATAAAAAGATCCTAAGTATCCAGATTTGGTTCTTATGAAATGTACTTAACCTGAACTGCAGACATGAACCAAGGAGGCATGAAAGAAAAGGAGATTCTTCCTCCTCACTCAGCACCACCTTTGCTGGTTTTACATCCCCGCATCATGTAGTGACATTACATCTCTGGTCAGGGAAAAGCCCATCTAAGAATGGAAATGCTTTGATTTGAACTCATCTGTCTTGCTTCTTACTTAACCCCTCATGTTGAATTTCACTTTTTATTTTTCCTACGACGGAAAGACCAACCTGTTGCTAATGCAAAAATTCTGTCTTCATCTCCTTCTTAAAAGCTTTTGGGCTTTTATTTTGCAGTCCACATTATTGTAATTCTTGTCATACAGGGTTGACTTGGAAGGGCACATGAGGCACTGTGCTGTCTTGGTTTCTGCTCTGTGAATGAGTTGAGTGACTATATATATATTCATCCCCTCTGTTTGGACATTTCCAGTGGATTCCGGGGTTTTTTTGGTTGCAAAATCAGAGCAATGTTTCTGGTCTTTCAAGCACTTAATTTATCAGTTTTGGCTCTGTGGGCTACCTCTTTGACTTGTCAAGGTACTTCTCAAAACAAGGAGACTTCTGTTGCTGCATTGGAGAATCTTTTATAGTGCCAGTAAAAAAGCATCTTCTGCTTTTATAGCTATTTTTTGACATTTTTCATATCTATTCTAATTTCCAGTGCTGAATTTTTGAGATCCGATGCATTCTGAAGTAGTCTCTTTGTTATAAGTTTACAGGAACACCTTACAATTCACTCACAGAAAATAACCTACAGCTCAGTTACTCACTTGAGCTTTTTAAGTCAGTTTTAGTCTAAATCTATTGCACAATTAAATGTTCTCTATTTTTGAATTTCATTGTATAGCATTAAGCAACTAACATTCCCCTCCAAAAAGAGAAGTATTGCCATGTGGGTGTTGATGGAGATGCTGCTGCTTGTTCCAAGGGGAACCTTTAGCTAAGGAACCCCTGGCGGTGCTTCTTGGCACCTCGCAAGTCAGCTCTCTCACCCGTGCGATGGATACACGCAGCCACGCTCACACTGAGCCAGCTAGCTCAGGCAACACTAGAAGTAAATGAGTCAGAGATGGCCCCCACTTGGAGCACTGATGTTTATTCACTCATTTCACCTCGATGGTGTCCCAAGACGAGAAGAACAGATTTCCGGTCCATATACACTCATAAAGGGGTACAGGAGGGAGGCAGGGTAATACAAGAACCAATGGGCATAAGGAGGGGGCGGAGTGGGGCTGGATTATGTCCTTTAAAGGGGTACAAGGGGTCTGGCTGCTGGCCAGTCAGACACACCAACTCTCCATAGGGTCACAAGCTCAATGGAGGGGGCCTTTCTCACTGAGGTAAGGGGGAGTCTTACATTTTGGAGCCTGTCCACCAGCGGGCCCCCTCTGTGCCTGGGCTCTTTGGCCCCCTGGCCACAACAGCTGCTGGTTCAGCCGATGCAACATCTCCCCCTTCTCTGTTTAAAGGAAAAGCCTCTCCCATTGACTTGGATAGGCACTTCTTAAAACAACCAAATAAACTTAACACCATTTTAACTTAACACCATTGTTAGGACAACCCACAGTCCAGCCTTGATTAAGGATTTCACCCATCCTTCAAGTCCCTATTGTCCAAAAAGGTTTCCAAGTAAGTCCGTGTCTCCTTCCGTCAGAGGGAAGCATATATAACATATTCTTTCTCTTTCATGTTTCGTCTCAAAGTATCCATTGGTGTGAAGGGTCCCTGTTTAAAAATGCCTTCAGGAGCTTGCCAGAAGTGAAGTCCTCTAGTTTCTTCCACATTCTGTGTCCCCCTTCTCCAGGCTCCTTTTCTCTTATAGTCCAGTTGATACTTTTACATTCACTCTTACTTCTGTTTCTATACTATCACTGTATCTCACCTCATAATTTCCCCTGATTCTCTTTCGTGTCTGTCCCTTTCTCCTTGTGCTTGGCACACAATCTGGATAATTTTTATTTTTCTTGTTGATCATATTTCTTTTCTACTTAAAGGTCTTTAGGCTGACCGTGAGTTTTAGTTTGGTCTTTATTATACTGCAATCGCTATTTCTTTCTAATAGTGTGTGAGTAATGCTATGCACCTGAAAAAAAGTTCTTCTACCTTTGAAAGGCAAAACCAAAGTGTGTTATGCTGGGCTACTCTAAACATCTGGAAGTGCTATCACCAGTGGTGAATATATTTTCCTAAGTGTCTTAGTGTGGATATCAAAAAGTCTTGCAAACTCCTACTTGATCAACTATTTCTGTGCTATCACAGAATCACACTCATTTTGTATGTGGACTTTTCCGTATGCTTTTCTCTGCTAGATGCTCTTACGCCTCTTCTGCTCAGATTCAGCTTCAACCTTCATTTTTTCATTAATTAATTTACTTCATGTCTATATTTCAAGCCACAATATGTATGTAAAAAGGGCAAGTGTAATAACTGTATGTTATCTGCAAACTTCCATGAAATCAAGGCTGATAACCAAAAATTTATTTTTCATATCACTGGTCTTTGCTAATTCTACTTTTAAATTAAATTTCCTAAATTTTTCTCTATTCTTCAATACAGTCTAACTTGTTCCTATTATATTTCCTTACACTAATTAGAAACAATCTATTTTTAATCTAAAATTTCTCTCAACTATCTCAAACTACACAAGATAGTAAGAGAAGGAAAAGCAAAGTAGGTCAGTACTGTCTTTTCTGCCACATTAGAGATAGTCTGCTTGGTGTGTGGTTTTCCATGTCTGTGCAGAAATATGCTCAGAAAGGAAGACTCAAGCTATGTGAATAAATTACTTTCTTAAATAACTCTTTTAGCTTCTTTGTTAATAACAATAAATAGAGAGTTCTTGTCTTCTTTTCAGCCTCGCATAGCCTTGTTCTTACTACCTCTCCTCAGTAGTCCCTCATCTATAATTGTGTTTCCTCCATCTACAGTCCTCATCATTGATGACAATGATGCTGCAACCCTTTCTTCTGGTAGATATTGTGTATGTGTGTTTGAGTGTGTGTGCATGTGTGTGAACCTATGAGGTTCATACTTTGGGCCAGTTCCTGCTTCAGACAGAACTGCCATGAAGTGAATAAAGCCTCAACATAAGACAGTAAGTTTTCTTATGTTAGAATGTCTATTATTGAACTGTTTCATGTTTCAATTGTCAGCTGTGCGAACTGAGAAGTAGAACAAACATTATGAGTATTTGAATTTAGTTTGATTCTTTCCTGAGTGTGTATGTATGCACTGACTGATGCTTGTGTGGTGGTTACAAACCAATCTGTGTGTGGCATTTTTATGTTGCCATAAACATAGAGCATTTCATTTGGGTGAACATCTACTATAAGAGACATGATTTTTGAATAATGGCTTTTCCAAGCCTATAGATTCTGAGAAGGAAAATTGCAAGACCAGATAAAAATATGCCGAAGTACATTTAGAGTAGTGAAAAGGCCTATCTGAAAGTTGTGGTTGGCATAGTACAGCAAGTGTGTTTCCATCTATATTTGGCGTATTCACAGGTATGCATGTACAAATGCATAGCCCATCAAAATGACTGTAAAAATCACCCAGAAAATTTATCAAAACTCTCACCATCTCACTCGTCTTTTTCATGACAATTCCGCTTTGGTTGACCATTTTTGGGGCATTTGGAGCATTTTCCAACAATTGCCAGTGTCTTTTTCCGAACAGCCTACAAAGTTCTTTTTCTCTTAGATGAAAATTATCTGTATGCTTATTAGTCTCCAGAGTAGTATTAGACTGTGTTTAAATCAGAGACTATTTTTGTGTTAATTTTCTCTCTGGATATGAGAATGGAAATTGTACTATTGGAAAGAAGGAAGAAAACTCGGCCAAAATCCCAGTGCAACAAAATTCTTCTTTCCAAGCACATGAGCTCTCAGATGTGTAAAATCAAATCTTGGTATTATTTTACCTAGCCTTTTTTTTTTGTTAGATTATGTAACTTTTAAATGTTTTTACTTTAACTGTCCTTTTCCTTTTGTCCCTATACAATTTGAGTCTGCCTTCAACAATGTCAGTGTGCTCTAAAATGTTATGCACAATATTAACTCTTTCCTCATTACCATATGAACTTTGATTCCTTACTTGTTCAATGTATTTCTCTATAAGGTCTCTTTCATCTCTTTAGAAAAAACCCAACCCTGTAAGTTCATGCATGTGTGAAGGAGAGATAAAAGAAAGATTTTAGGCCAGTCACATTGTTTCTCTTTCATTTCCAACTTCAACTGTAAGGCCTCTGAGGGAGGAAAGGGAAGAATGTGTTGGGTTTTAGTCTGTGCTGGAAGGAGCTGAGGACTCCAGGTAAAATTTTGATACAAATAATGAAAAAAAAATCTTATAAAACGCATGACATAGAAGAGAGGCATAACTATGATTAGTACCATTTTAACTGTCGTGCTTGTTTGTCAAAGACAAATATGCTGTAAGTGAACAAATACTGAAATGTGCTAAGGCTGCAGTGGACAGCTACAAAACAAAATTGTAGTTTTTAACTCAATGGAAGACTCTTCAAGGCAACAGGTGCAAGGCAACTCTAGCTTGTACAGAACAAAGTAAAATGACTTCTTGGTCCTGACCCTTCACCAGTGGCTTTATTGTAATATATTATGTATTTATAGATGTATGCATATTTATATGTACATATTATGTAATTGAAAGCTTGATTTCACTTGACAAACAAGGGAATTCAGCCAAAAGGAAGTCCATATTACAGCTTTCTAGCTTTCGTGTGACTGGACATGTGTCAGTGCTCTGTCAGGACATAAAGTCAAAAGCAGTCATCCAAAACTCTGTTAAAGAAATGATTGAATCCCTAAATTAATGGTAGATGTTGAAAAATTCTGGCCTTAAAAAGAGGTTTTCTTACCATGGCTACTAGATGATTTTAGAATTAAATTTTTGGAGTAGAATCCACAGAGAGTTGACTTCACTGAGAGTGAAATCTGAGGCCTAAAAAAGGACATTCATCTATTATGAATACAAAATTTGAAAAAGAAACCTGTGGAGTCTGTATTGCATTATATATACTCTAATTTGCTTGACGATATGATAAACAGCGTGAGGAGAACCTTGGCTGCATCTCCAGTATGCTTTTGTAGGACAGCCAAGCAGCTCGCTCACCTATTATATTCTGGGTTCCA
This sequence comes from Rhagologus leucostigma, assembly GCA_013397725.1. Taxonomy (NCBI): domain Eukaryota; kingdom Metazoa; phylum Chordata; class Aves; order Passeriformes; genus Rhagologus; species Rhagologus leucostigma. The sequence continues at coordinate 2,150,456 of VZTD01001533.1, forward strand.
AAACCAGTTCTAATAACAAGAGAAAAATGTGCAAAAATTGATATTGTTTTATTAAATAATTATGTATAGTGAATACGACTTGGAGAGGATTCCACAGTACACTGAATAAAGATGCTTTCTGACTGTTGATTTAAATTTTACTCCAGAAAAATGATGAAAGGCTTAAAGTTCAATGTGCAATGCCCAAATCATTAAGGACTGTGTTTTAGAGAATTCTGTTAAAACAACTGCTGATTGGAAATATATATTCACTTTTTGTCTTAGAAAGACAGAAGAATTCAAGTGATAGCAACTGTTGATTATTCAAAAGTTTAGATTCTCATTCTCCATGTGATCAACCAACACTGAATTGCTAGTTGAAATGCTGAGAGGAAAAAATAAATTCCTCCTGTACCTATGTATATTTTTTCAGATCCCTTCATTATAACTTTAATGACAAGAAAGGATTTTCTCTTTGTTTCTTCCCACTAAACATACATAAGATGTTATCTCTTTCTGCTGCAGTACATACAGTATTTTAATTGCATTTCATTGTTCTCAAACCTGATTTGTTGCATGTTAAGTGTAATGATATTAGAGCTGGGAGCTGAATCAGCATTGGCATGAGAGAATTTGGCAAAATGTACTATTATTCATAGTAAATCCAAAAGTGGGTTTTTTTCTCTATGTCTTTAAGAAGGTCTAATTTATTTTAAGAATGAGTTGCCATTCAAGACATAAACATTACATCTAATAAGTGTATTGAAGCCTTTTTTGAGAGTGTGTATTTCTTCTGTATAGCAAAAAATGACCGGTTCAAATTACACACATCACAGAGTGGCTTTTAAGAAAAAGCAAATGTTTACTAAGTGATTAACTGACACAGAATCATAGAGTCATTAAGTTGGAAAAAACCTTTAAGACCATCAGTATTCGGGACCTATTCTGAAGAATGCAAAACAGGTTTAGCTGCCCCAGTATGGTATAAGGTGCTGGAATGTTTTCTGTGTCTTCACTGAGAAACTTTTTATATTGAGCTTAATTTTAAAAAAGGCATAAGCAAAAAGAACACAAACAAAGAAGCTCACCAGCCTTTTCCAGTAGCTAGTTCATTCATAAAGACCTGTTGGAGTACATGAAAGTAGTAAAACTGGTAGCCACCACCTAACACTGCTAGCTGGAGTTAATCTTAGTAATGATAGTCGTATCCCTCTCTCAAGCGTTTTTTCCTCATCTGTATAATAGTTACCTAATTCTTTTGTGTGAACTATGTATGTGAGCAACATGGCCTGCTGCAGATTGAAGTGATGCTGGAGCTCATCTAAAACTAGGATTGTGTCTGGGGCATGCTCTGAAGCCAGCTTTTTGTTGTTTTAGTTTTTGTGGGTTTTTTTGTTTGATTGGATTTTTTCCTCTTAGGAAGAGGGATACAGGTTAGGCATGTCTGCTGGTCAGAACAAAATTGAAGAATACATGGGCAACATCTAGTCTTGGTAAAACAAATATGACAATGCAGCCCTCCCTCAAGTCCTGTGAGGACTCTGTCTGGAGTCTGGTCAGGACAGACAAATGGCATTTTCCTTTGTTATCAGCTGCTTGGGGAGGAGGAGCTTTGTATCAGAGATGGAGGGGACGATTCATTCAAGTGAAAGACCTTACAGGGAGCACCTATCTTGTAGCTCTCATGGCTATGTGCTTCCAATAGAAAAAAATATTGTGTGGATTCATGTTTTTTCAATTGGCTAAAATCACATGCTGAGTGGATTTCAGTAACCTAGTGTTCACAAGACAAAGGCACCTACGATTTCTTTCATTGTTACGACACAGAATTGCACGGTCTTCATTTTCAAATTGAATATATATAAATGTCGAAGTCTTCTGGTCACACACAGAAGGACATCCTACTGGTGTGATCCTGTTACACCAATGGGCATCCCAATTGGATCACAATGCTTTGGACCTAAAGGCTGGAAAGGAGAGAAGTGTGATTCCTGCACCTAACCAAACGAACTTGCAGTTAAACTGTGAGAATGTTGTTTAAATTGAAATCCTGATTAGAAGTAACTGAAAATTTCTCACCTTTCTGAGCAAACTGTTTTGGTGATTAACTAAACCTTTTGTTACAGTACATGTTAGCAATACTTTGAATTTTGTGCGATTTTACCATCAGCATGGCTAATAATCATATGGGAGGCAAACAGTATCATAAAAAGTGCTATGAAAAGGTGGAGAGTGTTGTCACCTGTCTGTGAGGATTAAATAGGATGAGCTTCTCAGACATTTTTTGGCTTAGAGTGAAAAGGATATCACATGGAACATTTTAAAGATCTACTCCTTCTACATGTGGTAAAATGAATTAAAGTTACTTGTATGTTAACATGTGCTGCCCTTGAGGAGACAGGGAAAAAAAGGAACGGTAACAAAGGTAGTGAGGGTCTTGTAAACATGGAATGATGTGGCATCATTTTATTGTGCTGCAAATGGCATCAAAATATGTTGATGTGGGAATATTTTTGGAAAACTGAATTCTGACATTAAGTATTTGTGTCTCGAACAAATATTTTTTCATAACGAATAAGGGGGTTTTTTGGCAAAAAGATTGATAGGGTACATGAGTTCGTCTTTGTGATTTTCATTCCTTTTTTTCTCCCAGCAGGAGTGACAGAGAAATTAAGTTCTGTTGTCCTCCTGACCTAAGCTCAATGTTGTCATGTTGCCAGAGAAGCTGGAGGGTTCCTCTGTAGTTACATACCTGTGATCTTAGAAAACTAAATTCCTATTTCAGTTTCAGCATCATCCTGAAGCTGACAGTGGCAATCTGATTAAAAAAATAAGAGTAGTAGAGTCTAAATCAATTGTTGTAAATCTAGTAAGTGATTACCTCTCCCAAGCCCCCTTTCCATAAATATAGGTGCACTTGTCTTCTTACAAAAGGTTCCTAAATTGTAGAAGAAAGTGTTACATTTAAATCATCCATGCATCTTTCCTGTAGGAAAGAGTCCATTTCAGTTGAAAGTATCAGCTGCCATTAGTGGAACAATTCCTGGTGCTTTTTGTTCTTTGCTGCAGCTAAGCAGTTTGTTTCTGACTTCCTTTCAGGGGTACAAAGTTCTAGAGGAGTGAATATATATATATGTGTGTGCAACTCTTCTGCTGCAATTTCATGCTACCCTCTGATGTACAGGGCTTGAAGGGAGGGAATATGACCATATGGAAATGGCTTTCTTATCCAAGTGGAAACAGGTTTAGTCAGCTTGCAGGAGGGGTCCATAAACATAATACAGTAGAGAAAACTCACAGAGCTGTACTTTAATGGCCATTAAAATTACCTCTGCAGTGCTTACAGGGTCAAGATACATGGAATACATATGCTTGTATTATGAATGGAAGAAAGAGCAGAAGAAAATCTAATGTTAATTAAAATTTTCCAGGAGTTGGGTTGGATAATTCTTCTTTTGTGTTTTTAAATCTCTTTTGGTTTTAATTGCATGACAAAAAAATTGACTGTAAGTGTAATGTTAGCAAATGTTCTTATTTGATTACAAGCATCTGTGAATGCTAAGTCGAAGAATTAAATGCCTTTGATTGGGGTGGGTTTGTTTTTTGTTTCTTCATGAGGTTTTTTGTATGTTGGGTTTTTTTCTCCAAGACAGCCACACTGGTAACAAAGCTTGTACTGTCAGTATGCTGAAGGTCATTCCTATAATCTATTCAGTAAGATCTGCTCCCCTTTAGGTGAAAAAAAAAATGAACTGAGCATACCTAAAAATGTCTAGAAAATCCTATTACACTTACTGAATTTCAGTTATGTATTTCAGATTCACATGGAATTCAATGAATGCTCAGATCAAATACGAAAAATTGTAGCAAGTTTCCAGTGTTAGGCACAGGATTTCCCTCCCTTCCCCCTTCTGTGCTGTCTTAGAGAAACAAGGAAATTCTTCTCAGATGTAGCAAAGGATAAAATGAAATGGTTAGCATTAAAACATACCTAATACTGTGTGATATGTTTTAAAACTGGAAACAAAGGTAGGATATGTCTTATCTGTCTGTCGTGACTCCCTGTGCATCTGTCTGTCTCTCTAGAGCAAGTCAATAAAAATGATTAGAGCTGGCATCTCACAATTGTACACCCTTAAAGCATGAAGCAATAATACTGTGAAGGAAATTTTTTTTCTGACCTTTTCAAATTACATCCAACTGTCTAGGGAATTTCTCAGTGACTAGAGGTAATAAAGTTCAATCCGTTTTGCCGGTTGGCTTCAAATTTAGCTCCTCAGAAGCCCTAACTTATCTATTCTTTTTATCTTGGCCTTGGCATCTATTCAGTACAGTAATCCATGCATCTAATCTTTTTTTTCTCTCCCCTCTCAGGTTTAGCTGGTGGATCATATTGTGAAATCTGCAGCCATGAAAGGCCCTCCATTTACTGCACCCTTCAAAACGAAATGTTAGCATGGGAGGCTAAGCTGGTATGTTGCCTTTGAGAGGCTCTTGTTGAATTTAATTAGCTTTTAGATTTCATCTCCATCTCGCATCTCAGCTTTCACTATTGTGTGTGATTTAGGCTTCACTGAGTTCCATTATTTAAAACTTTTCCAACTTAGCTGTGCCACTTTAGAATACTGAGGGGAAAGTAAAGTTTAAAGTTCATTGTCTTAAATTGATTTCTATTTAGTTTTATGATATAAGCTCAGAAACAATAGAGACATAGCCTCCCAGTAAGATAGAATTCGAGCGACAAAGGCAAACAACCATTTCTGCATGTCTTGTTTCTCATTGTATTCCATGAAGTAAAACTGGAAACAGGTAAAGAACATTTTTAGCAAAATATTTCTTAAATTATTTTTACGTTTATAAAAACTGGTCTTTACTGCTTCTTCCCTGAAATATTAAGTCTGTGTTTAGGTATATATCTGATCTGCTATTGAATTACCTGCAGAATATTCAAAATGCATGCATATCTAAAAGCACCTGTAAAACACTTGCTGTTAATCATGGAAGTAATACCCTGGTAGACATGTAGCTATCCTACACACAGTTGCAAGGGAAAGGAGTAGCTACAAAATGGTTTGGTAAAGATACGAGGTTTGGGTTTTTTTCATTTCTTTTCTGAATTCGTCTTCATTTTGCTTTTCTCTTCTGAAGTGTAGGGAAACATGGTCAGGGGGATAAAGTACAAAACTGAGAGTTTATAGATCTCGCCCCTGTATGTAAATGGGCCTCTACTAGGCCTGTAATGTTTGTCAAGTCACTCAATCACTTTGGACCATAACCCTGGCTACTGTGAAAAGCTCTCAGGGAGTGCTCAGCAGAGGATGAGTGCAGGGTGGAATCTATTTCACTGTGTTTAATTGATTTAGCTAAAATGGAATAGGTTCATTTTTAATCGAAATGTATTGTGCTCCATTGATACTAGCCATGTTGGAAGTGGGGTACTCAGTAATCCGAAGGCATTTCATGCCTGAAAGAATGGCATTCTCAACAAAATTATTGAGGTTATCTTTAATTTTGAAATTAATTTAGGAAAAACGGTACCCCACATTGATAAGGTTTCTCACATTCACAGTTGTTTTTTTAGTGTCCTTACTGTCACTTCCTGAAAATAAATGTTGCTAAATTGACAGATCCAGTTATATTTTTAATCAAGCAGGAATAAGCATTTCAAAATTCTTTTATTTGTTTAGTGCAAAAGATAACATACCTAAATTCGCAATATGCTAGATAGGGACCTTGCTTCAGAGATCGTATGAAGGGACATATTAGAATGTAAATGAACACCCAGCTTGGTATTAAAATAATGTTAAACAAATGTTTGTGCCGATGTGTTCATTTACTTTCACATCTTGGAAGCTTCATTGATGCATGTAGAACTATATTTTAGTGGAACCAACTGTTTTTCAGTCTACATGAATTAGGCTTTTCCTGATATTCCAGCATTCAGATTGGTCTCTAGATATGGAGACAAGCAGTCCAAAAGGGTCCATAGTTTACCAAGTATAAGAGGACTGAAAAATACCTCATGAAAGTAGCAAGTTTTAGCTTCTCAAAGCAATGACGCTGTTGTTGGCTCTATATATATATCTATATATATATATCTCTTTTTACAGTAGGTGCTTGAAAAATACACAATAAATATCCCCCATAATATTTCAGGCAGAAATACATAGGAGTGAGATAATTTTCAATACAAGTAGGATATTAAGATGGTGGCGATGTGAGTTTTCTTTCACTGAACAAGTTCTTATTTCCAGGATTCTTTCTAATTTGCAAACCCGAGTGCTGGGCAGAAGCAGTTCTGCTGACAGGTTTTTTACCTTACTGATGGTTTTCAGCTCAAAAGTATTGAAAATTAATTTTAAGGAGAAAGGATTTTTCTTATTCATTTGTTTATTTGAATTTCATTCATCGCAGTATATATTACATAAAAAGAACTATGTAGTGATATGTACGTGCTTACATTTCATTTTCTGGAGTGTCTGTGTGGACAACCATTAAGCTAATGGTGTTGTTTTCCACTGGAAATGTAGCTGAGTATGTTTTATTTTGTCAAAGCCAGTCATTATGGATCTCTGAAGGCCTGAACACCTCAGAACAATATTCTAGTTTTTGGTATTACTAGGGAATATCAAAATCTTCTTTGCAAACTAATCCATTCCTTAAAGTAGCTAATTAAATAAAACCAAATGAACCACAAGTGTCTTTTAAATCAAACATACTACATTATGTCTTATAGTGGGAAACAACAGATGTCCTGATGTTATTTGAGTTTAATGTCTTTATAGCTTTGCCTTCTATTCCGTCTTGCCTGATTTTCATAAATTGGGAGTACAATAATAGTGTGCCAGGGATAGGTATATGAAAAATGGTGTTTCGGCTTTGCTTTTTCCTCAGTTTGAAAATATCTAGTTTAACAAATCTTTATGAGAAGAAAATACTGAGTCAAAGTAACTCCTGTCCATGCATCAGTGGTGTTAAAATAGGAGATTGCATTGTGCATATCAAAGGGATTGTGTGAATGTTATTGATACACTGTTGTTCAGTGTTATTTATATTTTCATCATTAGTCTATAAAGTCTTAATAATTAGCCCTCTAATTTCCCTGAAAAAGCATGGTAATTTGTTGAACTGGTTGAAGGAAGGAAAAAAAAGCTGACCAATCTGGCATTGTAAGTTAATAGTATAGAACAAAGCATAGTCATAATTAGTTGAGAAAAGGACTTTCCCTGTTCATTCCAGTTCATAATAAAAAGTGCCTCACCAAAGTGACTTAGAAAATAATGCATTCAGACTGAGCGGAATTACTGCCTAGCAGATTCTATTTATCTGTAGCTTAAAAAGCAGCTGCGTTTTTGTAAAAAGCAATGAATGTGGCAGTCCTACTTAAAGGTAGAAGAAAAAGAACACCCCTTGTTTTGTAATAAGGGGATTTTCAATTTAAAAGAGAGAGAGAGCCTGTTGTGTGAAGTATGGTTATTACATTCACTGTATTCTATCTCACCCACCAGGAGGCTAATAACGAAGGAGTCAGTGAAGGAGACCAATGCCACGAGGGTTATCTCGCAGCCCCAGGTGCTGGATAAGTTGAAGGAGGCAGAATCGTTTTTGGATGACATTCAGGAAGGCCTTGAATGATTATCTGGTGAAGAAAAGACTATTCTTTCCAAGGTAAATAGTCCGTTTCATCTGTCTGTTGTTGGTGTTGGTGTAAAATATGTTTATATAAATACCTCTAAAGTTCATTTTTTATCATTTTTCAGGTTTTTTTTCTCTAGATGCAGCAATAATCTCTTAGGAATCCTTTTTGAGACAAAGGATCCACTCCATGTCCAACCACACCTAAGGAAATGCTTTGAAGGAATTGACAAGCTCACTTTTAATCACAAGAGAGAAATTACCCTCATGGAGTCAGCAGAAAATGAAAAAGTAGAGCTCGTGCTGCGAATAATTTCAGCAAGTGCCAAGGGGCTAGTTGAGAAATGGCTTCATGAGGTGAATATCTTTAGCTCTTACTTAGGGTTTAGTTACTGTATGATCATTTTCTCTTTCAGGAGCAATGAATATTATAAGTGTATACTAAATAGCTCTCTGAATATTTGTCAAGATGTTGACAGATTTCAACCTTATTGTTGTTATTTATTGCAACTAATTTAGTATCTGCAAACATGCAGAAATTAATTCTAATAAAAAGCTCTCTTGAATCAGGCTGTCAGCAGAAGTCGGTCTGTGTCTGAAACCATATGTGTGAATATATGTTTGAGTCTACATGTATGTGTTTTTGTGCTTTCATGGTGTAATGTCTGTAGTTCAGGAGGATAATATGTAAAAAATAATCAAAGAAATGTGAAATTTTGAATGCTTTCCCTCCACCCTGCAGAAAGTGTGTCCCATTGTGTTGGAGGGGTTTAATATCCAATCATTTTAACAAAAGGGAAGAGAAATTATGTCACTGATAACATCCTAACCTTTCCCCTTTGGGCCTCTAATCTAAATTCATTGGTTTCAGAACGAAATTAGTTTGGTGACCTTTTTTGTTTGCTTTATTTAACCTTCTTCTCCCAGTGGATGGGAATGGGACCTTTCATTCTTTTTTCTTTCTAGGCATTTTTCTTCCATGTGCTTACCTTTCTCCTGGGGCAGGATCAGCCCCAAGAATTCCACTTCCCCTTTGTTTGCTTTTGCGGGTACTGTTCTTGTCCTTGGTGGCTTTTCCCTGGGTGCTCCCTAGGCAAGGGTAAGTGGCAGGGACTGGCACCCAGCTCCAGCAGGAGAGGGAAGGGGAGGCTGGGGGCTGCTATTTTTATAGCCAGATAATTGGGCGGAGGCTGGAGGGGAATCCCTGGGCAGTGAAACCTGGAGCAGGTGGCAGGTTAAAGGTGTTTGGCCCTGTTGTGTATTGTGTTTTTACTGGCTGGGTGAGCAAAGCCGGACTGCATAAGCCCACCTGTGAATCCCTGTTTCCCACCCAATGAAGCTGCACAGCAGCAATGTGCCAGCTTTGGATGGAGCCCCTCTAGGGAGTGACTGCATGCAGTTTAAAATGGTCCATCTGCATCATCATTCAGGATAGAGAAGGGAGAAGAGGAGGGGATGATTTAGGCAAGCCTAAACACTTCCCACCCTGCTCTCTCTATCAATTCACTAGCTTGGTTTTGGACTAGTTTACAGACATAATTGTCTTCTATTAAAAGAAAAAAAAAAAGAGTGATAGTGGGTAAGTGGCAGTCCTGAGGAGCTCAGAAAAACCCAGATTCTCAAGTCTGTGATACACTTTTTAGTTTTCATCTTCTTCCACAAATGAAACAGGGTTGGAGGAGGTGACCAGCTGTGTTTATTTTAATACATCTATTTTAACCCTCACCTAAAAACAAATGGGAAGGTTTGGGAGTGCATTAATCTGGATCTGATTAGTCTCTTTCTCCCTCAAAAGTGCAACCTGAGATTAATGAATATAAACTAGAGTTTCATATGCAGTCTTTAAGTCATTTGCATGTTTTATGCATGATAATTGAATTTATTTATGCACTTCCTTTCATTTAATGATTTCTCGCTCTTTTCTATGCTATCAACATTATATTATGCAAGAAGTAGGATTTGGTAGGCAAGAAAGGATAGCAGTATATGAATCAAACCCGAGTTAATTTTGAGTTCTAGTGTAAACACTAGATCAGAATTAATACTGGTCCCATGCCAGTGGGTTTACATGGCTGGAAAAATGTAAAATATTTTTGGTAAAGCACAGACTTTTAGCTTGAGATATTTCTGATGCAGTTTAGTTTGCTTGCAAGTGTTAAAAGCAAAATTATTTTCAAATGGCAGTTAAATTATTGTATTGACTTTTCAATGACCCTAGAGACTTGTGTTTCTACTTGGCCTATTAGTAGTAATAAGAAGATGAATATTAATTACACTAATAAATAACTGTGTTCAGACCAGGACCTCAGTATTATAGTCTGGCTTAGAAAATAAGGGTATTTTATAATTTGTCTCTTTTGGTCTTCCATCAGGAGAAATATGGACTTTGCAGCTGTAGTAAATTTATCACAGCCAAGAAGGTAAAGGTCCTAGGGATGAGAGGGTCATATTTGATAGCAGCTCTGTGACAGTAGCTGTTTCAGTGCCATAGGCAGGGAACCTTGTTCTGTTTCTGCAGTTAAGATCAGATGTCTTAGAGATGTCTTAGTGTTGGAGCCTGATTTTTCATAATGCATGCCAGGAAGTTACTAAGGAAAATTAGGAAAAAGATGCTGGTAGTGGTGCTTTCATAGCGTTTATCTATACCAGTTTCTTTTGTGTCTTTTGTCTTTCCTTATGTCTTGAAAGATGTATGTGGAAGTGATATTTTTCTGTGGTGTCCTGTCTTTTATCAGTGAATTAAATGGTTGTGTCTTGTGATTGTTTCCTGATTCTCTTAGGTAGGACTGTGTTTAAAGGCTAAAGCTCTGTTAATTTGTGATGTAACCATTTCAGTGTCTTTCTTGTCATTGAAATGTAGTTTAAAATGTTCAGTAATGTAGCATGAAATCACTGGTTAGTTTTGGAATGGTGGTGAAATCATGTGAAGAAAATAAGTATTGCATCTGATCAAGATAAATTCACTCTAGTGTTTTATGGCTTTTTATTCCTATGTGATAGTAATAAAGTCTCATGTAGGGATGGAAGCCATGAAATACATTGTGAAAAATCATCAACTCAGATGGGGCCATCAGGATAGCATGCTGTAGTTGTAGAGTTATTGAGAATGATTGGAAGATGGTTTAGTATGTCATCACTTTGACTACCATGTTTTTGCATTTTGTTTCTTCATCTTTCACCCACATAGTTCGATGAGAGGAAATCAGTTTGTAATGAGATGATCCATCTTTACATCAGTGTTCAGTCTTTAAATCGTTCCTACATCTTTCATTTTCTGCCAAAGATAACACTGTATATGAAACCCTTAGCTAATAATTTAATATAGCTAATAAACACATGCCAAAATGAATACAAAGAAAAGCCAATTAACTTCTAAATGCTTGGAAATAAGGAAGGAAACAAAGCAAGGTCTACCCTGTTAGCCACTGGTCCAGGTTCTTTATTTCCATGTTTAAGAGCAAATCTGAGGTGATCCAGGGATTAAAAAAGAATTCTTTTCTCTGCTTGCATGTCTTTCTGAAAGTCCTTGTTCTTTTTCTCTGTGGAACTGAGATGAAGGCTGACAGTGTTGGGCTCAGAAAACAATTTCTGACAAATTCCTTACAGTGCTGCTATTTCACATATTGCCTTACTGCCCCCTCTTCTTTGCTTTTGTGTACCAATTTCCTTTGGGAATGTTTTGGGGAATGTTACTTATTCTGATGCAACTATTTTTTTGTTGTAATATTTGTCTGAAGCATATGTTAATAAAACATTATTGATTTTTTGGTACTTTGACTCCTTTATTATTTCTCTTAGGTGTGAATTTTATCTCTGCTAAAAATACTGACTTTATTGTAACTAAGGTCATCTTCTGGTGAAAAGCCCCAGCAATAATTAGGCAGGATACATATTTCCCCTTTTATTATGAATTTTAATTTCTTCTTTAAATCAAACAGCACACTGAGAATTTAACCATGATTAAATTCATAGACATTGTGTGGCAATTATTTTACTTTACTTGGGCTTAAAAAGGGTAGACACAGGTTTGCTCCAGTGGTGCCATGTGAAAAAAAGGTATAAAAATCCATAAAACACATTACCTTCAGACTCCTGTTAAAAGAAAAACTATTTTCCTCCTTATATATGAACAAATTTTTTTCCAATAGTATCCAGGGTGTACAGCCAAGAGAATAAACTGTGTTTATTTTTCTACTTCGTATTTGGCTAAGATAGAAATTGTCTTCATGTTTTCAACACCTACTTTGGTGATAGCTTTTCAGAGACCTGAGACGAAGTCCTTTAAACATGGGCTCCTGTACTCTTTTTCTCCATTTCTACCAGTTTAATGATGAATTGCAGTTAAACTATTATGTTGGTAAATACAATTCATAACTTTGCTGCAGACTGTATTTTGAAAAGTAGTCTACAATCCCACCTGCAGAGAATATTTTCAGTACTGCATTTTGTCTCCAAATTATTTCAAGAGTCAAAAGATATAGTACTCTGAAATAACACGAGAGGTGAGTTCCTCCTTGGAAACTAGGCATAGAGTGACTGAAATGTGCTCCAATAACTCTCTTCATAGCATCTTTGCAGATCTAACTCCACTGACTACTTCAGAAGCAAGTACAAGTGCCCATGAGTGTTCAACCCGGGAGTTAATGAGCAATGACCTGTCCTGGAGTGATCACACCTTAAGGTGTTAGTGGAAGAGAGAGTGTTACTTTGGGATTATATTTTCTTTGTAGTAGTAATTCATCCATAGATGTTGCAGATAACCTTCTTTAGTCTATTCTTTCCTGAAAAAAAATTATTATTTATACCCTAATTATTTTTCTTTCCCTCTGCCTCCCTCAGGGTGGAGCTGATCTATTTTTTTTTCTGAGCAAGAAAAATGCTTTCTCATAAATCCTGAAATACTACTTCAGATACACCTCTTTGAGTTATGCATTGTAAGAACTTGAAAATCAGGTTTTAAGTGACACCTTGCCATGATAGCAAAGAGAGTATTTTTCTTGTCAGTGTCAAATTGAGTAAAAAGTGTGTACATTTAAAGTGTAGTCAGTTGTCAGAAAAAAGCAAGGTCTTGTCACAAAGATGAAATGTTAAAGTTACCACTTTGTTTAATATATTGTAAATGTCCATATTGCATGTGTTCTTAATAAATTAACAGCCTTAGTCAAGAGCAAGACAATGTTCTACTTACACCTTCAAAATATTGTCTGAGGTAGTGGACGTAACAGCTTTCAGGAGAAGCAGCATCTTGGTAATCTCAGATCCAAGCAGGATTTCCTGTCTTTCTTGGATAACGCAAACAGCTTGAGTGTCACCTGTAAAGGGGGCAAGTCTCTGAAAGCAAGTGTCGTGTGTTTTCCATGGCCTGGAATATAAAATCAAGAGCCATGGTTTTCTGCTGGAGCTAGTGCTTTAAAGCAGTCTTCAAGGGCAGCATCATGGAGAATAAATTATTACAATTTGATCTGGATGGAAGAAAGGTGCTGTTAATTGTTGGGAGGGCTGTGCCACTGGAAGGAGAAGAGAGGTTTGCAGTTGCTTTACAAAGATAAAACTGGAAAGGCTGTTTCTGGAGCCTGGCACTTACCTATTCTCCCAGCAGTATCACTGTCGTGCTGATGTCAGCCTCAGTTCACTGTTCGTCCACAACCCCATGGTGAGTTTTGAAAAAATCAGGTATGGCATTATGAGACAAAAGCTGGAGGAGCTATGTCGTTTTGTGGAGTTACGGGGTAGGAAGATTTATACTGAGAGAGAGAAAAAACAAGTTTTTCTCATCAAAGTTTTCTGTGTTATTTGAATTCCTAGGGTTAGTTTAAATGGTGCCTTGTCAACCTGCTGCTTTACTACCCTTTAAGTTATTGTCTCTTCTATTTTTCTTAGTTTTTCTTGATTTCTTAAAAAAATATTACACACAATTCGTTATTTTTCATTCCTCTCCCAGACATGCTCTTTAATTACAAGCTATCACCCAGAACTTAACTATCTGGCAAACATTAGATGAGTTGGTTTCTGGTCTTCTACTCTACAGCAGTTATTGCTAAAATAAAACTAGTGCTTTCTTTCCATGGAAAAAGACACCTATGACAGAATTGTGTCTGTCTTTTTCCAACTCAATATGATTTACTGAAAGATATTACGTATCCTTACAAACTTTCCTCTCATTATTTTATTACCCATACTTCTGGGTAGAACTCGGACTCCTTGCTGCTAATTATGTGCTTGAGCAGCTGAATGTTTTGAGAGGATTTTTTTTTCTCAACTTTGAAATCAAACACTTTGGCTCGACCTGAGTTTTCAATAGCTTTGGTCAATCCTATATGTTGTTTTGAATGAGTTAACTTGGTTACTTTTAGAACATCAGCAAGTAGAAAAATTCCAAGAATCATTACAGAAAAAAAAGTTTGACCCGTATTTGGAACAAATAGGTTTTTTGTTGTTATTTCACTTATGCTTCCTAGCGTTTATGGTAATTTTTCCTACCTCCACAAGAAAATACAGTGGGGAGGGTGTCTCCTTGGTACTTCAGCCCTGGAAGCACTTGTGTGTCTGAAAGTTGTAAGAGTGGGTAGGAGGAGATGCCCTGGTCTGATTAAATCTGGAGACTAACAGTACTCAGAGTGATACAAATTTGGTGCTTAATCTCTGGCTAAAGTTCTTGCATTTTCTGCAGAATTTTCTGTGAGTGCAAGTCTAGTCATACCAAGGAGCTCCCCACTTATGGTCCATTTCAGTGCATTTCTGTAGGATATTTTTGCTGTCTTCATTGTAGCCTTTTTCCATTGGCAGTGAGAGCAGACCAGGAAACAAAATGTAGGGGGACAGGGAGAGGTAGGTAGGCAATGGAGATGGGGAGCCAAAGAAAGGATCAGTGGGTTAGTGAAAGCTGCATGACTGGATTCATTCCAGCCCTCCTCTGCAGAGAAGCTTTTGTGCAACTCACTGTGGCTTCTGAAAGGAAGGTCCCTATTCATCCGGCCACTGAAGGAGATCATACTAATAGGCTCCAGGATCACAAAGACACTCACCACCTGCTGTCGTGAGCGCAGGTCAGGCTTTGTTTGCTCTGCTGAATGCTTTTTTTCTTTAAAAACTGAAGCGTAGGTATATATTTGGCAGAGTTTATGATTCTTTCATGTCAGCATTTCAAATTTTAAAAGATAAAAAAGAAAAGCAGATATTGTCCATATAGTTACAGGTAGACATATGATATGTTTCTTGCCGCTGACACAAGGTAGAGCTCATAAGAAATTTCTGGAATATGCAAAAGTGTAGATAATAAAACCATATCTCAAATAGTTTGATTTAAAATTAAGACATTAAATTTAAGCTGAACTTCATTTTTATTGAGGAATATTCTTCTGGCAGACAATATTAGTATACTCAAGTTTTCTAGAGTAGCAATACATTTAAGTACTCATTGAACTTTTTACCTTAATAAAACTTTTGTATTTAATTTCGTATTAACAAAATGGATCTTTAATTTTATTTGGCTTGTTAGAAGAAAAAAAGTCTACATTTGTAACAAGTCTATCAAATTTTTCCTTTGAGAGAAATAGAAAATAAATCACTTAAAATATAAAAAATGTTCAGTGTAGGCTGTTTCACATTCCCAGAATTTAATTCATGGTAATCCAGGATTCCCAAGATTGTTAAACTTTGTCCTGAAATAAATAACCAAATTTGAAATGTAAACGTCATAAAGAACCTGTATTTGAAGTTATAGGAGTTCTGCAAGTGATGTCTGAAGCATTTAATGAGTCTTGTATGTGAAACAACAGATAAGTGTCTCCTTTCTCTTGCGTGACCTCACGAATGCCTATTTTAAGAAGTCAATTTCTTACTGTGTTGAGATAATAGGAAACTTTTGAAGGAAATACTGTGATAAGAATTGAATTAAATCAGTACTTGAGGCAACAAATGTAAACATTTGTGGCATTGCATGCTTGATCCAAGTAGGAACACAGCTGCAAATAATATAAAAACTAAACTGTATTTTTACATCAACACGGTTAGACAAAAACGCCTTATTAAGTAATTGCTATTGTGACATAAACTGAGTTACTTGGCAGAGCTAAAACATCAAGCTGCCTTGGGAATCTACCGCATTCTTTAATTTTCTGATTGATTAAATGGATTATTTGACATTTTGGCAGAGCTTTGAAATCACAGGATAACAAAGACTCCTTTCATTGCTCATTATTTGCTCTCTTCAGGCTTAGCACAGATTCTTTGAAATGAAAGGTTTAAGGTGCTTCTTCCCTGGGTAATTTTTGTTCCAGTTCACATTTTTGCTAGGAGTGTCACATTTCCAACTTAAATTCCCTACTGGGTAAATGCAGTTCCTTATAATGACAGTAGAACCTATGGAGATATGTAATCTTGAAAAACACTTTTATATACCTCACAACAGTGGGACTGAAGAATTCAACATGACTAGTCTGCTGTCAGAGATGCTCTTAACCCTTCCACCACCAGCCTTTTCTGGAGTGCGGGAAGCTGGGCAAAATGCTGGGTGTTTTTGTTCAGGTTGTGACAATGTTCAGCTTTCTACTGACCTGGGGGCAAGTAGACAACATCATGCAGCAACTTTGGAGGACAGTTCAGAGATAACCAGGTAGGCTGGAGGTCAGTTGCCATGGTCACCTTGACATCAGCGAGCAAATGAATTGCCTAATTGCATTTCATGTCAGTAATGAGCAACAGTCAGACAAAACAATCTTACTTTCAACGTAACTGCACAGTTCTCTCTACTGAAAAGCAGTTCATGAGGGTACCTGCAGGCTTATAGGGTGTTCTGTATCCTGCTGCTTCTCAAACACAATTTTGGTGGAGCTAGATAGCACATAGGTGGAATGAGACCTTCAGTGTCTTGTACTCAAGCATTTTAACTGCGGAAATCCTTGGGCATGCTCAGTGAGGGACTCCTGATTTTAAGCCTGTGTCTTTTCTAATACTGTGAGTAAAGCTGAGTCAAATTGCCTTGGTAGTTGCCCTCAGAGGGGTCTGTGTGTCCTCACTCACAGCTGTAGACAGCAGTCTGGGGCTACACAGTCCTGAGGACATAGCTGTAAGAATTTCACTGCCGTGGTAAAATTTCTATTCCAAAAAATTACTTCCATGTGCCTGCATCAGTAAGGGAGATTCTAACATACAGCAAAATATTTACATGGGTTTCTGTGAACTCTAGACATGCTTTTGGAGCTGTGGTAGCTTCCTGAACAGTTGGGATTGTACACACTGCTTGCTATTCATGAAACTTTTCTTGCAAAGCACAACTTTCTATGATCCATCTCCATCTCTTGTGTTTTCAAGACAGAGAAATATACCTTTGAATATGGAAAACTGGGGTTATAAACTTACAAGAATTTAGGTGTGATTTTTTCCTTTTCCCATACCATGGGAAGAAGAAATACTAGTCTCCTGTTCAGTTTCCAGGCACTTAGAGATGTGTCTGCAAGGTATGAAGTTATGCTTGTGTGTCTAAGAATCCGCATTTGTTTCCAGTCGTTGCAGCTGGTTCAGAGGGGATGCTCATACCTGCCATGCTTCTCTTCCAAGAGAGGGAACAGGATCCCAGTAATTAGCAATCTTTTTCTGAGGTTTATCTTTAACTGGAATTTGTATGGTAGCCAAATTTGCTGACTTTGACAATTATTCTAGCTGGGGGAAAACCAGTGTTTCTGATATTTCTCTACTATAAGGCAGTTCTAAATCTAAGGTTGAAAGACACTGTAAGTCTATATATAACTTTATTCATCTGAAGTAGTGATTCTTGAAGTCAAAGTTGCACAGTACTTTGTTATAGTATTTTTTGCTTTCAATTGTCAATACCTTGATCAGGTTGAAATTTTCTATGCCTGTAGTTTTTTTCGGGTTGATTACCAAAAAGATTCAACCCAAAACCCCAGAATCACAAGCCACCTAAGAAAAAAAGCTTCAACATTGCTGTGTTATTTTGAGGTGAGGATCTATCCACTGAATATAACCTTTCCAACACTCTTAATGAAATATGTTGCTGCATTAGTTCCTCAACAGTATCTATGTTGATATGATAGAATTATGAAATAATGTAAAAACTTATGAAATAACATACACAAAATCAAAGAACAAAAGATGCCCAGTTCTCTGTTTAGGAGTGTAGGCACATACAAATCTCAAAAGAAGGGAGAAGCAATCTTTTACATGCATTTTGACAAATTCTTCAGTTACATATTAATAGTAGGTCCCACATTGCATAACAAACCCAGCAGAAAGGGCACTTGGACCTAACCTTCTTCATGGCTACAAAGACAGGTAGTGTTTCGCCTGAAGTGGAACAACTTCAGTTGGAAAGGGTGAGGAATTTTCACTCCAGATATCCCAACTTAGATATCTGATGTGAGTTCAAGAGCTTTCAGGCAAAGCCTTAAGCATCCTAATAACTCATTAGCTGGATAAGAAAGTATGAACACCACCAGTATCACATTTGGAAAGGAGTGTTTTTAGAAGTTGAAGGGTTTAGAGTACATTTACAGTACAGCTCTAGAGTACATTTACAAGCTGTGCAGCTGAGGTTGGGATGTATCAGAAGGAAACAGTTAATATGTGAAGTTTAGGAATTGGTAGGTTCCCAGAGCCAGAAAACAAAGGTATTTCCATGCCTAATTCCTGGCAAACCATGTAATCAGAAGTGAGATTTGTGGGAGGAAAAATGTGATTGTGCAACTTATAAATGGCAAGGGAGTCTGTGTATAAAACACTACATGTCTCTTCACGTACCCTAATGGTTAAGGTTTCAGACATATGCTTGAATTATGGCTGAGGTAGCTGCAGAGTGGGTGATTATAGCATTATAGCTGTCCATGTACATGCTTTTAGTCTGCTGCAAATTAAAGGAAATATGACTTTGCACCTCAGTCATTTCAATTTGAATTTGCTGAGGGCTGGCAGCCGTTACTGGAGTTCAGCTGATGTGTGATGGCTAGATTATGGGGCTGAACCTGGGGCCACAGCAGGATATCAAGTGCATGCATGAATCCTGCATGAGGAGCAGGTTCTAGCGGAGACAAAGTCATTACTGACTTGATTTAAAATGAAAGAAAGCAAAATTCCCGAAGGTTTTACATCTTACTGATAATGAGATCATACGGCAGTTTTGTTTAGTGTGAGACTGTTTAAGCCATGGCACTAGAGATAAAGTCATCCCCTCTGGGTCACATATCTGCATCTGGTGTGCCTCAGCTCTAGAAAGAGCAAGACCTTCAGGTTTCATTGCCCTCAGAGCAGTGGCATGTGTGTGATCAGCCATGCTGCTTAGAAAGACCTTGCTTAAGCACTTGTCTTAGTCTTTTCTGTAATGCCACCTTCTCATCAATTTTAGTTCTCAATTTATTTTACCCCTGTATTAGACTCAAACTGTCTACCACCATGCAAATAGCTTAGATAGGCTCTAAATCTGCTGAAGAAAGGTTCTGACTTTAAATATAGGCAAGATGGTGCATGAAATTTTGCTTGAATGTGTCACAGGTCAATTTTCCTCAGTTGCAACGATGTGTCTTAAGCTTAAGATTCACCTTGGCTGGTTAAGCTTTGGTAAATATTCTGTTCCTTTCTTGTGCTTTATGTCGCAGTATCTGCCTCTAGTTAGCTCAGTTTAGGAAAGCATCCTACGTAACAAAAATACAGTCTCAAAATTAGCACAGCTCAGCATATAATTTAGATGGTTTTTTTTAAATGTCTATAAGATATATGTTGTATTTTGCATTGTGCATGTATTTGAGAGTAAAAGCTCAATGGGTTAGTTCTATCCAGTTAGTATCTATAAGCAATAGTTATTGAAACCTTTTATTAATAAAGTTTAGTTAATTATCTGGGTAATTGTACAGACAAATAATTCAGTAATTTGAAATTATTTATTCTGTGTATAATGATCCTTTATTCCCTTTAAGTGCAGTTAAACATGTTAATTACAGAGACTCAAGGGACTTCGGAAGAGTTATTCTAGTGATCATGTGTTATTAATTCTCCAGGGACACTGCTTTTTTGGAACAGCACCTACAGAAAGATTCAAACCTCAAGCCAACATGCAACATTGGCAATTAAAGATTAAAAAACCCAGCAAAACAAAAACCGACCTCCATTGTGAGGTGGGTTTGGGATTTTTTTTGGTTGGTTGGTTTTGATTTTGAATTTGATTTTTGTATGAAAACACACCACACCATTTCATCCTGTCTTTCCACATGACAGTTCCTGTAAATTGCTGATCTTCAGGTTCTTATGGTTGTAGACACCAGGGAGATAAATCTGGTATTAAACAAAACAGATCAGACAGTGTTGCCAACAGATCACTCAGTGTTGCCAGTCAATAATGTTAATATGTACCTCTGCTTTAGTTTGTGATAGCATCTTTTGCAAATGCAGAACACAAAAGTCTTGCAAGCACTTGTTCTCTGTGAGTAATATCATGCATCTGATCCTCAGGTGTGGAGGCATCATCCCCTGTGTCATTGGAACTATTGCTATCTGACAAAACCCTCCCTTTTTGTAAATGAAGAGGTTTGGTGGTTTTTTACTTTTTGGTTTCTTTTGGGGTTTTGTTTTGGCGGTTTGGTTTTTGTGGTTTCCTTGTTTGTTTGCTTGGTTTTGTTTCAGTTTTGTTTTGGCACATCTGTGATTACTTCAAGGCAGAACTTCCTGAAAACCTGGCTCATTTCTGATGGCTGGTAAGAGATGGCACAGTTAGAAGGTTTGTCATCTCTGGGCAGTTTGCATGTGCTGGAGCTGTTACAATCCTTGTTTTGATGTGGTGGTTTGAGTACCAGCTTCATGCCAGGCAGCTGGGAGCCCCTTGTCACCCCAGGATATCAGAACTCCCATATTTCTCTGTGCAGCTGGGAGGGGAACTGCCTGGGCACATCTGTCATAGATGTGACAGAGGAGTGACAGAGTCACTGGGGGCTTTCTGGTGAGTTGTTTCTGAGCAGGGATGAGTCTTGAAGCGTGCGCGAATTAAGATTCCCAGTTGTGATTCTACTCCATGTAAATGGGAAACTGAAGAACACCAAAACAATGACAGTTGCTATTCATCATCTGTGCGAGCTGTGCTTCAGACAATTCTCCTGGGGAGTCATTTGTCAACAGTAGTACGTTCTGCCGTGTCATATTCTGCACATGTGAACTGTGAAAGTTTGAATGGAGGCAGAGGGAGGGAAAATGGAATGATTTATTAGTAATAGATACTGAAAGTGAAGTCACGCACATCAGAAATCCTGCTGGTAAGTTTACCACCTCAGTCCTGTCATATCTGCAAATCCCACTGATCTCTTTCTAGACCAAGTTAGAGCTAACAATTTATTGTTTAAATTGTTTAGATTACTCTGAATCCTCACCTGACCTTAAAATTGATAGAACAATAGGTACATTTGAGGAGTCATTTTCTTTCCGTTACGCAGAAGTTTTTCTTTACATTCACTATTTTTAGACCTATCATCTGAAAGACATCAATGTCCAGAGGCATCCAACCCACCTGAGAAAACATGCTTTTTCCCTGGTCATATTATCAGAATATGGGATTGTCTGGTCCCAGGTTTCACTTAGGTGGAACACCAGCTCGTCTGGATAAAAAATATGCAGTTCTTAAAAGCAATGTATATTGTATATTTTCTAAAATGTCAAATTGTGTATTTTTACACAATTATAAGCAATATATAGCATACTGTAGCAAAAATGAGGGGACTCTAGATATAGCAGAGGAGATAGTGACATTAGAAGATATTTCAAAAAGTGCAGCAAGAAAAATGGAGTCCCATGAAGTAACAACATGAGGAATACAGAATACATCATTTGTTTGGTAAATATATAGATCACCATTCATTGGTGTTCAAAATGTGCTAAACTGAGAATGAATGCTGTACTGATGTTATTAAAAAACCTTAGTAAGTTTGTACGTGATGGTTCATTAATGATTAAATCAGTCATATGGTTTATCCATATATAAATATCCATATAAATGGTGGGTATTTATCATGCTATTATTGCATCTAATATATCTGATTAAGCTAGAAAAAACTCTGATAGCTGATATTTTATCTTTAGGGCAATATATAAAGGGAGCCTCTCTAGCCATGCATAAATGTTCAGACATTATAACGTGCCATGACAATATTGATCTCTCAAACTGATGACAAGTGGGAACAGCTATGAAAAATCAGGAAATACTCAAAGGAATGGAAGTTGTGACAGGCTTCCAGATCTTGCTTGCAGAGATTCTCCAAATCCATTGGCTAGAGCTGCTAAAAATGGGCAGAAATGTATTGGTATTAATTCACAGAGTTAGAATTCCTGAATCAATCCATCAACTTTCAGTTGTTTTGAGAAAAGATATTCCTAAAACTGAGTGAAGAAGTAAAATGTAATTTTTAATGTTTTTCAGTACAAGGGCTTGCTTGTGGGAACATGCTGGGAGCTGCCAACATGGGAGTGAGAAGCAGAGGTTTTTCAGAGGATGACCTGCTCCTAGATTGTTTCCCTGTGGTTCACTTGTTGTTTTTCCCCTGCTGCTGCTGAGAGTTTATGAGGATGCCCTTAATAGGGGGAAATGGGTACAGAGCATTGAAATAAGGAATAAATAAGGATTGCCATGAACTTATGTCAAAGCAGAGAACAAGAAAGGTGAAACTAATTGAAGAGCTGATGTACAGGAGTACAGAGAAAAAAAGGCTTAAAAGTAACTTGGAATGTAAAATAACCAACACCTTCTAGGAGGATATCCGTATGCGCAGCAATGTTGTGTTATGTGTTTGGGCACCTAACATTATAGTGTATTGCATTACTGAACTTTGCTATTTTCTCATGAAACTCTTAGGCAATAGTGATGCAGTTGGATTGAAAAAAAAAAGAAAATAAAAGCTTTTTGTAGCTATTTTTTCATCTCAAGGCCTTACTTTGTCTCTCCCATGTTTTACAGTCTCCTCTTCCCCTGCATTTGCTTTCAAATCAGGGACAACTTGGAGGAGATTGCTGAAAGAAGTAAAAGTGCACAGCCAAATGAAAATTCTAAAGTGAGTGTTGTTTTTGAATACGTCATTCTCATTGAAAGCCTCTCAGGAAGTAAAATTAGATTTCTTTAAAAAACATTTTTGAAAAAAAATCCCCTTTTTCTCTTGTGTTTGGCAAATTGCCTTCAGGCAGTGAGATAAACAGAAGAGGAATTCTTTTACTGAAAACTCAGGAGAGGAGTTGCTTTTTGGCCAATTTACCCATTAAGCTATTAATTCTTCTGACCTTGGAGAAGGGAACTGGAAATATATGTATGACATCTAAGCATCATTTCATCTTAGAAAGCTGAAAAGAAAATTAATTTTATTAATATTGTGAAAATTTACATCCAATCACAACTTTCAACCCCGTGTCTTACTGAGCCTGACATGTGCATTAAAATATTTTGGAGAAGGGATCAGTGTAATGGTAGGAAGATGTCCTTCTTATAGGCAGCTGCAGAGTCATTCCTTGTCTCATTGCATGAGGCACAGTAGTGCTCTTAGAGCTCCAGGAGCTATAAAATAAGGTCTTACTGAGCACTTCCTTTGCATTATCCTGATAAGAATTTCTGCTATGACAACATATTTTTGGTCACTTTTATAACCAAATACTTGTGCAGCGAATATAATTTTTCACACTGGTGTTATATATTTATAGCGAGGGTAGAAAAAAAAGCCAGTGGCTCACTTGGTTAAACACCTTCTGTAAATGTTATTAGAACTTATCCATAATTTTTACTCTTTCTGCTACTTGTTTTGGAACTTCAGTTGTCATTTTTACTAAGACCTTCCCCACTGCCTACTCCCACCACATTGGAATAGTGTGGCTGTTTTGGTGATTATTGCAGACAAGTCCTAGGAAGAGTTTAATAAGAGGAAAGTAGGTGTGCCGTAGCTTCATGGCCTTTTCCAGCCTTGCCTTTAAACCAGTCTTTTTCTCAGGAACAGTTAGCATTGGCAAAGATTTACAAACGAAGACAGCAGCATAGACACCCAGGAAAACCACCTGTGCTGAACTTGCTCCCCTGCCACCAGCCTCGTAGAACAGAAAAGCCCAAGAGTTGCACATACAATGATACAGCTTCTTTTCTCTTCTTCTGCCTATGAGTTACTGAGAAACCCCAGGTCTTTATTACCACTGAACCATGGTCTGATGTTGGTTCTATGCACTTTATCTACATTATGATGCTCCTCTCTCCTGTGCCATTGGATTAAATTAATACGGACATTATTCAGCAGTACTCTGGTAAAACTAGAGGTAGAATCTAGATTCTAGTAGGGTATGTTTGAGCTAACTATTCTTTCCAAATGAAGGTACCAAATTTCTATCCTTGTTTCTTCTGTTGTGTGCTCACTGAGCGATAGTCTTCTCTGCAAGCTTCCCAGATTCCCACTGATGAGCAAATTGGCCTGCAGGTGATTTAGAGAGCAGGTCCTGACACAGTGTCCTGTGTACAGGGACCGGGGGGCCCTGAACTTGGCTGCAGAGCTACCTCGGTCACAGCATGGGCTCCCCCAGTTTGGATCAGGGCAGCTGTAAGCAGCTGTGATCCACAGAGAAAGTTACAGTTCAGGCCATTTATGAGACAAGAGACTCTTGATTTTTGTATAAGCTTTTGATGCCACTAAAAAAGAAGGAATGAAACACCTGAGGTTTATCTTGCAGGGGTTTCTCAACAAAGATTTCACCTGTGCCATGCAGCAAAGCTGCCACTCAAGGGATTCTTTCTCAAAAACCCCCAAATGTAAAAATTACCTACCCTAGCAAACACAGAACTTGAAGTTGTTCTTCCAGAGGAAGTTGGCTATATGGCACTGTTGTTATGAAAACACCTCTAAAATATTTTCATGAACAGGAATTTTACTTGAAGAAGACTGCAAACTTGAACGTAGTATTGTCTCGCCTCTCTGCTGCAGAAACATAGGTGAGATTTAAAAGCCACAGTAATTTATGAGCTGTACTTAGAAGCCATAAAGGGATATTTCGGTTTCAGAATTGTTTCATTCCTGATGTGATTTAGAAGATTAAACTGTCATATTTTAGCACAGATAGATGACCATCATTGCTATAATTAATCATGTACCATGAATCCTATTATTTAGAAGCTACTTCATATAAAAGTTGAAAATACTTTTTATACAATGCAAAATTAAGTAGCCTTATAATTATGTTTTAGAGATATATGTTGATTTGTTTCATATGCAGAGGATATTTACAAAATAATCCAATATACTAAATGCATACTGCAAAACAATACAGTAATGGAGTGCTTGCTAATGACTTCAATTTAAGGACAGCCTGTCTAATAGCTGAGATAAGATGTTACTAAAAGAGTGTGCTAATGATTTGAAAATTACTACCAAAATTGTGTTCAGTCTAGGAGGGGCTGCAGATGTAATTGCACTAATAAATATCCAAGTCAGCCCTGATTTTGAAGCTTGTATCATGATTACTATGAGTTTTAGAAATCAGACAGAGCTAAATCATGCTGTTGTGCTCACATGAATAGCTTCTCTGGTGGCACTGCTCATTTGAGTAAAGAGAGCAAATACACCCATGCTAGACAGAAGTGCATTAAACATTCATAAATGACTGGTTAAAACGCTTAACTGTGCATGTTTCTTGCAATTCCATCTAATGAAATTTGGTCTATATACAATCCTGAATGTAAGTTCATATACAGGTGTATAGAATTTTAAAACTTGGCCAAGACAGGATTCCATTCCTATTTGTACCTTACTGTAAAACACTGTGCATGTACCAGTGTCACTGTCACCTTTCTATACATTATTAAGGTGCTCAAAGTGCTCATCTAGGACAAGAGAGACCTGAGTTCAGTTTCTTCTCTGCCTGCGTGGCACTAAAGTTAAGTCTTCCAGCTTCTAAGAAAATTATCTAAAAAGCAAGCTAATAGAGAGGGTAAATCATAGCTTCTTATGGGAGCAATGTGTCAATTTGACCATGGCTCAAAGCAAATCTGGTCTTGGTTTCTGTTGTCTGCTATGGGCTGCTTATGTAGTTTACTTCAAATAAGAAAAGAATAAAATATATTAAATAGATCTTGGGACAGAAACGGAACCATAATTCATTGTTTCCAGTGAGCCAGCTTCAACATGACACCACCCCAGAGGAGCCTTCAATTTGGTAATTAGCCTGTGAGAAGAAGGCTGCCTTTTTGTGCCCTCTGATGAAGCATGAGCATGAGATGGGGTTAGAGCTGGATTGCCTTAGCAATACTCAGATATTTCTGGGAGTTGCCAAATGCAAAATTCTGCAATCCCAAAGCAGATGTTTGGGAAGCTATGGTACTATTCCACAGCTGGATCAACAGTTTTTAAATCAGAATTTGGTGTTTAAGTGTGAAAACCTCCAAAAGCTTTTGCGCAACCTCCTATTTCAGTGTTGATAGTATTTCAGCCTGTGTTCTTAAAAAAACCCGCTCCGCACTCTGGCACAGTAAATTTAATTTTTTTTCCTATTCAGAAACAGAAAGAAAACCTCTGCACAGCTGCTCATAAGATGCAACATTTGAAACTGTTATTTCTAAACTGAAGATGCGAAAAACAGTTTGTCCACTATTTTCCCAACAAGGTATGGATTGTGTGTTCCTTCTGCTCCCCACTGCAAGGTGAGGCAGCAAACCAGCTAACCTACTGCTATGTCAACCCCCTTGCTGCAAATTGATGGCTGAGGCTGACTCCTAAGGTACTTTATTAGGATGCCTGCTTTACAAGCATGAAGTCAGTGGTGTGTATTGGAGTGGCCTCGGGGGTGAGCCAGGAGGATGCCAAGGAAGGCAGATGTACCTTTAGAGGAGCGGGTAAAAGGTGTACACCACGGTGTACCTGCCTTGGTATTGCAAATTCCCTACTATTGACCAGAGGAGTTACAAGGCTCCTGACAGCCTCAGGGTGGTGCAGCTGCAAGCCGTGAACAGCAGTGGTAAAAGGCTGTATTTAGCTATAGGTCAGAGAGAGAAAAGCAAGGCTAAGCAAGGAACATGGGAGGCTTAATTCACTCGCCTGCTTCCTTTCCCATTGCAGCTGCTCTACTTCAGGTTATTTACCAGGCCTGAATTCTTTCTTTATTCATCATTGTTGACTGTAGCTAGCTTGCTTTGGGGTTGAAAGGAGCTGAAGAGTCAATTATGTGTCTGGGTGCTTTTGAATGTCTTAAGCGTGGTAGATGGCTGCAACCCCTACTGCTCATGTCTAATGAGGCAAGGCAGAGAACTGCTAGCCTCTGGTCCAGCACAGGCCTGTGGAAACACTCCAAAGAGCCAAATAAAAGCAAACAGGAAGGGAGAAAACCATCTGCAGCTATAGCACTGTTCACCCTGCCTCTCTGCTCTCTCTGGAAATGTCCCTGTGCAGGGCAGAGTGTTGCTCTGTGCCACGTCCAGTACTGCTTCCTGCAGGTGGACTGTCTTCAGGTGGCTTCAAGGTTTTGGGCAGGTAAGTGTAATAAGCAGTGAAGGAGGTGCTGGGCTGCAGGAATGGTACCCTGTCAGAGCTCCAGCTAGCGCTCATGGTGCCTGGCATCGCTCACCACCTGCTCATCTGCTGGATTCTATCTTGCCTTTGCTCAGGGAAGCTTGGGCTGACACAGCGGTGGTTACTGACATATACTTTACAGCATCATTTACCTCACCTCTGCTTCTAGGCTCCAATCTCTTGGATTTAGCCTAGAGAGTTCACATTGCTGTTCACCTCCTCTGACTCCTGTGCCTTGTATCTTAGTTAATTATCTGTAGACAAAGACAGAATTGATGCCTTATCAACTAGAAAGACTGAATTAATCAGCTTTGTTAGGCAAAGGTTACAGCAAGGGGATGACCATCCTATCCATCTGTTCACTCATGTCCTGAAGAGTAACCATAACAGAACTCTTAAAAATCCTATTAATGGATTATAGGTCAATAACCTAGACACTCTGATAGCTCTGCAAGGAACTATGGACAAAATATCTGGGATTAATGGATTTTCTGAATATTTTTGTGAGGTCTTTTATAGATATTTCTCTCTCAAATGCTAATATGTTCTGCAAGTAGAAAGAAAATGGCTTTTTACCACTGTATTCCCTTGATGTGGCTAGGCAAAGCTGGGAGGTACCTAAAACTATGTAAAAGGCATTGAGCTGATCAATTCATATGTAAAGTTCAAGGAGAAAACTTTGGCCTTTTGCCTTCAGAAGTAATCATCCAAGTCATAGAATTATCTCATCCTGACGCATGAGGAGTCTCATGCATTGAAATCCAAAAGTTCACCCAATTTACCACTGGTGATCAAATTGGCAAAATGTACTGGGGAAGCATCAGACAATTCACTGTGCAGCATGCCTTGCTGAGGCGAATCCAATGTGCCTCAAATTCTGTCTTTTAGAAAAGTGTTAGGCAAGTAGACAAAGAAATTCTGCCACCTTTTTTTTAATTATGGAAACTTTCATTTGGAGGTTTATTGTAACCTATTCAAATGTTAGGGCTCTAAATACGGTGTTTGTGCTTAGTTTGCAGTAAGTACAGCTGTGAGGCAGGGTGACCATTTATCTCTGTTCTTTTTTGCCCTGACAGCTAGACTTGACATCTCCAATTGCTGCAGTGTAGGATGCACTCACACCCAGAACAGGGCACAATACATGCAGAACAGTTTTTGAAATCTTCGTCCCTGATGTCCATTAATTGAAAGAACCTGAATGCCTAAATATGGAAAATTGAATGTTTATGCCATTGTGTAGATTTGTTGCTATTATCTCCAATGCTAAAATATTATTTAAAGTTTACACCTTTCATTGCTATTGTTTTACAAGAAGGAAGGGATCTGCAGGGACTGAAGATGATTTGGATTTGGTCTCAAATAAATAAGCGATCCACCTTTCCTGGAACAAAAAGTAATGGAAGGTTTTTAAAATATTATATTTATGCTCTGGAAATAATAGTGGTTTTTTCCTGTAAATATTTTCATTGGGGTGTGTTTGCATTATTAAAATTTCTGATTTTAAGCAGAGCAAATTTTTCTGTTCGGTAGTAGGTGTGCTAGTTTCCCAAAGCCTTTCTTCTTCCAGGCTTGCAAAAAAGGACCCAGTACCATGTCACGCTTTTCAGTCTTTCAGGATGAATGTCTGGGCTCTTGCAGAGAAATTTCTTTCTACTTCCTGAGGTATACCCCAGGGAACAGTGATGCTAAGATCCCCTCCTCTCATGGAGCTGGAGCTCTAAAAGGAGCTAGTCTGCCCAAGTTGCTGAGGTTTCTTCTGCCACCTGCAGAGTAAAAAAAGTTTACAGGACAACCCTCTCCCTGTCCCTCAAGAGCAGAGATTTCATGGGGAGCCTGGAAAGTTGGCCAGGAAATGCCAGTTCTTTCTCCTCACTCAGAGGGGACATCATTGGAGAACTGACAATTTTTTTATTTTCAGGAACAACCCTGAAGAGAGTTGGCAAGCAGAGCTGGAACCAGGCTGAGAAAGTGGGGACGCATGTCCGAAGTGGCAAAGGTCCTTCTTGATAGCAGCAGCAGTTCTAGCAAAACCAAGGCAGTCACTGTCTCTCAGCACCATGCTCCTGAGGTGCTTCTGGATGTGTCTGACCCAGGAAGTGACCTAGACTGCTGAGATTTAGGTTTGAGGTGTGAAAAGCGATCAGCATGAGCTCGTTGGGCTGCTCATCGGGCAGGATTCAAACGCAGAACTGTGCGGTGCTGCCAGGCTGTGCTTACTTATCGCCCTGGCTTAAATGACTGCCCAGCAAGAGTGGCACTTAATTCTCTTTATGTCACACATTACTTGGAAAAAAAGAAAAAAAAGTAGAATCAACTTGAGAACATTTGTAAATCTTTATGACATATAAATTGCACACAAATTTTCTCTGAATATCACAAATTCTTTCCTGCCTTCTCATTTCTGGGAAAGGAGACGTAAGTCCTAAGGGATGAACCATACAGATATTGTCTAAACAGTTCTGTGCAAATCTTCCTTGACCAATTCCCTAAAAACTGTGTCAGCAAGACGGTTTGTTTTGTCAAGGTTTTGTTTTTAATCTGAACCCTCGCATCTGAACGATGTTTCTTTTTTCTGCTTTCACACCTTATCTCTCATCTGTCACACATTTCTTCTGGAAGCATATGAGTAACAGTTTCACTAGAGAGTAGGACACAAACAGAAAGTGGCTTTTAAAGAAAGAGAATTTAGACAGTGAGAGGTGAGGCCAAATCCCTTCCACAGCCCTATTGTAGTCAGTGTGACTAGTTGTGTGAATAAAGCAAAAAGGATTTGGCTTTTGCTGCAGTCCCAGCCACCTTTTATCATTGGAGAGAGAGAAAAACACCATAAAATTAAATAGGTATCATCCTCCCTGCATTCCTAGTGTAACTATTTTAACTGGAATGCCTCATAAACAGATAAAGGCACTCCTGAGCTTTGGGATGATCATTTTTTAAATGACCATTTAGGACTGGATTATGGTTTTACATTTTCACCTTGGAGCTTTTAAGGGCTGTTTGGGACATTAAATGCTAACATATCAGAGCTTAAACTGAAAGGCAATGTTGCTTGTGGTCGTACTGCCCAACAAAATAATATAGTTTTGCTGCTGTTAATAGGTAAATACTTTCATTTGTGCAAAGAAAATGGTGATTCAAAATCGTTTGATGCCCCTTAAACTCTTGCAGCAGCTGGATATTTTACATTGGTTTCTATAATATTCTTGTGATAACATTCCTATCCCGCAGGGGTCTGCTTGAATATCGGAGCACTCATCTTTTTTAAGTTTTGCATAATGTGAGATATTAAAATTAAGGCTGGTGTTTACTGTTCAGTTCTTACACACATATTCCACATTCACAGCTAGATATTATTTCCCTTGGAAATGCTTTCTGTCCCTGCCAGTTACCGAATGCAATCAGATAGCTTTGCATGGGCCAGCATACCAATTAAGTACCATGCCTGGGATGCACGCTGCTTCCTCCAGCAGAAGCTCAATGGTTCATCGGCAAGTGAGCCGTGTATATTGATAAGGAAAAAGCCTGAACCCACAATGGAGGCAGAATCTATTTCTCAAAAGAGCTTTCACAGAGTGGTTTGAGGGGGAAAGGGGAAAGGGGGCAGGCGACATGTAAAATGATTAGAAAAATGAATCAGGAGGAAAGATTAATGGAAGCAGGATCAGAAAAATATTCAATTAGAACTTGCAGGCCTGGTCACATTACTCTGTGTTATTGTACATCTTGTCATTACCCAAATCTGTTGCTAAAGTGTTGGCATTTGTCTTCATTATGCAGTAAAACGGTATAATGAATAGGTTACAAATATGATGGAGGAAATGCCCTGGAATTATCACAATGGCTGAAAATGAAAAATGCCTTAATTTAAATTATTGGTGTGTGGCATCTGCCAAGTGTACAGACATGTGAAGAGTGTAACATAATTTTGTTCTGATGATGCCTTCAAAGTTTCTGTTCCCCTGCAAAGGGGTTTTCAGGCTGAATCCTTCCTTAAAAGCCAGTGTCAGGGATGTGATACAGAGAGCATTTGACATATTTCTTAGCTGCAAGGAACCGCATAGCCTGATATCTAAGGATTGATTTTAAAAACTTCTGCAAGCAGCACTCCCCCACATTTCAGGTGGAGAGCTGGGTAATGTATAGATTAGGACTTTTAACAATTAAATTAAATTTGAGATGGGGAAAAAAGCTACTATCTCAGCCTAGTTAATTAGACATGATTTAGTCTTCAAAATTGCAACGATCCATATAGACATGTTACCTTTCAAGATCAATTTTGCATTTGACTGATTATTATCTTCTAGAAAGACATTTTCAGGATATTTAAACCTAACATTTGGCCTGCTTTAAAACTGCAAGATTCTGAAAATCAGTACCAGTACATAATTAAGAATTTTATATTAGGACCAGGATAGGAATTAATATTTTACTAAAAGTTCAAATAAAATCTTAAATAATACCAAAGTACTATTTCAGTAGAAGGGATCATAGCCCTCCTTTTCCTAGATGTGTATTAACTTTAATAAAGCTTCTTAATAACTGCAAGGACTGTCCACCCAGGCTGACATCCATGCTTCCAAACTCATCAGAAAGTATCTATCATAAAAATGCATGTACATTAGAGAAGGAGAATAAGAAGTCATGCAGTCATCCAGCAAGGATGCAAGCCTGAAGCTGGAGGAAAGTCTGTCAGCTTAGTCCTCTGCTAGAGAGTTTTGTGTGATCTTCAGCAGGTCTTGGTAGATGCCTGGGCTTCATGTCCCCACCTGGAAAATGGGCATAAGGGGGAGTGGAGGAAGGAAGGCTGAAAGGGATATCCTATCAGGAACTGCTCTTT
Organism: Rhagologus leucostigma; assembly: GCA_013397725.1. Classification (NCBI taxonomy): domain Eukaryota; kingdom Metazoa; phylum Chordata; class Aves; order Passeriformes; genus Rhagologus; species Rhagologus leucostigma. The sequence continues at coordinate 2,182,418 of VZTD01001533.1, forward strand.
CTAAACTGAATTTTGTGGGAGACTCAACAGTTAGAGCAGTGGGTTTGATGGAAGCAAACTATTAAATTATTTGCTTCAGTTTTTGAAGACTGTTGCACATTGCCACAGTTCATGGCACTGAATGCAGATAATGTAGTACATGAGAAACTGTTTTCTACCTTGTGTGTGAAAAGTTAAGTACTCTGATGGAGATTTGTATAGTTGTTTATACTAAATTCTTTATCTTGATTAACATGTGTTACTTTGACATAGATCAAACACTTAGGTGAGATATCATTTCTGTATTAGCATCATTTTATGTTTCATTAGATTTAATGATATATAGGTATCTCTGGTTCACTGTGAATGGTAGGCGTATTTTAAACATGTAATATGCTGAAGTTGATAGGATTATCCTTTCAGAGGATAATTCTAGTCTTATACTTCATAAATGCTACTAGATTCTTTGTGGTAATGTTTCACAGTTAAATTGCACATTTGGAACCAGATGGCTCAGAAAATTGATAAGATGATACCAAATCTCTCACTTCTAAGTCATTGGGTTGAGTCCAGCCTTGGTTCCAAGTAACCAAAAGCTGCTACTGTCTGACAGCTGTTTTGTGGCTTAGATGTTTCCAAGTGGACAGGTGTCCACCACAGAAAAAAAAAATCACCTGCGGAAATAGAGGGTTGCAGCAGAGGAGAGTTTATGGGCACTGAAAACAGACTAACTTCTCTGATCACTGGATTAAGTATGTTGCAAAATGGAGTCCGCAGCTCTTTCTGGAAATACCTAAAATGTCTAAATCCCGCTGTACCCCTTTAGTGCACCCAGAATTGTCAGTAAGCTCATGTAATGTCTTTCGTGAAGTGCTGGTCAACAGCAGCTGAACGTGAGCCAGTGTGTGCCCAGGTGGCCGAGAAGGCCAAAGGCGTCCTGGCTTGTATCAGCAATTGTGTGGCCAGCAGGACCAGGGCAGTGATTGTACCCCTGTACTTGGCACTGATGCAGCCCTGCCTCGATTCCTGGGTCCACTATTGGTCTCCTCACTATGAGAAAGACTCTGAGGTGCTGGAGCATATCCAGAGAAGGGCAACAAAGCTGGTGAAGGGTCTGGAGCCCAAGTCTAAGGAGGAGAGGCTGATGGAGCTGGGATTATTTAGCCTGGAACAAAGGATGCTCGGGGGAACCTTATTGCTCTTTACAACTGCCTGAAAGAAGACTGTAGCCAGGTGGGTGTTGGTCTCTTCTCCCAAGCAGAAAATGACAGGGCGAGAGGAAATGGCCTCAGGCTGCACCAGGGGAGGTTTAGACTGGGTATTAGAAAATATTTCTTCACTGAAGGGGCTGGTCAGGCATTGGAACAGCCCCCTCCCAGGAAAGGACACCATCCCTGGAAGCATTCAAAAAAAAAATGTGGATCTCGCAGTTAGAGAAATGGTTTAGGGGTGAAGACAGCAATCCTGGATTAACAGTTGGACTCAATGGCCTTAGAGCTATTTTCCAACCTTAATGACTTTGTGATTCTATTCTGTGATTCTACTCTATGTTATAAATTCACCTAAATGTTGTGCTGGTTTTGGCTGGAACAGAGTTACTTTTCTTCATAGTAGTAGTTGGGAGCATGTTTTGTATTTGTGCTGAAAACAGTGTTAGTAGACATTTTTACTATTGGATTTACCTAGCCACATTCATGTCTACTCCAAAGCAATTGGAGACCTGGACAGGCAAATGCAGCTGACTTTAAAGGTTTGACTGTATGGTGGGATACAAGACTTAGCTGAATGCGAAGTTTTGGGAGATAGTTCCTGATTGTAGGTGGTCATAGCTGTGGTATATGGCCAAAAGTTTTTGGTGCACTGCCTCCTGGTGTTGCGTTGCATTATCTGTTGGACTTGATCTTAAAAGCCTTTTCCAACCTAAACAAGTCTAGGATTCTATGTTTACTTCTGAGCAGTGCTCACACAGTGTCAAGGCCTTTTCTGCTTCTCACACCAGCCTGCCAGTGAGGGGGCTGGAGTGTACAAGAGGTTGGAGAGGACACAGCTAGGACAGCTGGCCCCAATAACCAAAGATATTCTATACCATATGGCATCATGCTCAGCATATACAGCTGGGGAAAGAAGAAGGAAGAGGGGGGATGCTCGGAATCGTGATATTTGTTGACTTTGTTCTCAAGTAATCCTTGTGCATGATAGAGCCCTGCTGTCCTGAAGATGGCTGAGAACATATGACTGTCCATGAGACGTGGTGAATGAATTCCTTGTTTTGCTTTGCCTGCATGCACAGCTTTTCCTTTACCTATTAAACTGTAATTAAACAGATTCTCTTCCCTGTGCCATGGAGGGGGAGCAAGTGTGTGGTGCTTCACTGCTGTCTGGAGTTAAACCACGACAAATGCACATAAGATGAAATGCTATAATGTTTTCCCTCCCTTTGAAATAAAGCTCTGATCTTCAGAGCTTACAAGTTAGCTCCCCGATGAACAAATAGTTCATTACAGAACTCGTGTAATGGTAACAGCATAGGAAAACATTTATAATGATAGGGATGCCAGAACTAAAGAAGCAGGATGATCTCCATGTTTTTTTAATCATTATTGCTTAGCATAGTGTGACTGGTACGAAAGAAAAAAAAATAGTCCCCGTTCTGAAGATGGAACCAGAGGGGAAAATCTATCATTGATTGGAATTAGCTCTGTATTTACTGGAAGGATACATGTTACAAGATCTAAATCTATGATTCTGATTACTTTTCATTAATGCCAGGGAAACTTGATGCAGGGGTTCGTGTGGTAGCCTGAAACATGGGAGTCCCATGTCCTTTTGCTGCTCTTGCCCTGAGAGCCTCTTTGTGTGTATTTGAACCAGTCCCTGTGCTTTAATTTCCTAAACGTAGAAGAAGCATATCACTCCTGTTCCTAAATGCAGCAGTGTGAGTTAAATATATTCAGGTTTGTGTACAAGTGCCTCACAGAGATGGCCCTGGCAGGAGCTCCAGCTAGGCAGACAGAGCTCTTGTTAGACCTCTTAGGATATAAAAGATTTGTGAGTCTGGCTGCATTTGCTTTGCAGTCTATTTTTATTTCTGTTCTTTCTCACAGGTTCACGTTGATCCAGCACAGCATGGCAATGGTATTCCCAACCAGGCAGCATAACCTTGGCCAGAAGTATCTCTTCCTGAGCTGGACCTATGAGTCTCCTCCAGGGGTAAGCCAGGAGCAGGGATGCATTCTTTAGTTCCTGGTGTTATCTCTTCACCTTCTTGAGCCGGGGCCACACAGGACTACCTGGCAGAGCCAACTGAGACAACTGTAAGTGTTGATGCTGAGTTGAGAATGATTGTAGGCAACAGCAGCCTGACCTGCAAATTCAACTTGGTGTCTCCTTTCAGAAGGAAGGCATGACTTTTTTACTGGGCACTACTGGTGGACTGAGTATCAAAGTGGTAAATGTGGCAAAAGTAAAACGTTGTATACTTTACAGCCCTTTGAGAATAATTACACACCAATTAATTGAAGAAAATGACATCTGACACTGTCAGTGTTCTGAAGTGTCACATATTAGACTGCAAAAAGTAAATGAGACACACATTCATTTTAATTAAAATGTTATCAAGAGGTGCTGTTGACCAAGAAGCCCATTAACAATAATCTGCTTTAGTAACAAGTGAGCTAGTCAATTTATTGAACTGAACTAAAAAGCAAACCCAGTAACAGCTGCCCACTGAGCAAGCATTTGATCTTTCAGCTTTCTCTGATTAGCAAGGGGAGGCGTTCCCTGAATATTACGGACTTTTGTCTACTTTCTCACTACTTTGTGGTTACTTGTAGAAACTGTCTCCATGGTGCAATCAGCATTTGCTCATCAAACTTAAAAGGGAGCTTTACTAGCAGATCCAACTTCAAAGAAGACATTTATAGAGAGAGAACAGTTGCCGGGTACCATTATTTTCTTTTGTGCCTCAGCTGTTAAAATCTTTCCTCAGGATGGACTGTTTTCCTTGGAGATCTGGCTCTCTTACATACAGAGGCTAGTGTACAAGATTTGAGGGTTGCAAGAGAGGCAGGCTACTTGCATTGTAAAATGACGTGGTTGCACAAATTTACCTTTTCAACCTAAATTCGTTAATTTCACTCTTTAGGATTGCTTACTGTGTGCTAAGGAGCATTAAACTGTCCAGATACTTCAGGAGCAGATTTCTGCCCTTATAGGATCTCAATATGAACATAAAGCTGGTGATGATGACCAAGTTGCTGCTTGTACCAGGGAGGACCAGGAATTTTGATGAGGTATGCTTTGCTCTGCTGTCAGCATCACAGATGGGAGCAGCCCCGCTGCAGCCCTCTGCCTGGGCCATTTTGGGGAGCCACCACTCCTGGCTGCTTTCTTAGGCCACTTTTTGCTGTGCCTGTACAATGGTTCTGATGTTTTTTTTAGCCAAAGAAAATTTTAAAAATCCCTTCTTGTGTTCCTTCTGCCCTTGATTGGTGAAAAAGGCCAAACCCTTTGCTATGTGAGCAATATATGTGGGAGTTTTTCTAGAATCAGCCATTATTTCAGAATAAATTTTAATTGTTTCATGCAAAAAACCCCAAGAGTGGACTTCTGAGTCCAAAATACAGTAAAATTGACAGGAGGTTAATTCTCTTTTTCACAAGAAGGAGTTCAAAGCTTTGGATTCTTCCTGAATCCATCCTCAAGCAAGATGCATCAGCTTTCTTGAATGTGGGAGAGCATACCAGGTCCAGAAGCCCTCCAGATGCCGTTCTTAAAGATCTGTTTTAATGGTTATGATCCAAGAAGAAGGAATTTATATAGCAACTCTGCCAATTTCTGTCTGACAGAACATTTTAGGTGGGAAAATGAATCCTGTCAAAAAAGCACTGATGCCTTTTAAGTCCCACTGTGGACAATAGACACATCTGTCACGTACTGTTCAGAGGGCATGCCATGTTGAGCAAAACTGAAAGTCAATGAGATTTAGTGTACTTCAGTCATTTTGAAAACAGTATCCAGCAACCACTGGTCCAGAAGTTCACCCAGGAGTATATTTAAGGTAGAAAGAATGGGAGCAGCCACTGAAATGGAAAAGATTGATGCTAAAACTGAAATAAAAGTTTCAAATTTTTTCATGTTTAATCAGTCAACATCCTTCTTAGAAATACAAACAAGTATGAAAATAATCTTAAATATTAGAATCTAAAGGATTCTTCTCATATTTTGTTGCAAAAGATTTTGGAAGACTTGGCAAGAAATAAAGAAGTGAAATACTAAAGGAGTGACTTCACAGAACTTTGAAATATCTTTTAAAAACTGAACTTCAGCACTTTTTTTTTTTTGACAGTTCTAAAGTACCTGTATTGACACTAGAACATTTGCAATTATTTCCAGTGGAGGAACTGGAGTGAGGAGTGAGTAGATAGTGGAACTCTTGAAAGAATTAATATAATGTAATCCTGTTATGTCTGATCTGCTGTCCATCAGCAGGGAAGATTATTGGCTCTACAAGACTGTTGTTTTAGCAAAGTGTAACAGTACGTTCAAACTTTAAATGCTATGATAAAATAGCACCTAGAAATATATGCTACTTGCTCCACGCATTGTTGTTTAGTGAGACACTGGTGACCCTTCACTTGTTTGCACTGAAGTCCTTTGAGGGTCCTTGAAGATAATATGTTTAGTTGTTTGTAAGCTGATGCATTTCATATTATTTTGGAATTTATGTTCCTTAGTGTCACTTTTCATGGATATCTCAATCCAAGTTCAGTGGCCAGTTGATTTCCCCCATACATGCATTTTATTTTTAGGACCAATGGGTGGTTTCTCACATGGGGTGCTGGCAGCTCTTCTGCTTGTGTGGATGGGGACCCAGCCCAGAGCTAAATGCCTTTAGCCTCACCAGAATAAGCTACAGGCATAAGCAGCCATCAGCCCTGTCACAGACTGATCTCTGTTGCAGAGATCCCTACTCACCCAGCCTGCACAGTGGTAAGTGGAAGAGTGAGATAATTTGACTTAGAGGCTGCAGTGGTCTGTGGTCCCCGTGGTCACTCTTGGCATAGAGCAGCAGTTGGTTTGAACATGTTGCAGATGGTGTTTTCCTGCCACAATCCTTTCCTCAGGAAAGGATTTCCTGCTTAAGTTTGTCTGGTTATCTTTTGGAAGTGATAAGCAGAAATAGAGCCCACTGAGGATCCAGACAATTTATTGTGTTTTTCTGGATTTTTTTGTGATGACTCGGCCACCATTTAGCAAAAACTCATAGGAATTAATTAGGCCTGTTGCTGATAATCAATGGCTGACAACAAGTTATGTAAACTCTACAAAATATAGTGGGCATGGGAGAAGTTACAGCCTACGATAAATTTAGCATTTAAGGGCTTGATTTTTAAATCTTAGTTGTTAATTAGTATTGCAAGAGTGGGGAACTTGCGTGGCTTAACCAGTCATTCAGGCTGTAAGTGCTATTGATGGTAAACACACAAATGGAGGTCCAGGCAAGGGGTCTGCCTTTAGAGGATCTTCTATTTCTTTCCATTTGTTGCATAATATGATGTTAATAACGTGAATCAGTGTGTTTGGACTTCACAGGATTTTTTTACTTTAAATATAAATTTATGATGTACCATCCTAATTAAATAGCAGGGCCAAAATCAGATGCTATTTCCAGAAAGAATCTCATTAAGAGGAATGCACCTCCGTATTTTTAAATTTTTTTTTAATGGATGAGAAAGCAAACTGCAGAGGATAAATGGTGTTCAAAATGGTCTTGTCTCAGCAAAGTCCTTACGTGTGTACGGAGGAGAAAATGAGACCACTGAGGATGAGTACTAACTGTAATCAGTCACTGGTTTACTGGAAGGTCTTCAAAAATTATAACTCTTGTCCCTGTCCCCAGGTGCAGCATTGCTGAGCTAGCTGCGCCATTCTCTTTCTTAGTCCTGAGCACTGAGTTCAGCAATGTGGCTCTGCTCAGGCACCCATTTTTGTGCTGTGGTAGTGTGTGGTCTGGTCACGTGAGATGTTTTTTGCGTAACTTCTAGCAGTGACTGGGGGGGGGGGAATATAAAACCATTCTCTTCACAACATATTTTGTAATACATGAAAAATATAGAATATCAGCAAGGAGAGGTAATATATACTTGTTCAGCCAGGTATAGCTTTCCAGATCCTCTCTGAGGAGCCAGGAGCCCACTAAACTCTACTGAACAAAAACATCCAATACACATTAGCTACTTTTATTGCAGTAAGTTCCTATATTACCAAGAAAAGAACAACCACAATGATAGTTAATGCAAAATTGCCAACATTCTATATCATTCATACAGGCTTTGGCAAGAAAATATGGATAGTAACCATGATGAACTGAAAACAACATTACCAAAATAACTGGAATTTTCCCATTACCAGCCAAAGTGCAGCTATTACAGTCTACTATTATGAGTGTAGTTGAATGCGTAGACATGTTTTGAATGTACAAAGCAACCTCAAGATTGGGCGTCTTGCAAACATATTTCTGAAAACTGCTTCTGTCTTAGTTTCTGTAGTAATACTAAAATATGTCATTTGAATCAAGCTAAGTATTATTCGCTCTTTACTGCTATCTCTTTCTTCAAATATCTTTTGGAATCTTACAGGGGTTTTTTTGTGGCTTCCTCATGCTTGTCTTGGGACTAGTGAAAGATGACACACCGCTTGATCACAATGGCATCATCTTTTAAAGTGCATTCACAGCCTGGGCCACTGGCTACTGAATCTGCAAGTGGGCCAGTAGACTTTTTTTTTCCCCTCTACTGCTTCAAATCCAGGCTTATTTGCAGTTGTGGACAAGTACCTGTGCTGACCACCTGCAATGCTGTGGCTGAAATCTGGAGTTAATAACTGCTCTCAGCCTAGTGGCAGCCTTCACTTTCCCACTGACACGCGTCTGCTGCACTTTTGAAGATGGGAGGGGGAATAGCCCCACAGCCCTTCTGCTCTTGCGCTGAAGCAACTTCTCTCATTGCCTCAAACTACTGCAGGAGAGGCACTTGAGCTTCTGTTTAGAAATATTCCAAACTTTAATTTTCCAAATTTCATGTTCCCTGGTTGACTGAAAGGTTTCGTTTCTGGAAGGTAATCTGGTTTAGCCTGTCTCTTTCAGAAGAACTCATTTCTTTTGGCAAAAGTACACTTCAGGAAAAAAGAAAATAGATTCTTAACTGGACATAACACCAGATGAGTAAATACTAGTTTTTACCTTTGAGGACAATAATGAAATTTAACAGTGAAAAAGAGCATGGGACTCAAGCCATAATCCGAAAGTACAGTAATAATATAACTAAATATATCTTATCTATGGAGCAGAAATGTTTTCTAATGGTTCTGAAACATTATGGATGAAAAAAAAGAGTATGCAACTTTTCCCTTTATAACAGAATGTGTTGTATTTATTTGATAAAGCAATTAGCACAGTTTAATTAATTTTGTCTTTTAAGAGTCAAAATTGCTTTGACTATGCTCTTTAATAGCTTTTTTTGTTGAATTTGACATTATCTGTCACCAAGGTTAAATAAGGGAAACACTGCCTACTGGTAATACAATGGAAAGCTTTAGTGCAAAATCAATATTGTTTTAAGGACAATTTTCTCTAATTAGATTAAGATGATAACATGACTGATCTCTCAAGAAGTAATTTAACTTTCTATATATATGCAGAATTTTGGTAAAAGTATCATTTAAAAGAGGAACTCACCTCAGATCAGGCAATTTGAGTTGAAAAGCCTCAGCTCCTGACTGACCTGATAATGGTAGCAGGGTTTTTCATTTGCAAAATATCAGATTCTTCGCTAATCTATTATTCATTAATTTATTTATGTGAGTGATTTAGATTTAAATATAATATAGTACCAAGGAAAAAGAATACATCAGTGCAGTGAACTTACTGTCAATGTGTTTGTGTCATTAATGCCTGTCTGGGCTGAAGAAGAATAGGGTTTTTTCAGTTGGTTTTTTTAGGATAATTCATAATTATGTGATATAAAATAATATCAGTATAGGATTGGCTGTTACTTGCAGGAGTCTATCTGAAGGTAGGTTTCAGAAGACACTGGTTAAGTACAGATGCTAATGGCAGAAGCTTTCTTAGAATCATAGAATCATAGAATATCCTGAGTTGGAAGGGAGCCACAAAGATTATCAAAGTTCAACTCATGGTCCTGGACAGGACACCCCAAGAGTCGCGACCTGTGCCTCAGAGGTTGTCCAAACGCTTCCTGAGCTCTGTCAGGCTTGGTGCTGTGACCACTTCCCTGGGCAGCCTGTTCCAGTGCCCAAACACCCTCTGGGTAAAGAACTTTTTCTTACACTGTTTTGAATCAAATACTTGTTTTAATGGTGGAAGTACAGTGAGAGATTATGTGAATAAGCGGTGAAGCGATGAAGATGAAATAAAATAAATGCATTCTAGAGATGTGTCTCTGCCATTATACAGAGATTCCTTTACATATGAGTTTCTGGGGAAAGAAGTAATAGGGAAACAGCTTCAATACAAGGACATGGAATTCGCCAGAATTAATACTTTTCTGTGGTATACAGAAAAGTGACTCATTTTCTAAAAGCCATTACCTCCTTCACAAGCAGAGAAAGCTTTTGAAAGTCCTGTCCAAAACCACGGACAAATTCAGAAACTGTGCTTTAAACGAAGAGCATGATTTCATTATTATTTGTACTGTAGGTAACCCAGATTTATCAGCCAAGATTATTGACTGATTTACCAGCACTGGATCAATGTTAAGCTTTCTTGTTCAGGCACAGCTACTTGGAGTACTGCAGGATTGTGCAGCCCTTATCCCTTGCAGAAGGAGTACATAGTATGCACTTTAGTATCTTTGTGTTCTAAGACAATTTTTTCAGGTCTGCATGATGTGATCTTCTGTTCTGCATGATCAAATGTGAAAGGCAACACAGAAGATCATTAGTTTTATTCAGATTGAAAAGACTGTGCTCAAAGTTGGATGTATCTATGTACTAAAATTTAGTCAATAAAAAAAAACCAGTGTACAATTGCTCACGGAATGGCAGAAGGAATGCGGTTGACTTTTTTGTCTACAACTTCTATTTACATTTATGATTGAGTTTCAGTAGCAGATGATTGCAACACATAATTTAATAATCAGCTCTTGGATGGTTCTATTAATATAGTAAAGATCACTATCTCGTTTAGGTATGTAGCTTGTTGAGCAGATGATAAACAGGCTAGGAGACTGATCAAAACAAAGCAGTGACAGAGAAATTGTTGGAGATTTTCTTGAGTTTTTAGTGAACATTACATCTGAACCTCACTATCTCTTCAATCTCCCTAGGGTCAGAGGAAGAGAATCAAAGGAGAATGGGACTCCAAATCTCCTGAGAAATGAGGTGAAAAGGGCATCAATGAAACCAATTTCAAAATCAAATTGCTACAGGTTTTAGAGATGCTGATAACCTGCTAATACTCCAACAATAAAAAAGCAGATAAACATCCACCTGTTCCTGTCTTTTCTTTGTCATCAAGTAAGTAAAGAGGTGTCCTCATTTCACCAGATATTTAAAATGCTTAGACATGCAGTGACAAAAAGAGAAACAATGATTTAAGTGACAATCATGGTGGCAAACAGTCAAGTGAGACAAAGCTTTGGCAAGAAAAAATAATCTGCAGGACACACAGCTGTTTTTAGTTCTTAATGCTCCCCAAACCTTTTTAGATTAACAAACATTAAAATCAGTCCAAGTTAATATGGCTGTGACAATCTACTTTTCTATTGTCTCAGTGGCATTCGTAACAGAGTCAGTTTAAAAGATCAAATTAAATGATGCCACCAAAGATGTCAGCTAATGCTTTCACCCTTCACTGTGGAGCTGCGATGGGTGACGGACCACCTTCTAGATTGCAGATGAATCAGACCCTGCTCTGCTGGTTGATTTGGCTTATCCTCAGATGGAAGTTAAATTCGTAATACACCTTCCTTTTTCTGTGCTGCCTTAGGGCTGTCTGTTTCAGGAATACTAAAATAATCACAGCTGCAGTGTAGCTCCACATCTTTAGGTTCAGCTCCAGCCTCTTCGGCGCATGGTCTGTGTGACCTTGGATGTTCACTTAATCTCTCTGTTTATTATTCTTTTTTCTCTCTTTTGTCTGTTTTGATTTGGTAGTCTCCAGGGCAGAAAAGCCTGTTGCTTATCACAGCATGAGGATATCTGGCTACTATTGTTATGCAAAATAAATTATGAAGTGAAGTTTTTAATACTAAACAACATATACTGGTAGAAATTTAGCATTTAATAACTCTTCCCTGTTTAAAACTGTATTCTCTGTCTAGTTTTCATAGCGGTTTAAGGCAAAAGAGCATAGAATTGAACCTATAGTGGAAGGGAAGCAGTGACAGCTGCTGGGTTTTCCAGTAGGCCAGAGAAACTGTTTGGGACTGTGCAGTTGTAAGACTGAGCCTAAAAGTTTTACCACCAAGCCTAAAATTTAAGCAGTATCTGTCTCAGCTACTTACATGAAGTTACAGTGTGGTCATAAAACAGTCAAATGCTGCCTATGGGTTCACCTCCCATCCTGGCAGAGCAACAGCTCCATAGGTCATTGCCACCTCCTCAGCCATCAGCAAAAGTTGCTCTCTTCTTCTAGACATCTTTCCCTGAACTTCTGTCAAGATTTGACCCTGGTTATATACCTGAGTGGTTGCTTTTTTTATTTCCCGGAGTCCATTTTCACAGCATCTGGAAGAAATTGGAAAACGTAATTTTTTTTTTACAGGTGCACACTCTTGGATGGGGTTAGTGGGGAGCATCACTATGCCTGGAGTTTTGCTGGGTGCACTTTTCAGTGCCTTAATTTTCTGCTCATGTCCCTGTTATTTTCCCTCATTTCCCTATAGTACAATAGAATATACTATTTTGCAATTATTGACAAACAAATGGGATAGACTTGAATGAAATATCAATCTCAATATTTGAGGGAATAAATGTGCAGGGAAGTGACAGTGACATTTCCTGGGGCTCTGGTGCAGTTAAAAATGTAGGAAATGTTGCTTCTCAGATCTAGTGGTGTTTGCAGCCTATCACCTAACCACCATATGAGCAGAGGCAGGAGGAATGTTAGCAGGGATAAAGCAGTGTTGGCCAGGACTTCCTCGGGCATTGAGATGCACACTGAAAATAGTGCATCCTCTTAAGCTGACCTGCTAAAAAAGTTTTTATTCTTTGATTAATGCATCTAGAAAATTTTAACTCTTAATAACTTTGTGCTGCCAGTACCTGCTGGCCTGTCAATGCACTCACATGCATGACTAAGGAGGCAGTTGTCTGCTTTGCAACTGTAATTCAGCTACATCTTTTTAAAAGTTAGCCGCGGTTGTTTCTTGAGGGCTTTTGTGCAGGTTGTTTTTTCTTTTAATGTGCTTTCTGCAATGCAGCTGTGTCTCACTGGCAGACAGAAGTGTCTGTAAGCTACTTTTTTTCTCTGTTTTCAAGTATTCATTCTGCATCTGCCATCCCTGCAACAGGGACTGTCCAATTTGCGAGTGGGCACTGTTCCATCTGAACAGACGGGGAGGAGTGGAGACAGACAAAAGATCATATGGAGTAGTCGTCTAAAAAGTGTGGTGGTGAACCTGATCAAGTGGCATGGATTTTTCTTTATTAATGTTTTGGGTTTTGCTTTGGCTTTGGTTTTTTGTTGGCTTATTTTTGTATAAAATTTAGAAAATCCTTCATAAACTCCATTACAGGGCAGCCATTAACACAACTGACAGTAATGCTGCACCCTGAGTGAATGTAGGGTTTGAAAACTGACCTCTCCTCTCAGGCTGTGATTTCTTGTTCAAGGGATTAAAACAAACAAACAAAACTCTACTTTCTGTATTTTGTTTCCATGCCTGTGTCTAAAGTGTATTCAGAAGAATTCTTTTCAGTGGTCATGACATAAAGTCTTATACAACAATATGAAGAACTGATGTCTAACTCTGTAACTCTTCAAAGTGAAGAAAAGCTTCCAAGTTTTTAAGCTAGTTATACAGCTGGTTAGACTGGAGTCTAACAGATAATTTAAAGATCAACCCCTGCCTCTGCTTATGTTATTACAATGTAGTCTGGGCACAAGGCTTAGAAAAATATTTTATCTGAAGCGGATTTTTTTCCTTTGTTTTACAGTATTTTTTCTGAGCTTTTCCAAAACCCTTTTTGTTTTCAATTGCATGGTGTTAAGTGTCATAGGGTACAAAAGGTTTAAAAAAATAACCTAACTTCTACTTCTTGCCTTGTTTTTCAATCCTAGCTAGTTCCATCTCCTCTTTCTTTTGCCCTTGACTAAGCAAGCACAATTTAATCAGATTTATTGAGAGATAGGAAAGCAGAAATTGAGAAACAGATAAGAGAAGCAATTCAGCATGGTTACAAGTTATTAGTGCATCTCACAGCAAAAGTGAGCACATTTTGGGGACCTTTTTTACCTTCATGTAGTCTTGTGGGTAATTTTAAATTGTTGAGTCAAGTAATATTTTGGGTGGACCAAAAAATTATTTTCCTTCTTTTTATTTTCTTTTTTTTTTTTTTCCTTTCCAGAGCTTTTTTGAGACAAGCTGTTTGTTTGGTTCTTAATAGACTACAAAACCTCCATTTTGGTAGGTTGTAGTGGTTTTAACTTGTGTGTTTCTGAATAGAATTTACATTCCTAACAAAAATGTATTAGAGCCTGTTTCACTCCTGTGTTCTCTAAATTTGAAAAGTCTATATCAGTTGTTACCATATCTGACAATATTTAAATATAATAGATGTGGTTTTATTATTTTTAGCACTGCACAACTTTTATTCATAGTGGTTGCTGGCGAAAAATTACGTCTCTGGGTAGAAGAGAATTTATCCCTATGTGAAATCCTGTCTTGGTGAGATGAATAGTAGATTTTGTTGCTGAATTTTTAAAACTCCAGACCTTGGTGCATACCAGGTCAGGAGCAAGGCTCATTTACTATAGCCCAAAATTACTTTTCTTAAAATTAAACTTCAGCTTTTTATTTTACCTGGTTAATTAAGAACCCATTATTGCAAAACAAACAAAAAGCCGAACAAAACCCAACCCAGGTTTCAGCAGAGTTGACAATACAAGTCCCTTCTTTCCTGCTAAAGTTTATTAACTAGGTGGATTTTAACACCCTGAACTACTCAAGTGTTGCCTCATTTTGTGTTTCAAATGGGTCATATTTTAAAGTTCCAGATCAGTGTCTCTTTATTTTATTTTTTAATGAGAATTTCAGTTCTTCAAACATCTAAGTAATTTTTTTGAGCTCTTCTACTGGGAAAAAAAATGAAAATGTAACTTGAATGCACCTTGCAGGCTTAGAAACCTGACCTGCAAATAAAATCAACCTGAAGCTTTTTAGGAAATCTGACAGAGTGGAATCCATACTCTGTTGAAATCAAATCTGCCATCTACTTCTCTGAGAATAAGTCTTCATCTCAGATGTTTAAGGTGAATTTATGACTCCTGAAGGTCATGCATTTGTGTGTGTTTTTAGAATGCTCGGAGCTGATACGTCCATAGTTTCTTTAAAAGTTTCCTTCATATATTTAACTGTCTGAAAAAAGAATTTGCCCTTCTTAATGGAATGTAGAAAAATATGATAACTGCAAATACTGACCCTTAAATTCTCCACAGTGGTCTCATTTTATATTGCTTTTGGGTAGCTGTTGCGAAAGGTGGTGGAATACCTTCTCTTTCACAGAGACTCTTTTGACTGGGAAAAGGCTTTTTGGCTGGATGATCTGGCTGCTTTGCTGAGCTCCTCAGCCTTTTATTTTAATTTCTTAAGACAGCCTTGCAATTGTCATTTGTAATTTTGACTGTCTGTGTTTTGACATTTGGGGCACTAGTGATTCCATAGCTTTTGAACAGCTAGTGTCAAAACTGAAGTACAGGACCCGATAATGGAGATTTGAAACCTTGGCATTACACAGCACACCAAGCATAACTGATTTCAGATTTACACTGTATCATTCGTCTCAGCTGCTTCATCCTTCTCCATCAAAAGGCGTGTAAGCAGTAAACTTCAAGGAATATGTGTTTTTGTTATATGTATCCTGGTGCGTTTTTCTTCCTCCATCTTTACACCAGTTCCACCCACATATTTTCCAGTTGCTTCAGATTATAATAATTTCAAAAATCCATTTTATTTCTTGGAATTGACTAGGGAACGTGCAAAAGTGTGGCAGCTGTAATTGGGAGTGTACAAAGTTTCTTGTGTATTGCAGTCAACAAGGGAACAAAACAATTTCGTTTTCAACTTGCATGATAAAACACACAGCTCTGTGGTAGTATCTCCAGGCAATTCACAGTATACCTGTAGTAACACAGTCTCATTTGTTAGAAATATGTGAGCTGTGCCTGTTGCTACATAGAAATATCAGTAATTTCATATATATAACTATATAAATAAGAAATATCCAGGAAGTCACTACAGTTAAAAAATACCTTCTGTGTAGCTCTCATTCCAGAAAGAAGTTTGTCGGAGAAGTTATTTTCACAACCTTGCTGATACACAGTCCCAGAAGTTCTGCGCACTGAGGAGACATTTTAATATGTAGTGTTAATACAGGCCTAAGAAAGCGGTTTTGTTTCCCACCCACTGAAAACAAGAACAGTCTCCTTCCAGCCTGGTAGCGACAAATGAGGAAGATAGATCCTCATGCCTTGGGAATCACACAGATACTGTCATTCTGGCGAGCACTGGGCTTGTCCTTCATGGCAGGGAACGTGCAGTGACTGCTTCTTTGACTGGGTCAAGAAGCTGCAGTGAAGTCTGTGGCCTTACAGGTGTGAAAGGGAGGCCTTACACACCCCTTTCTTGCTCCACATTTTTCTGTAACAAGCCACGTGCAGAGGAATAGTTACAATATGCTGCATTTGTACATAATGCACAGAATGCACTCACAGTACTTTTGCTTTTAGTGTTGCTTTCAGAAGAACAGTGGATGATTTTGTACTAGAAGCCAGCTATTTGTATGTGCTGATGACCATTTGTAAGCTGGAGCAGGGAGGGAGCAGCAAGTATTTTCTACCCAGCCTTGTCTCTATGCAGAGCTACTGCTGTCCTGCAGTTCACAGCAATTCCGGGTGGGTGTTCGGTGACAAATTTGCAGTCATGTGGAAGAAATAGACCTGAATTCCACCTGTTTCCACTCTGAATGTTACAAGCTGAGGTAACATTCAGGAGTACATTATGGATCCCAGTTTTATGCTCTTTGGGGCTGTTTATTAAGCAGCACACACTGCAGAAAGGTACTTCGGTTACCAAATGCCTGGTAGTTACTTCAGCAAAACACATGAAACAGTGGCCTTGATGTGGACACGTAATGTTTCAGCTAGGGGTTTGGATGGGACTTTGCAGTCTTGGTACAGGAAGGGAGAAGGAATTTGATGCCCTGTTGAAAGCATAAGAAAGAATAGGAAGGAGGAAGAGAAATAGGAAGAGAAGCAAGAGAAATAAATGCAATAAGAAAGTTTCAGTTCTTGATGATATTGATGAATGTGAAGTGTGTGGTAACTTACACCACTTGTTTTGGATCAACAACCATTTGATTTTCACTGCCTAATGAAAGACAGGAGGGTCTTTGGAGGCATTGAAATTCAGTGATGTAAATATACTATTTTTTTCTTATTCTCCCTTTCTTTAGGGGAAAGAGATCACCAGGTCACGGGATGTTTAGGGGCAACATTGTGCAGTTTCTTTTTTGTATATAGGCCCTTAGGCCCTTTAAGTTGCTGTTAGATGAAGGGGCACTGCCCTGGGATACACTGGTATTCTACTTATATTTATAAGGGGACATTTCATGGGATCACTGGGAAGTGTGCAGAGGTGAAAAATAGAGTATGAATCCAGGGCAAAGAGAAAAGTACAAGAAAATAAAGGGTAGCCCAGGGAAAAATCTATTGTACATTCGTAAAATGAGAAAAGCATTGATGACCTTCACAGAAGACAGTCATTTAGAAGATGGTCAGTCAGATGGTGCCTGAATTATTAAAGAATTGCAAATACACGGGAGTACTAATACCATGGAATAAAGCTACCATGGTTGCAATTTGAGCAGAATGAACAATATGGAAATACCTCAAGAACTATCAAAGGAAAACAAGGTGATATATTTAGCAGCTGATGTGTAGTGCTGGTTGTAGTTCAGTAGCTGATTTTTGTTGCCTGGTACCCCAAAAGCAGAATAGGAGGGGCAAGTACCCATCCCTTCACTCTTTTAGCAGCTTTAGAGAAAATGCCATGAAGCTGAATCAGAGGAGGTTTAGGTTCTATATCTGGAAAAAAATTTTCACCCAGAGCACTGGAGCGGGCTCCCCAGGGAAATGGTCACAGCAGCAAGCCTGACAGAGTTCAAGAAGCAATTGGACAGTACACTCAGGTACATGGTGGGACTCTTGGGGTGTCCTGTGCCAGACGAGGAGTTGGAATCAATGGTCCTTCCAACTCAGCATATTCTACGATTCTATGATCTGATAATGCTGTGGATTGGGGATAGTGTTCCTTAGGCTTTCCATTTCTCACCCTGGTGCTAAGCACAGTGAGCTAAAGAAGTACTCTTCATCCTCTAACTTTTTTGTTAAGTTGTTGGGGCCCATTAGAGGCCTGAAAGCAGGATGATGGGGTGCAGGATGATTGGCGGTGAACAACATATAGAAAAGAAAGATGTACCAGATGAGTTGCTGCCTACAGAGTCCCCAGATTGAACTAGGTCTCTAGAAGCTGTGGGGAAAGTGTTTATTTATTTAAACAGAAACAGGATCTGAACTCTATTCACTTTTAGTGGCTTGTAGATAGTTTTGTTAATATTTTTAAAATATTTCTGTCTGGCTAATAACAGCAGCTTTAACAATACAACTTCTAAATTCCAATCTAGCTTTTCTGTGCAATAAAAAGTACCCAGAGGTTATTTAGTACTACTTATAAGTAAAACTCTGTTTCATATTTTTAATCACAGTTTGACATGTAATGGTAATACCTTTGAAAATGTACCTGCTCCACAAACAGTAAGAAGTAATCGTAAAAACAATTTCAGATTTTAGTTGTTCCCATTCTCACAATTTATGGCCTGAGAAGGCAATTGGCCTGTAGGTTGGAGAAGAAGCTGAATACCCTTTAAGTCTAGCCAGGTTTCTCCTGCATATTCCTTTTTTTTTTTTTAAGGCATGCCTATTAGCCAGGGCTTTATTTCCTTGACTGCTTCTTACTAGGTAATGAAAAGAATGGTGTCATTTTTCTGTTTTCCAAGGATAATGTAAGCAGCACAAGCCTAGATGTAAAACATTTTTGGATTTAAGTAAGTAGAGATTGTCTTTTTGTGAGGTCTGTGAGAAGTAGATTGTTTTCCAATGAAATGAAATAGCCTATCATTGCCCACCTAACTATTCGGTATTGTCACCTTTTCAGGGGGTAGAAAAGCAATAAAATTGGTGCAGTTTTCACTTTTTCTTCAGGGCAGATCCCATTCCCTAATTCCTATTTCTCTTTCCAAGGTGTGTTCATTGTTGCCATTTGCTCCTTTGGTTCATACTGCTGCATACTGCAGTGCAAGCCTAATCTTAAACATGGACTCAGAATAGGAAACAAGGAAAAGCTGCTATATGTAGCTGCCTTCATTGTCTTTCTCAGGCAACTGAGGTTTCTCATTCTTCATTTTACACTCCTGGCTGCTGATTTTAAAAGTTGTCTCTAAAAGAAGCAAATAAAGAGCTTTTTCTTAAAGAAAAAAAAGAATTAAAACTCATAACAATCCAAATTCTGGTGCCCAAACTGAATGGCAGATATGACAATACTATTATTATTTTCTGTGATGAACTTTAGAAATCTTAGAACCTTTACAAACATCTTCACTAACATATTTGACCATTTTGACCCTCTAGTTCGGCATGAGGAAGGTTTTGCTGCTTCCAGCTGGACTCTGTGCCTGACTGGGGAATAGCTTCAAGCAGGGTTGTTGTTTCCTTGCTTACTGGAGAAGTGAGACTGACACAATTGTCTTGAAGCTGAGCTTGCTGATTTTGCATTAAAGGGCCAAATGAGCACTCAAGAAGCTGATTTCGGGTCTTCTAAAGGGAGCAGTCGCCAGTAGCATCGCCTGGCTGTTATGCCCAGTGCTGGCTGATGCCACAGCAAAGGTGTGCTGGGAAGGTCTCTGGGCTGAGCCCTGGCACCCCCACCTGAGGTGGGACCATACCTGTAGAATGCTCCAACAAATGCCAGCCAGGAGTGAAAACTGTAAAGCACCTAGACAGATTATCAGAAGTTTTCTACCTCCCTGGTCTTCCATCCTTGGCACCATTGCTTGGATAGTAGTGGTTTGAAGGTGTGTCATGCCTTAAAGCAGGTTAAAGGAAACAGTGGTGGAGGCAGCAGTTGCCATAAGGGGGTCAAATTTAGCCCTGAGCCAGAGGGAACAAATGGATGTCTGTGATGAATCAGAGAGCTTCAACTAGACACCTGAAATAGTGTTGTTGATATTCAGCCTATCTTCTGCCAGTATAATACAACATCCCTGCAAAGGTTAATCAGTTTGAATGTTAATATCATTCTTATTTTCCAGCCATTATCTTTCAAATGTATGGTGTGCACTTGTCATCTTCCAGGATTAACAACATGACAAGTTTGAACTTTTAAAAGCAAGACACTTTTTGGTTATTGGAGAGCAGAAAAAGGTCACAATGCTTGGTACAAAACAGAACCATGTACACTTCCAGGCCCATAATTTGCCTGCTCTTCTCAATAATTTATAAAGCATGGAGAATAAAAGGGCCAGTTTGGTAAGAAGAGAGACTGCTCTGCTTATGTGTACAGTGGAGGAATTATTGTACAGGATAAAAGGAATTATCTGTGTAGTTTGACTCTTGCAGCCTTGTTTTGGTTGGCACAATATAATAATTTCATTTGTTCCTAAGCATGAAACACACTGGGCCCAATTCACCATTCTGCCTGATTCTCTCTAGAAGTTGTTTCTTGGTTGCAAATAATAGTCACAGAGAAACGAGAAAATGTATTGGCATCAGTGTTCCCTTGATCAGTGTAAGGCAAAGGAAAACTCAAGTATTTACTTTCTGCTGTGGCTGCTATTGTCCTGGGGGACTGCTGAAACTTTAAATCAGAGTCCTAATTGGCACTCGGATAGCCGTGAAATACCAGAAGCTTCAAAAGGAGCTTAAGAGAGTAGTTTCTGCCTTTTCCCTGCTCCATCCTTTGCTATCCACAGCACACACATAACAAGGATTTGGGAGGTAGAGTTATCGGTATTAAATCTTGCTGTGTGACTAGCTCAGGCTTTGTAAGACGAGGCACCCCTGAGCAAGGAGCTGACATTGAAGTCATAAACCAGCAGCAAATTACGATGTGCAAGTAAGTGATTGGCAGTGCGACATGATTTGCCCCGACTCATCCACTGTGTTTTTGCTGCTCTTCAGGTAAGCCTGCAATGCTTTTAGGAGTTGTGTTGTCATTTACAGCTTTTTAAAATCGAGATAGCTTGCAAAAATCAATGTATTCACGTGTCCGTAGCCTAAGTAGTCAGGAAGAACGAGATAGGAACAAAAGGGATGAATGAATGAATGCCACCTATGGGAGACTGGAGGCAGAGACACTCCCTGCTTGGCTAACACAGTTGTACATCCCTGGTTTGGAGTTGCCAGTTCAGAGCAACTTGGTTGACTAATGGCTCCCTCCACTGCTCCATCACCTCTGATACACGATTTGAATTTACTAACCTGGCACTGAAACTTGCTTTTATCAGAAAGCCCCCTTCACAATTGTAGTAATCAGTAGTAGTACTCGGGGTAGTAGTGATTACAAAGCATTAACAGAAAGTCTTGATGATCTGCACAGTGCTGGTCCCAGTGCTTTTGAATCCATTCTTGCACTGTGCAAGCATGATGAAGTACAAACAAGCACAGCTGGAACTGTTAGACTGTTTTAGTCTAGCTGG
Organism: Rhagologus leucostigma; assembly: GCA_013397725.1. Classification (NCBI taxonomy): domain Eukaryota; kingdom Metazoa; phylum Chordata; class Aves; order Passeriformes; genus Rhagologus; species Rhagologus leucostigma. The sequence continues at coordinate 2,203,391 of VZTD01001533.1, forward strand.
ATGAAGGAAGAAATGGTTGTTGGAAACCAGGGAAATTGATTTTTTTTTTCATATCAAATACTGCCTACTCCTAATTTAATTTCTCCAGCTCAGGACTGCTATTCAGCTGTTGAAAGCTGTTCTTGGTGATGATGTGTACACCATGCTGGAGAGACAGTACAGCTGGAGTAGATGTTCTCTCACCTTTCTGCTGGCAAAATGGAAGAAAGTGGGGAAACCACTCTAAATCTAATGCCAGGGCAATGAAAGTTGTTCTAAATTCACTTGAAACAGATGAACCTTGAATTTCAATAGAAAACAAGTTTTTCTTGTACAGTGACAGGGTGGGTCTACTCAACAAAGAGGATCATTGGAGGCCTGGATATTTTGAGCAAGCTTTGCTGGGTTTTAAAGAATCCTGAGAGACTTAAAACCCAAAGATAATCCAGAGAGCTAAAATCCAAAGATACCCGCAGAGCTGATGCCCTCAGACACTCAGGCTAGCACATATCAGTTAGGTATGCTGAGAGGACATCAGAGAAACATTTCTTGTTTTGTTCTTTTTCAGCTGATGCAATGTAAGTCAGGCATGAATACTGAAAGGTGCCAGAGCCCCCTGTTGGTCCCAGATGAGATTTGCTTCGGTGTTTTGCACAGAGAAGTGGGTACACCAAGTCCTGAACCACCTTTGCTCTGAACCTCCTATCCCAGTAGTCCCAAGAAGAGTTTCCGAGAGGACAGAAGACCCAATTTTAAGATCCAGTTCTAAGAGGAAGCCATTAAATTTGGTAAGAGACACCAGAAAATTTATAAGGGAAAAGTCAATACCATCTGTACAACTTTGAGTCTGGACTGAAACTCCATTGTCTGGAGTAGGTCGTTAGTGGTTTTGAGCTATTTTTTTACAGTTATATAAGTAACTATAGCTATTTATCAATCCTGATTTTTAAAGAGTTATGTCACAGAAATGGCATTATACAGGAGGTATGGGATTTTGGTTAATGAAGAGCAAAGAGTACAGCTTTATAAGATTATTCCCCTTCCTGCATGGGAGTGGGCATTTAGGCACTCACAGGGTCTGTACCCTCAGAAATCCATCACTCCACAGGGCTGAGACTGGTGCTGAGAGACCCCTATGGTTGTGCTCACATCACCACCATCTCGATCTGCAAGCTTATCAGCTTTCTCTCTGAACTCTTCCCTTATCCCCTTCTGCCACAAAAGTGTGTGTGTGTGTAAGTATACAGAAATAATATCATTAAGCATAAAGATAAAATAATTAAATATAGCAGTAGTGCAAAATAGTGGTGGGAACTAGTTACTAACCCTCATTTAGTTAATTCTTTGTGAATTCTCAAGTATCTGTATTGTACAAATTCTCTGATAAAAGACTTAAATACTTAAGACTTCTGTTTCTGTGGGGTGTTTTTTATTATGCTTGACTAATTTTGTGTGCAGTATTTTCAGCCTCCATCAAATGTAATGGGTTGTTCCTTTGCTTTTCAGCTATGGAAGTGCAGCCTATAGTCAGAGTTAGGCTCAGTTTTTCGGGGTAATACCAGTTTTACAAGCAAAATACAGTGGCACCTGGGCAACCTCACTGACCAACCAGAGTGTGCTCATGTGTGATAGGCTGGAATGTAGCTAGCAATTCAGATGGCAAGGTAGTGTAATGCGGAGAAAACAGTCCACCCATCCACCCATCCACCCATCCACCCATCCATCCATCCATCCATCCCTCCATCTGTATGTCTGTCTCTTTCAATGTTGTAAATTTGAGAAGTAACAAGTTTTTTAATTGGTGTAAGTAGAAAGTGTCCATTTCACAGTCTTTTCCTGAAGGAGAGCTGCTTTTTGATGCCAGGTTCCTTGTTAGAGGAACTTGATAAGTCTAATCAGTGTCATGTCTGGGAGGGAGTATAATTAAAACATGATAATTTATTTATGTATTTTCTATTTATTTATTTATTACATGTATCCATGCTTTATACAGGAGTAACTTATTTTTACTTCCAGTTTTTTTACTAGGAACTCAGAAGCCACATTGCACAGCTGGAATGAAGAGTAACTTTCAATTATTCAGTGACTTGATTTCACCAAGGAAAATGGACACCTTCTTTCCTAATAGTACAGTACATTTGAAAGAAGTAATAATATGACAAATATTGATTTTTGTCAAATAAAAGAAATAGCACCTGATAGCATTGCAATCACAAAATTGCTGCATTATGTTATTAAAAAAATAAAGTTTATACTCATGAATATCTTCATTTACTGGAAACTTAGTTAAATACTTAGTGTTTGATGGCACAGGCTGTTGTTTGCTGCTTTGTTAGAAGCTATCTTTTGCAGGCAAATTAACTTTTGATATTGCTCTAATTTTAAACCCCCAAATGTTGTTGGCAGGGTTCTTTACCTTCAATAAAGGCTATTATTATAAAAAATTCACAATTCTGCCAATGAGAACGAGATAGTAATTTCTCCTGGCAGACTAATTTAGATAACTTCTCAGGTATGCTTTTTTAAGCAAGAGTTGCATGAGAAATGTGAAAAATGTTATCACTTACCGGAAATGCAAATGTGGCATTTGTTCAGCCTAATATGAATGCCTCTGCACCAGGCAACAACACCAGAAGTGCCAATTAGGATGCAATCCTGGTTCCAAAAATTCACCCTTTCTTTTCAGCTAATATGACATTTATGTGTCGCGTCTTTTTTCCTTTCAAAGTGTGGCTGTGTTTCAATCTACTTGCACAGAAATGCCAGTCGTGCTTGAATTTTATTTTAACTAAAAACCTGTTATTGTGCCAGGCATCAATACAGAATGGTTATGCATGTAATGTGTTTTATTACGGCTAGAATTTAAAGACCAGTGCCATATAGGTCAATCAGTGTTACGAATGACAGCAGTTGTTATCTGCTAGTGAGGACAGCAGTATAATAATAATGTTTATTGCACATCATTTTTCAATGATTTTATGCTATCATTTAGGAGATGAATGAAATGGCTCTCTAGCTGACATGAATGTAAATAAATTAAGCATTAAGAACCAGAGAGTTCTAATCATCTTTCTTTAAGATTGCACTAAATGGTTGCAATCAGGGAAATAGATGAGAGATTGCATTAAATTGCTCTTCCAGATACTATATCACGCCAGCTCAAACAAGGTTCACATGCATTACAAAACAGCTCAGGTTGAAGGAGCAGCTGGAATGCCTCATAGGCATGCATTAGCTGAGAGTAATGCGTTGGAAGTGTACCTCTGCTTACAGTCTTTTATATTAACATACATGCAGTGACAAAGAGAAACCCAAACAAATAGACAAGGGAAAACCTGTGCTGTTTTGTTCCAGGGATTTGCTCTCATTATAGATTTATATTAATATATGCCATGGTTTTAGAGGATTATGCAAGAGCATCGGTTGCAGTATTTTCTCAGCTCTTTCATTCAGCCTCTGCTGGTTTTTTCTCAGGATGTTATTGGAAATTCACAGGTCAAAAAGATGACAGGTTGGAGAATGAAGGGAGGTTTGTTACTGTTATGAGGAGAGAATACAGGCACTGTCTTATGGGTAGCAGATAGGCAATATCTGAGAAGCTGTCAACAGGACACATTAAAGCTGGGTTTTCAGGAGCTGACCTCTTATTCTGCCAGTACAAATCCACAAATTAAATTGTGCGAGCAGTTAGGTCACGGAGAGGTAGAGACTTCTGTATTCATCTGACCTAAGGGAGACTCACCAAAGTGAACCTGGAATAGGAAGGGTCTTGGGGTCAACAAAGACAGATTGGAAATTTGTCTCTTTATGTCATTAAATAGCAGCACAGTGAGCACAATTAAAAATTTGATTGTTCAGGTCCTCTGCTGCCAACAGTTAGGAGCAGCATCCCTTTTCATTTAAGGGTAATATGGCCCAAAGTTATCTCATTACTGATAGCACGCTAATCCTGGCTGTGTGGCACTGCCTTGGCAGGATGCTCCAAGTACCACTCCAGCAGTTGCTCTGGAGCCAGCTAAAGCCCAAGCCCTCAGCACAAGGCTGTGCTGGGAGGAAAGGGAGATTGTAACATTTCTCAGCTTCTGGGTTCATGTCCTGTTCAACAGTTGTCCTATTACGAATTAGAAAATTCCATATTTCTAGATTTCCTTCCCTCCTGCTGAAACATTCATTGTCTATGCCAAGCAGACATGCTAGTTCTTACTTAAAGGAAAAAATGAGTCTGTGTTGAACACTTAGATGTAGTATTTCTTCAGCACAGTACAAGAAAAGAATGGATGAAAGAAAAAACTGTTTTCAGGTTTTATCCAATATTTTCAGTGGCTCCTTAAACTGTAAACACTTTTTTGTTGGTTTGGTTTGATTTAGTTTGGTTTGGTTTTGTTGTTTTTGTTATTTTTGTTGTACTGGACATTCATTCGGTTTACTCAGGACTAGACAGGAACCAGACAGGTCACATCCTACACAAATATCAAACACAAACACTTGGGCAAACATGTGGGTATGTGCCTTGTAATTGCATGCTCTTCACAGCCCAATATCCTTTTCAAAGAGTGACACCTGCATCTTTCTTTAAATGCCTTAAGGTTCAATAAAAAAAGCCTGCAATATGACTGCTCTTTCAAGCAACAGTGGGAGACAAAAGGAATGATTCTGGTTTTTTTGTTTTTTGTTGTATCGCTCATCGTTCTCATTGGGTTAAAATCTTTTGCAGGAAGAAGCAAGGCTAAGAGAGGTCTTCACCAAGATTTTCAGAACAGATACTGACTTATTCCACAAAGCAGAAAAACTTAATCCTTATCTCTTAACTTCAGGGAAAAGAAAGATGAGAGCACCTAATTTTTCACTGTGACTCCCAGTTTCACTTATGATGTCACTTTTTCATTGCAAAACTCATTGAGTGTCTACAGTGTCTGGTGCTTTTAAAATCCTGAAATATTCTCAATAAGAGTGCTTTTCTGAACCCAGCAAGAACGTGGTCCCTAGACTGTGAGATTCTTCGGCCTACAGAGGAGTTCCTTTCTGTCAAAGGTGGTGCCCAAGGAGTGAAGACATTGATGGACCATATTGCAAGGAGACATCATCTGCGTTTGGTGAGCAGCATTTGAATTTATTGCATACTAGGCCACACAAAATTTTGCCTGTGCCTTTCACATACGAGGTGATATTTTCAGTGCTACAGCTGGAGAAAGCTTCTATCTTAAGACTCTAAATTAGGAAGTTTTAGGACCCCACAATTCTCGCTGAAGTTAATGGAAGGTATGAGAAAACTGTACTTTAAGCTACAAAATTTCTGGTACCCAAGGGGTAGAGAGACTTATGTTATTTTTCCCTTAATGTCAGCCAATACACTTGGGTGGCCTGCTATCCTTTGGTTTATTTAAGACCTAAATCTTTCAACTTACAGACAAAAATAATGGGTTAGTCCTGAGTATGAGAGCTGGCCACATAACCATTACCACTCAGCTTATACAGACAAGAGTTTGCTCTCCGCTGAAGGGAGGCAGAGCAGTAATCCTATTACCTTTTTACTTTTTCTCTCCAGAATTTAACTGCAGAAATTAGAGCTTTACTCAAAACAGGTAGGGAGCACTGTTCAAGTGGAATTTTGCCTCTATTTATGAAGTATGTCTCATATTTCATTGAATTTCAGAGGTTTATTGCTTTAATTCCCAGTCAAGTAAATCATATCAGAACTAGAACAATAGTTTGATGCATAAAGGAATTCCAATATGATTCTGACTGAATTGCTAGTAAATATTTGAGATATAACTGTAGTCCAGAGCAGGAGGATACAACATTGGCTTGATGGACATGGTGACCGAGACTGAGATTCAGATTCAGTGGGTGTTCTTAACAGAGACTCTGAAAGAACTCCCAGTGCAGCTAAGAGCAGCCTGTTTTTCAGCATTTCCACATCACTTGCTCTGGAAGCCTTATGGTTTTTTCATTGTAGCTTGTCACTGTTTGAATGGTTTCTAAATTCCACCCAGGTCAATTCTGATGCTAGATATCCATGTTCCCATAGTTAGCAATCTGCAGATGGTGTCTGTGGTCTGCAAAGAGAGACAGCTTTTCAGCCAAGGAAGAAGTGCACCAAAAATGACAGAAGACACCCCAACAAGATAATAAAGCCCATCTTTCTTTTATCTATGCAGCACATCAGAAGAGCAGGAGAAATCAAGGATATTACTGGTATCTTGTATTCCTGTAGCAGAAGTGATTTTGATAAGTGAAACTGTGGTTAGACTGCAAGAGGAGAAGGATAGATATTACAGATATTATACATGGGTTTTGCTGGCTGATATTTTAAGAGCTTTCTGGTATACATCCGGGTACCTGAGGCTCTACCTATTCAACTAAAGCATATATGTGTAAAAAGGGTTTTACAAGTTCTGTCCCATTTCCAAAATACATAGAGAGCAGTGGAATAGGATGTGGTGATGAAAACCTGTTTCTACAGTGCTAAAGAACTTGAAATGTATGCTCTGTTTTGATGGGGGTTGTGCACTTGTGGAAATGGAAGTAGGTCCGTGTCTGGCTGGAGAGACTAGCAATGCAATGGATAATGCATTAAAATGGTGATGGGGGCAAGGCAGTATCATAGCTTGTGACATTGTGGTGCAAAACCTTTGCTAACCAAACAGGACAATGCCCCACAAAGGGAGCATCCTCCTGTCCAGCAGCACTGGTTGCATGTGACAGCTCTGTGAGTTGAGACAAAAGACCCCCCAACTTTATCCTTCTCTTTACCTTCTGGGTTAATTTTGCAATCAATTAACCCCCAGGCTGGTTTGCTGTGTGGTGCAGAAGCAGCTGTGCTGATAATGCTGAAATGTGCATGTGTGATTAGTTTGGGAGGTGGCCAGTAGAGCCATGACTCTGTTCCAGGGTGTTGGCACCAGTCATCCTCCCACGTGTCCTCCCAGCTGGCCTGAGGTCCAAAAAAGCAAAACATCATCAGTTTTTGTGCATGTATACTGCTTATGTTTTTCTAGGCTTCTACTTGGCTGCAGTTTTTAATTGCTGTAACTCTGTCTGAAAGGGTTATAAGCTTTTTTCTCCCAAAGTGTTACTCTGAGCACAGATGCCATTAGACCAACACTACAGTACCTTCTACCAGTACAGTTTATTACCCTGTGGGAAATAAAAGCAAAAACCTTGTGCTGATAAAAGCATTTTCTGTGGGTGCATCTGTGTTCATGTCCAGTTTTGACCCCAGAGTATTTAAGATCACCCACATGTCAGGGCTTTATGCTTTTATGTGAAAATGACTGTCAGGTTTCCTCACACTGCTGGAACAATGCATTAACTATTTATGGTGGAAAGGCCTGTCCCTTGCACTGGCACAAGGGGTAGGTGATATCTGCCAGGGATGCTGTTTTCAGGGTGAGCCAAGTATTAAGGCTGAGACAGAGGTCAGCTGTAACTGGTAAAGAAGGTGACATGGTTATGTTAATGCAATACTCCAAAGATGACCAGACCAAGTATGTTAGAAATGCAACTATTTTAAATACCACTGAGATAATATCCTGGGGGGTGGTGTTATTTCAAAGACCATCACAGAACCCCAGGAAGCCTTATTTTTCAAAGTTTCTATAACCTTCTGCAGAAGAGTTAGACATTTCTACAGAGCAGCTGCACTATAGCTGGTGTCTGCATCATCTCTGGTTCACAGTCCACAGCCTGGAGACACTGCTGGCTCGGTACTGTGCTTAATGATCTGAAAGTCATCACGCTCAGGACTGTCCTAAGATGTCTTTAAGATCCAGAAACACTCACATTTCTTCTCACAAAAGCAAAATGAGAGGTCTTCGAGGCTGTGTGATTAGCCTGGAAAGCATTCATGTCTGACACTGTTTCCAGAGTAGCAGAAATCAAAGCTAAAATCAGTAAAGGGTATTGTGAAAGGAAAAACAGCAGGGGTTGGGCTTTAGGAGGGTACCAAAGCAACATGCAACATGCTAGCTTGGATAAGTTATTGTAAGTGCCCCAAAGTCACCACCATGATGCTATTGAAATCTACTAAATAACCCCATCACATTTAAAAAAAAAATTAAATTATGGAGCCAATCAAGTTTAATCCAGTGACTTAAGGACAAATAATAGTAAAAGTAAAACACAGAATTCTGATTCAGATGTCTCTTTCTTCTGCATTTTATCTTAAAAAAATGACAAGAAAATGAAACACTTTCCACTGTTTTGCAGAATAAATGTCCTTGCAATTAATTACTTTGTTGACTAATGATGCCTTTTCCATTGGGTTTTTTTGAGACAGAGTAGTTTTTCTAGCAAATATTTTTAATACAAGGAATTTGAAATGTACTGGTAAACCACAGGCTTTGCTATTGTATTGCACCAACTATGGGAAATGATGTTGGATGGGTGATGGAAAACATATTTGAAGACAAGTAATAACGCTAGTAAAGGAACTAAAGCTTTAAGCTGTTAAGGCCATTTCTGTCGACTGCCTGATAAAGAATAAAAGGTGGGAATTGGAAGCTCCAAGAGTCATCAGCTAGAATTATCTTTCTGGAGATCCAGGAGAAAATAGAAGTCTGTGGGCAAGACCATTTTTAACAGAACTGAAAGTAAAAGCTAACTCAACAGGCTATTTTTCTTGTTGGTAAAAGTGTTTTCTTCTAGAAGACTTTTATTTCATCTTCTCTTGTTCCTGATTTTTCTCTTGATTAAACAGGTATTTTTCAGGGGGCAAATGAGAATTAATCAGTTTTTTACTTTGATGATGGTTATCTTTGACGATAATTTGTGTGGAGCAGGAATATAGATGTTCTCAAACACTATACTCTTAAATCAATAAAAAGAATAAGGAAGAGACTTAAAGCAGACAGTCAGCATGGCTGGAGAATTGGTGGCAAGTATAACCCCTACCTCACTGTAATCATTGTGAAGTTTTCGATAATATATTGTTAAATCTACATTTTTCTTCACTCTGTCACAGTACTCAAGGATTTCAAGGATGGAATGTTTTAAAGGGGGTACTAATGGCTTCTGGTATTTTGAATTGTTTACACAGAGTGGAAGGGCTGTGATGGTAAACACTGGAGGTAATTTCAGTGAGAACCTTGAGTGGAGCCAAGTTACACAGAGTAGATGAATGGAGGCAGTGTCCTCTGGGACCGGGAGAGTTGACTCTCCTGCTCAGCTTTGGGACTTCGATATCAGTACCGAAAGTGCAGACACAAAGAAGGATATAAGCAAATTCTTAATGACTTGACCTTTCAGAAGATACTGTATACGTGACTTTTACCCTTTTCATTGTTACCATCCAGTAGCCTTTCCTTAAAAAAGAGGGGAAAAAAGTCTAGGACAAAACAAATCAGCCCAGAATTAATTAACGTGAATATGACAAGTTATAGCATGATCTCCTGGGAGCCAGGCAGAGATATGGCTGGGATTTTGAAGTGTCTTGCTTGCACATAAAGAATGACATTTCTGCACAGTCCTCATCATTGCAAATCATGAACTTTGTATCCAGGCTTAATGAGACTATATGGCTTTTGTGTTTGTTCTTTGGTAGGTTTTGGTTTTTTTTTACAGAAACAGCTAGTGGCAATAACAGAAGGGAGAAAGGAGCAACAAGGAAAATAAAGTCAGAACCAAACTTTTTAAGAGAGAGAACCTAATAACGGGCTTTGACACAGGGCTTTTTGCAATAAGCAAAGGCAGATTCACAGAGGTTTCCTCTGACAGAAATCCAGAGCTTAGGGTTTCTTCACACACATCATTTCTTTGTGAGCATTTGGACTGACAACAGGCACAGCATGACAGTTTCCAAACTAAAACTCTAGCTAGTATAGTAGGGTATGTCAGAACCCAACTACATTTCTGTAAATTTTTCCCAGTATTTAACATTTAACATTATTCAGGAGTTTGTGAAAATGGAAACCTAGTGGAAACCATGAGGAGTTCTTTTAGTAAATGCAGACAGTATTAAAAATATATATCCTATAAGGAAATATCCTATAAATTGTAGCATGGGACACTGAAAGGTGATTTAGCTAAACTCCTGGGAAACGGGCTGCAGGCTGCAGGCACATGGTAAGGAGCGAATTTATTGTAATGTGAATTAGGCAGCAGTTCAAGAGAGGTGTTCTGTGAGATGTGTCCATGAAGTTGGATAAGAGCCCTTCCCATATAGTACCTTGCATATGTGAGCACCAAGGGAAGAAGACAATTGCTTGTGGCATTATAAAGGGGGAGTCATGCTATGGAATAGGGAGCTTGAAAATTCTGCTGATTATTGTAAGTGCTGATTCTAGCAGCAATACCAGATGAGGGACTGACCGTTTGATAAGAAGCATAGTGTTACTGTTCCATGGGCCACTTAGTTACAGATGTTTTGCACTAAAGAATTGAGTACAGGATTCTGTACAGTATTTCCCTTTATTTTTTCAGTGATTAATTCTGAGAGCTGGGATGATATACCACCTGATGTTTTCTCTGATGCTGAATCAATTTTCTCTTGCTCATATTTTATTTTGTTATTGGTTCTGAATAACCTCTGAAAGCTTACTGCCATATATGAAACTGTTCCTTCATTAATGTCTGACAATCCATAGGGACATTTTCATGGAAACTTCTACATCCTGACCTGTAAATTTTCTAGGATTTGAACAATCTTAATGTGAGCAAAAATCTCCGCTGCTACAGAGAGGGGAAATTATTCATTTGTGCAGTCAGCAGTGAGTGTACCCCTAAGCTATAATAAAACTGTTGAAACCAAGTGTTCAGTAACTTCCCATCTACAAACATTTTCTGAACTTTTCTCTCTGCAGTTTTCTGTGTTTTTAATTATCATTTGTTAAACATATTATGACATACTATTTACCACAGATGACAGCTTTGAGACCTTTGTATGGCTATGTCCCCTAGGAATTTCATAAATAAATCACTGAAAACTAGGCATATTCTTCAATCCCTCTTGCTGTATTTTATGTCTTCTGAATGATATCTGCTTTGACTAGGATGAGACCAGGTTTATTAATGTTGCTTTATCACCTGCTAAAGGATGTGAAGTGCTGAAGTAGGATTTGGACACTGCTTCTTCGCATGTGTGGCTCATAGACCATAAAGCTGTTATCTCAGATGGGGGGTAGGGGGAAGGAAAAAAAAAGGTGGGGGAAAGGTACTTATTATTCAAGACAGTTGAGCAGATTGAGGACTCTTGGTTCATCTGAAAACCTCAACTGAACTCTCCCGAAACAGGAAAAGTAATGAAATGCTGCTTGACTATGGTTTTTTTCTGCACTGTATTTTGACATTGATTTGATCTGAAATTTCATCTTGACCAAAAGTCAACATCCTTAATATTCATATTTCTTCAGTGGCTCAGGTCTGTGCGCTTAAGGATTTGATGATAAAACAGCAGTGTTTTGTAAAAGTTGGTGGGTTTACTTGGTTGCTTACAGAAAGTAAATCTAAGAGAATTGGTCCGTTACTGGATGTGCACCTGATTCTGAGTTAGTGAGAGATGTAGGTGCTCAGCACTTCTCATTATTGAACCATACAAATAAGGAGGCACCTTATAATGGCTCATGCAGCCTTTTGAAAAGAAAAAAGAAAAAATTGCCTTATTCTGAGCAGCTCGGTTCATATCTTCCTTGTCCTGCAGGCATAGTTTGATTAATAATGTAGCCTTATCATACAACACATATAAGCGTATATCTAATTGAACTTTAATTGTTGATTTGGTGCAATACTGCATACGGATAGGCCCGAAGGATATGGGTTTAGATCTTGTTGCTGGAGTATATATGAACTCAATGCAAGTAAGGCTCAGAACAAATGCCTGTGCTTACTGCCTCGCCACATTGGGACCGACTGCTGTCACACTTTCCTGTAAAATGCATTCCCTGGTCTGATTTTGTTTGAATTCAATATGATGCTTTTTGTACAGTTTTTGTCATATTCATTTTGTGAGCAGAAAAAAGATTTTTAATCTGAGTTGCCTTTTTTGTCCTACCTCCATTAAATAACCAGGTGGTAATAAACCTGTTTCGATGTTATATTTACTTTTCTAATAATAATTAGATGGGATTCTTACCTTCCAGAACTATTTTTTAATCATGCATCATTCTCTTGGACCTCCTTGGCCATATATATATATACTCTTTGCTTATATTCATATACATGCCTTTCATATACACGCATTTCATATACACTGAAATAGAAATTTTTAAGTTGTTCTAATTCTTGTTACATAAAAAAAAAATTTATTATTTTTCACCTTTGAATTGGGGAAGTTCTTTTTGTAAATCAGCTTGCTACTGTTACAATACAATCAGTATTGTCATTTTATATATTTCAGCAGAAGGTTTACCAATGTACTTTGGGCTGCAATGTACTGAGATCAGCCATCCATTTATGAAATGCCCTCCTGGCATTTAGAAGCAGTATCCATTCTGGAGGAGCAACAATGTGTGAAAACCTGTAGGAAGTAACATAAATAATGGTTTATTCAGTTGAAACGTGGAGCCATTGGTTTGTAAATGGCACAGATGTAACTCACATGCTGCAATTTGGACGCTACTCTGTCATAAAACCATCTGACTTTTGCCATGTCTAAGACTTATCACATAGTGTATCACCTACTTTATACTCTATAGCTGGTGGTTTATTTTTGGTGATCTCTGAGAAATTAATTATTAGCTCTAATGGCTTCATGAGATTCAATAAATTCTCAAACTGAAGCAGAATCTCTATTGCATCTCCCCCTATTGTGGGCCCTCTAAGTTGCCTCTCAAATAGTGAATATCCTATTTATTCTTAATTACAAATAGGTGATGTGTGTTTGTATTAACCTTTGCTTATTCTGCCATTAGAAGAAGTAAATTAGTGGCACCGAGGCTATAACCTTTCTTAAACGGTGTAGCCAACCGATCTGCTATAACCCCATAGTAAAAAGCTGAAAAAGGTGTTTACGGAAACTTGATGAGATTTCGAAACCTAACAGTAGAGAATTAAGGTTTTTTGTGTGCTGTGGTATAATTTGTCTTGTAATTTAGCTTTAATTCACATTTTCACAATTAATTAAACATCAACCTAATCATTATACACATAAAGCATTTAAATTGATGTATGAAGAATGATGGGGAATGAATAATGCTTTGAAGATCCATTTCAAATTAGTTGTTTGATTAATGAATATTCCACAAGGGCATTTGTGTGATGACCTCTGTTGATGACTTAAAGAAAGGCATGTCTGTTTAGATAATGAGAAGACAAAGTGAGTGAGAGTTATCTCTGCGAATAAGCAGTGTAGAATTACGAGGATTAATCTATACAAAGCGTATTACTCTTTGCATTGCTTGTAAGAGATAACATGGAACTCTAAGTTCAGTAAATAAGTTTGGCATTTGAAGATGCTGCTTAATGATAAAATGTGCTGACTGTACATGCTGGTTCTCTTTCTCTGGATATGGAGGACCACGGTGGAAGGCTGTTCTCTCTTCCCAAGCCCATTATGATCCTTCACAGCACCTGACGCTGATTTCTTGCATACGAAAGAAGTAAAACTTCACACTGCAGCTCATTCACTTCTCATTCCATCTATAATTAGCAAGATGAACTGTAAATGTTTTACTTGGTAACCTTACCTAACAGATTTGATTTTCAGCTGTTTTATTTAAGCAGCGTACAAAATGTATGCATAAAAATAATAGTGGTCTTATATCTTATCAGGGAATATTGGATAATGGAAAGAAAGATAGAAAACTTCTCATGCACTGGCTGATCTAGAACAGAGACAGTGCAGGTTTCAGATACCTTCTCTCACATTTTTTCCCATTCCCCTGAGTCCCTTTATTCCAATATTTTTGTTCTCTCAGCTGCAGTCTCAGCAAAACTGAAACAAAATTCTAACATTTCCTCTTAACCCAGAAAGTAAAGAAACAGCCAGGTTTATTTGCTTTCCCTGGAAGTAGAGACACGAGGCAGAACAGCATAGCACCCTATTTCTGCTGGGTAAGAGATTTCAAATTTGCTATCAAATGTAACTTTTTTTTCTAGGTCCTATGTGATTTCAAAGGATTTCTGCAAAGTCTGGATACAGGAAGAGCAGGAGTTCCCATTTCCCCAACCTACATACTATTAAAAATAATTAGAAGATAAATTAAAGCAGACATGAAGCAAGGGCTAATGCAGTGAAAATGGTGAAATAAATTTTGAATTAGAGAATATTAGCACACAGCTGTCAATCACAGTATTTACACAAGAGAAGTCAGAATCATGCCCACTGTGATGTCTTCCAGTATGCTCCTTTGGAAAGGTGCTATTTAAAGCATGGTACGAAGCCACAAATAGTAGGACTTAAACTACAGAATACCTTTGCGTTCATCAATGGATAATAATGATTTGAAGTTTTTATCTATAAAAGTTATCTCTTTGAGCTTTGTCATTATTTTTTGCTATATTTTTAAAATTTTGTTTCTGATAAAATTAGCTCTGTCTTGTGATTACAATGAATACATGAGAATGACAGGAAAACATATTTATTAATAACTTGTTTTTACACAACACTTTGAATCAATAGGTGCAGATGAAGCTGAACTTCCACAGAACATTAAGCTGTGAACAGAGAAAACTTTAAAAATAAAAGTTGTCCCTGCCCATGGCCTGGGGGTTGGAAAACTAGATGATCTTTCAGATCCCTTACAACCCAGGCCATTTTATGATTCTGTGATGAAAATTCGGAAAGTTACTACATTGTGGAAGTTAGAAAAGTTACCTGCAGTGAGAAGCTGGGAGGTAGATGTGTTAGGCAAGGGAAATGTCATTTCTTTATTAATGCATAACACCTAACTCCGCCTAGTGTAGTGTATAGCCTCTCGTGTGGTATTGATTACACTAAAAGAAATCACTATTTATATAAAATACCTTTAAAACCTTCTTGCAATTAGCTCATTTCTAATGATCCATGCAGCCTAAAGAAAAAAAAAATCCTGGGGAAGAAACAAGGACTATTCTGCCTCAAGAAAAGGGAAAGCAAGTGCTTCACTCCAAGTTTTCAGCTGGTACAATCAGTGTCCTCCAGGGACCCCACTGCTCAGAAATTTGTTGTATTATGTATTTGTCTTTGCTTGTAGTATAGCTGAAATGAAAAGAAGGCAATTGTTTATCTCTAAGCTTCTTATCTTGTGAACAATATGTGCTGGAGCATATGTGTGTGTGCGTGCACAAAGTTAGCACCAGAACAGAAGAACTACCATTTAACTAGAGATTTTTCTAAAATTGTAACACATACCCCCAAACCACTAAAGGTTTTTATATACTCATGATAGAAGATCAATTGAAAGACCAATTGGAAGTTTTCAGCTGACTGCCCTGTGCAAATTGTCCTCCCAGGACAGAGCTCCAGTGGGAGTGGTCAGAGAAACCCAGCTCGGCTCAGCCAGCAGTCAGAGTAACAGCAGGCTGGCATTAATATGCCTTCACTAAAGGGCCACACTCTCTGCAGTTTCTTTACCACCTGTGTATCTAAATTTTTTTTTCCTATTCAAGCTTCTCCTCATTAGTGTCCTAGAAAGAAATAGCCTTTCTGTGAAAATGAGATGTTGAAACTCTACTTCTAAGTGTATACTGTTCCACCCTTGCATTTTCAGTCTTGAAAACTGGTTGTTACATCTACAGCTGAACCCTTCAAATCCTGAGCTTATTGAAAGAAAAGGGATCAATTTTGAAACTGTGCTGGAAAGAAAAAAATCCTGAGAGGAAAGTATTCAGTGGTAAGGTATCCAGCCGTGCAAAGCTGTTTGGAGGGGAGAGCTGCTGCTTTTATTCTTGAATGGCACAATTCAGAGAGCTTTTAGAGCAATAAAATAGCACTTTTGGCAATCATGGGGAATGATTTCTGCACAGATGTCTTGCAATGTAAAAGTATGTGCCATGGACCGTGAGCTTGTTTACCTGGTCCACCTTGAGGGATCTGACCTGTTGTTTATGCATCACTGTCATGGTTCTCCAAACTTAGTCACAGAAGCCATTCATTTCCAAAGAGCCAGGTGGTTCAACACCTGCCTGAAGGGCAAGATATGATCTACTTCTGCACTTTGCAGGGCCAGATATAATCTACTTCTGTACTTTGCAGACCCTGGTACGAAGAGATTTTTATCTTACCATGCAGATGGATTCCTAAATTCTCGTCCAAACTTTCCCTGCATTTTCAGGTTTAACCAAAGATAATATATCAAAATGAAATTCAGTGAGGTGATGGCTTTATTTTGCCTGGTCTCAATTAGAAAATGGTGTGGACCGTGAGGTATGTGGTCGGTCAGGTATCTGTCTCAGAAGAGAATGAACTGCAGCTCCTTTGAAGCACTGTGGCAGCTTGAGGAAAGATTAATGTTGAACTGTCCTGAGACAAGATATTTTAATTGTATTTAGGAAACTAAATTACAGCTGCATGGATCAATCCAACCTAAGCCAATCTGTTTCATTTTAATTTCGCACATCAGAAATTGAAACACGACAGAAAAATTCAGTTCTCACAAATTTGTTTCCTATTAAAAGTCTTACTCCCAAATTCTCTATTAAATTCTCAACTGACATGTAATATTTACTCTTTCCTGCTCGTGGCTGAAAGCCAACTTCCTTCAAGGTTACTGTTTGCAAAATCCTTTTGCTGGACGGAAGGCATGCAAAGATCAAAGCCCTCCCTGAGCTGGCTGGTTTCATCTGGGAAAGGTGCTTCTTCAGCTTATCAAAACATACACTCTAAAACCAGGCAAACATCTCAGAATAAATAATGTAGAATGATTTTACTCAAAGGGGCAGGTTTGGGGTTGTAGACATTCTGCCATGAACACATGGACAGCTTTAGTCAGCTTGGACAGTGAGTTAATTGTCCTTGCTTCTGTCTGCAGTAAAATGAGTCATTTTGAAGAATCACAAACCAGCAAATTCAACAGCAGGAAGGGAGAGAGAAAGTGCATTGTGGAGTCATTTCACAAGGCCCAGTAGCTACTGCTTGCTGGTGAGAGCCATTCCAGACCTTATGCTTGTAATTGGCACTCTAAGATGCTTTTGCTTTTTATGTTTCCAAGTGAGCCATTCAGCTAATGTTAATTTCATTCAATGGCAATAAAGGTGAAATCTCTCTAAAAATAATTCTCTTCTTTTGCATCAGCATATGATCCCTAAGTAAACAGACTTTAATTAATGGCAGCGAGCATCCTGTCAGCCAGCAACCCTCTCTTGCTCTGTGCAGCTACGCTAAATCCATGGCGCTTTTAAAACAGCTCCTTAGACACAGCATCTGACTCTTTCATCCTACTGCCCAACACCCCTCTCTGCAGTGAGACGCAATGGTTTTGAGTGATGTGATACAAAAATAGCACCTAAGCAGCTGTAGCGAGCGAGCCTGCTGTGCTGTCGGAAAGGAGAAAATCTTTCCGTTTGTTTTGTGGAGGTTCATGCAGTGGTGGTATTTCCATGAGTTTTAAAAAGTCTCATCTTTTTTGTGCCCATATTGAGAGGTGATAGTCTCCAGCAAACAAGGCATGCCTATCACTGCCAGCTTTGTCTAGGAGTTATTCTCACCAGAAGTCAGGGCATAAAATTGTTTTGATGACTCACAGGTTAGGTAAAAGGGTGTTGTACTTTTCATCATCTGTCTCCTGTCTCTGTGTCACTTTGGTGCTTTTGATGAGACACCAGAAGGGTCATTTTAGCCCTCAAAATTCTTTGGAAGCAACTTGCTCTTGGCCTGAGGTATCCCACTTCTTCTTTACATCCACAGCATGTGTGAGAGTTAGGCAGTGCAGACACTGATGTTTCTGAGCATTTTCTCACTGTTTATGGCTATTTCGAATCAGCTCTCTGTGCTGGTAATATTTCTAAAGTGATGAGTGGCTGCCTGCTAGAGCACTGCTTACTTGCCTGGCAAAGCAGCTTGCCTTGCAACGTGTTGCTGGCATGATCCTCTCTGCCCACGCTGAAAGGACCAAGTCATGCAAGCTCCCTTCTGCCGTGGAGGACCCATGTAACGCAAGGGAAAGTGCTTTGGGAAGTGCTTCATTCATGAAGGCTTCAACATCTCACTTCTTTTCCCTCTGCAAGGACGCCTCATTGACAACCTGTGTGTGCTACCTGCTGGTGAGATTGATCTTTGCCTTGTGTCAGAAAGATGCTTAATGATCATTCAGGTTAATTTCCAAACGTCCTTGTGGTATCTTTAGGAGAGGAAGACGAATGGTGGGTTTGCTATATGTGACTGGGTTTTGTGAGACATTTGTTTTGCTGGTGGATCAAGGCAGTGAAGAAAGGTTTGCCGGCAGCTATGACCTCACTGATGCCGCTGACCAGATGGAAGGATGGTTATTTCTGCTGACCTGCCTGAGCATGTGCTAGAGGTTCTCCCTCTGCAAAGAGCAACACAGATGCTAGTGGTAAGTGGAGCTTTGCACACTGAGGAGTTGCTTGGTGAGGAACACAAGGAAAGAGACAGAACTGCACTTAGAGAGATGATAATGAAAATCAAATAGGTGACAGGCAGGGTGCTGTGGGCACAGCATGCAGCACAACTCTCCAGTGAGCACATCAGCACAAGCAGTAGCTGCCCCTGCTGCTGGCTCTTGCCCTGTGTTTCATGCCTCTCTCCTCATCCAGCAGTCCCATGCTGGCACAGCTATTTTTTTCCAGGAAATAAGTGAAGGAGGCTAGAAAGTAAACACTCTTGATTACTTTCTTCCAGAGGATATTCTTCGGCTGAATCAAGTTCCTCTAGCCTACCAGACCTCATGAACACAAATGCAGCAGCAGGGACACAATGATTCACAGCCAGGAGCAAGCCGTTGGAAAGGACAGGTGGATGGGGCAGGAAGCGGCTGGAGCAGACCTGCCTCTAAATGCCCAACCACTTGGTCCCTGTGATATCATGGAAATGCTCTGTCTTTTTATTAATATGCAAAAGCCTGCAAGGCATAAATTATGCCAATTAATTAACTGGATTTCTGGAAAGGAGCCCCTATTGTTTTTTAAAGAACTTTGGTCATATAGTCAAAGGAGCATATATGCATAGCTTTGGATCTCCCGTGTCTTTTTCCAGCAAAGAATCAACACGGTTTTTCGAGGAAACTGGCAACTGGTTGCTTGTAAAATTGTTTTATTGTAGTTCTTGCCTTGCTTGACTGTTATGAGGAAGGAAATATGTATTCACCACACTCTGTTAACTGGGAAATTCTGTGGAGTTGCTGGCAGGTTTCTGGTCTGATCACCGCAGTGACATAGGGAGCAGGCCCTTATCCCAGAGCTGCAGAATGGTTACTGGGCAGAGGTCTGGGGCCTGAAAGGAAAACCTGAGAATCCCTTACTTCTAGGCCAAGCCAGAAATCATGAACTGGACTGTCTAAACCAAAAGCTAAATATTAAATGAAAGCAAACCATAAAAATGGCTCTTTCTCACTTTATACAGAAGGCTGCAGAGGAGTTTGAAGGGTTCCATCACAGATGGCATAATTACTACATGGCAAAATCCACCAAAATTGCGGCTTTAATATCAGAGATATAATCAAAATTTGGCCTACTTGTTGCATATTTCATTTTTCAGGCAGGAGTTATGGGTTTATGTACTGGAACTCTATAACAGCTTATCAAAAGTGCTTCAAATGAACATATGTTTTCCCAGGGTTGTGTTTCCCAAGCATGCCGAATGATTTAGTAATACTGGCTAATGATGCAAAATGGTTTTCAATAGCAATTTAGTGGCTAAATGAATCATACTTAGATAAGAGAAATCTGAAACATTCCGTTTTATGCAAAACTCCTAAATGATCTATCCAACGTATCTCTGAGGAGAAGTTAACACAGGGTGGATCATGGAACTGGAAAAATACAATGATATTTTCTTCTTTACAAATGGTTGGGATTTTAAAGAGAGCTCTAACATGCCATGCCAACAATTTTCTTTATGCTTGTTATCTTTGAAAAGATTCATGTACGTCTTTGGAGATGAACTTTTTTCTTCCTTTTTGCATGTAATATGCTGAAATACTGGTTAATTGTCATTTGTTTTCTTTTACCTGTGATTTCTGTGTGTTTTTCCCTTTTTTTTTCTTATTAGATATTAATAAACACAGGAAAACAGACAAATACAAATGCTGTGACTTGAAAAACAAATGATGTAATGCATATTTTATCCTATTTTATTCTATACACCTGTCAAGCTAGGTATTTCCTCCAAAAAGAGTTTTTCAAATTAGCTTACAAAATATGAGAAGAAATCTTACACAGTTTTGGACGTGCCAGAGTTTATTAACAAATGCATTCGTATTTGTACAACTAAAATCAAATCATTGTAAAGCCCAGAGAAAAAAATGCAATTAGCCAAGTTCCATGCCATGATTTTTATCAGAAAATTATTTGCACTATTCACATGCTTTTTATTTTTCTTAGGGTCCTATCCAAAAGATGTGATCTACTTGCTTTTTTGGGAAAACAAGAAAAAGGAAGGGAGAGCAACACAATGTAAAATCTGGTTGACATAATACAAGGCAAGCTGTCCAGAAAAGTAACTGTTGCTCTTGAGACACTAATCACTAAAGATGTTCATGGTTTGTGAATTTCATTCAGTGTTGCAGGATCAGTAGATTACATTTCTAGAAGTGGTGCCTGAAAAAGTACTTTATTAAGGAAGGGTATACTATTCACTACAGCACTGGGTAGAATTTTATATTGCAAAACACTTCTTAACTTTTAAATAAATTTTATCCCTGGTGACAAGTTAATAGATATCACACTAGGCTATTTGCTAGGAATTGATTTATGTTGGTAGTAGACAGAAACAGTAGCCCTCTTATTCTGAGAGAAAATTGGGAGTGGGATGTGGAGGAGGAAGTAGAAGAAATATGAATTTTATGGTGATCTTAATTAGAAAAATATTACAGCACCAGGATCACACAAAAGGGGTGAAGCATTGTTTTACTTTATGACAGAAAGATTGATAGTTTCGACCTAGGATTTATGGTAAAAGCCCATTTTAAATTGCCATAAACAACAAATAAAAATTACAGCCGGAAACAATATTTTTATGCAACTAGTCTGCACAATCAGGATTTTTTTTTCTAAGTTATTTTATATTTTAAGATGGCAGATACATTCCTATCTAGGGAATCTCCATATTTTCAAAACAATCTCTGCTGAGACATGAAAAAACTATCAATAGAATATAGAAGTTAATTATTCTGTGAGGGTATGTTATCCTCAAAGCATATAATGAGAAAAATAGAATACTTAAAGTTGACATTGACCTATTTCAATTGTCTCTTTGCTTTTCAGACATGGAAACGAAGTTTAAGACCAGCGGCACCTAGAATGTGTTCTCTCAATAGGCTGGAAGCATACCTGGGGACTCCGTTAAAGTGTAAAGGAACATTACAGGTTGGCACAATAACTGATAGAAGACTACAGACTCAGATTAAATTAATGCAAGCCAAAACCAGTTAAAAATGCACAAGAAATTAATGTACAGAAAAATCAGTCTTGAAATGTTCTCAAGCAACACTAATTTAAGATATTCATTGCTTTGAAGGAATGGTGTTATATGAAACTCAGAACGCATTTCAAAAGTCTTCAAAACCCTATAGTGCCTAAAATTATTTCCAAATTAAAACCCTTCATACCTCTCTTTTCTTTTGTCCTCACTAAGAAGCATGGTGGAAAGGTGGAGATCTGCATCAAGGTAAGGTGTGCATACTTACTATGTTTGGGAAGTAAAAAAACCTAGAAGTCTGAGCCCTACACCTGGCCATGTCAAGTGATACTGTCAAAAATTAAATCTGACTGCCAGATAAGCAAACAAATGCCAGCAAACAGCTTCATGAGAGTAAAATTCAGCAAACTCTTTATTTTTCTGGGCTTCAAATCTTTTTTTTTTTCCTTTCTCAAGGCTGTGACTTGTGTTACTCCAACCATGACAAACCCTGACCAGGTCCTTGTTTCATTTGGTGTAACTCCATATGCCTTAGTAGGGCTCCTGCCTGCTTCCAACAGCTGCAGGCTGAAACCTACTCTTTGCCTCCAAGATACCTTTTATTTATCAAGTCTTCTGTAGGTTAATGTTCATCACGTAGATAGGAACTCCCCTTGATTTTGTTAAATTTGATGTTATCACATTCACAAGCTGTCTTTATTATTTTAATACCTGAAACACAGAAGCTTAAAAACCAGGCTATTACAATGATTCCGTATCGATATATTTCCGGAGAAAAAGGACACCTTTGAATGTTAGAACAGAAATTGAGAGAGTAGAATATATTTTAATGTAAATCTAATGATTAGTTCTAAAATCAGCAGTTAAATATGTTTCTTAAGAAAGAGATTTACAATATCATTAACAGCAAATTATGCAGTGTTTATAGTCTTACTCTTTTAAAACAAATTGTCTTCTCTAAACATTTTTTTAAGTCTCAAAGTAGCAGCTGTCTAAAAAGAAGATATACATTTTCCTTGAAATTAATCCTGGCCATAGCAAATATTAGAAAAAGATAAAAAGTAAGATTGCATCCTGTCTCTTTATTTTTTTCCACTCCGAAATTGTACAAATGACATTACAACATTTCAGTGTTTTTTCATAAATAATTTTCGCTTTACTTTGAATGTTTGCACATTGATAACTTGGGGATTTTGTCATTTTCAGTGTTCTCTTCTTTCATGAACACTCTGTGATTATTCATAATGAGCTGATGGTGTCTTTGAAAGTACTGCAGACTGTGCAAGTAAGATTAAAAAGAAAGTTTTAGTGACTGCAAATGAAAGACCTCATTAATCAACTAAATTCCATTTAAGCATTAGCATTAGAAACTTCAGTATGTCATCATTATATGTTTAACCCCTTGAAGCCATGCTCCTCTAAGTCACACCCTAGAACCTGTGTGACAGCGTAACACAGAGAATCAGTATCCTGAGATAACAAAATGTATGCTCCAGACCAAGCGTGGAGCCGAAAGCTCATCCTGGATGCATTCTCACACTTCTCTCTGCGCTTACTTAAAGTACTATTTGAGCATTGATGAGAGAAATATCTCCTGATAAAGCATTTGGATGGGTTAAGAAACTGCTGATTCACCAGTAAAAAGGGTATTTATGGAGCTAATGTTGACGGATTTTTGTATTATAAAGTCAGCCCAGTAATGCTGACTGCATTTACATTTCTCTGTGTGAGTGCGCGTATTAGTTTGCCATTTTAAAATTCATTGAAGAAATATTTAAACTATTATAAATTCTACTATATTTCTCTGAGGAAGCTATGGCGGTATCTGCTGCAGTCCATGGTTAAAGCTGGGACACATTTTTGCGTTTATTAACTATTCAGCCCCTGTTAATTCCGAAATGTGTATTTTGGGACCATATTCTGGAAACACCACGAGTGACAGGGAAAACATCCTGAAACTGTGTATCTCTCAATTCGGTTTAATGAGGAGATATAAGCATAAAACACAAAGTTTCTTACTTGCCAATTGTAATGGGGTGTCAGCAGAGATATTGCTTGCTTTACTTTTTTTAAAAGAAAGTAAACCTGCTGCAGGCATAAAAATAAAGCAAAACAAACCCAAAATGAAAGTAAAACTAAATAAACAAACAAAACCCAACTAAACTACCCCCACAAAAAACCCCTCAGAAGTCACTGAGCTCATAACTTGGTTTGTGCTCACTTAGGGCTCTAAGGAAAGAACAGAGACCTGAAACAGTGCCAGGCTAAAAGAACACTTGCTGCTGGTTAGGCAGCCACTGACAGCAGCATGGTACCGGGTTAGACTCAGGTCTAACTGAGCAAAGCTGTGGCTCCCCTAAAGACCTGAGTACTTTTGAGGACTGAAAGTTGATGTGATCCTTTTGTGGTATTATAGGATGTGTTTTTCATTTATGCTAATATAAAATTCGTATTCCACTGTGATCCGAAGGGGCTCTTTGTAGGTTAGAATCTCCCAAAATCTTTATTTATACTAACTTCACCTGGACTCCATAGCTGAGAAGTTTCTGGGCAAAGTCCGTGGGGCTAAAGCAACTCGTAATCAGTTCCTCTGGCCCTGGAAGAGGTGGGAGCTGGAACAAACAATGTCCTCACATCCTCCCCATGGGAGCATGCGTACCTGCATCACCCACACGGTGTCATTTCCTCCTCCTCATTAGCTTCCCACGATATGAGACAACAGAATTGTCCATGCGGACAAGCAACTTGTGCTTGATTTATTGTCGCTGATGCTGACACAAGTAATAAATTCAAGGGAAGATGAAAATTGCCTAACAAGAACGATTCAAATAACACCTGCTTTCCTGGGCAAAGGAGCACTTATTTTCTTCTACTCCACTGACAGCACATTCACTGACCTTTACAGGAATGGTGAAAACTGCACACATGCCAATATTTAAGAAATTAATGCATTTTATATCTTGTCTCTAAACAAAAATAAAGGAAAGCTCAGATTCTGTGCTCTGGCACTTATTATACGGCAAAAATATGAAGATTAACTCTCCTACAACAAAGGGTAGAAATCTTACTTAATAAAAATTTAAAGACATATTACAATGATGTAGAAGATGCATTAATTCTCAAATGTTGATGAATATTTTGAAATGCTGTGTTGAATAAGTGATTTTTGTAGCAGCCAGTGGCAATATAAGTTTCTGTCCACACATTAAGTATAAGCTGTGATTCTCCCAAGTGAATGATATTAAGATTTGAATTTGAAGAGTAATTTGCATCTTAAAACCACTATTCCTCATTGGGCACAGTTGATAGTATCTTTCTGACTATTCGTATACTTCCTGGGTTTCAAGACAGGAAAGAATTGCTGGAAATTTATGTCTTTCTCTGACTTTACAGCTGGAGATCCTTCTATATAAAAATATAGAGAAATACTCTTTTCCCACCAAAAGCCTGCAGAAACAGTCATATCTCCATGCCAGAGATCCAAAACTCAAGCTGAAGAGGTCTTGAGCCTCCTTCCTTCGATGGACTTCCTTTGAGCAGGAAGCTTCACCAGAAGACCTCTGGAGATCCCTTCCAGCTACTTTGCCCTGTGAGTTCCTGAACCACTCCATGCTTACTTGGTGGTTTGTGCATGTGTAGCATTAAGAGTCAAGCGATTTCTGAAGGATTTAAAGGGCTAATAGATGATGCAAAGGGTTGGGAGAAGAAGCCAAAGGCACAGATTGCCTTGGGTTAGGGCTGTCAACACTTCTAGTACCTGAACTGAACATCTCCAAGAGACTGAGGAACAGTAGTGTATAAAAGGTGTGTATAAAAGGATATATGAAACTCCATCAGGATAGTGCTGTTGGTGGGGAGTACTCATTGTCTGGACTAGTCTTACTGAGAGCTTGGTGGAGCAGCAGCAGTGGAGAGTCTGACTATATACCATGTACGCCCAAGAGCAGTCTTTCAAGGAGGGAGATAACCAGCATATCACACAGCCGCCTTGTGGGCTGATCTTCCTGCTGTGACCCAAAGCGGCAGGCAAATGAAGGCAAAAAAAAATCACCAAGACTTTTTTTTGTTCTCCCCTTCTCAACTGCACCATGGCTGCTATGTCTAAGAGGATGATATGCTTCCGCCGTTAAAAGACAGTCTAGTAATTTTATTTCCTATTTTAAGGACCAAGTGTCTACTAAAAGCATTCTTTAAATGCAGAGTGCTGTTTAGTTGGGGGTATGTTACCTTCTAGCATTAGGCCAACACAGCTATAGTCATGTACAAGCATTTAAGCAATTAGCACTCAGTAAATTTTAAAATAAATGAAAATACGTGGGTTCAAGGTAGAAATGCCAGCATAAAGGCACTCAGGTATGGGTTGTACCAAGCAGAACTCTAAGTTCTTTTTGCTGTTTTATGCTAAAATAACACAAATTGGCATAAATCTCTGTAGCTGGGTACCTCTCTCTTTCAGTTGTGAGACCCTGGGATGTCTGGAGCGCCACAGTGTAAAGAAATGGGCAGCTGATCTCTCCAGTCTCAGTAGACGATGGAGATGAACAGGTCTTCACGCAGCCACAGCTGCACACCAGGACATGTGCTTCTTCATTTAACACTTTGGGACTGATCAAACCTGGAATCTGATGGACTGCTCAGTAGATGAGTATAAAAGTTCTTCTTTTTCCTAGTTTGTGCTGCATTGTTTGGTCAGCTTCTATTATAGCTGTCTAATATGATGATAGCCCATAGTGTTTGAGTCGTCCAATAGTCTCTCCTAAACTAAGTAAGGACGAAAAGAGCTTAAAATATTTATAGTGCAAGACTGCATAGCAAGTTATAGATAACCTCAGTTTGAGATGAAGTCAGATGTTGACAATTTTTTTTTGTTTGTCATTCTGGAAATTTTGGTGTAACTCTGACACAGGTCATAGCCCATGGATTTCTGAGCAGGAGGCTGATAACACTGTAAGTTGTGATTGTGGGATTGAGAGATAGGAATATCTTTTAGAGTGTGAGTAATAGACAGAAATGTTTTCTACGATGACCAAATATTATTTTTCATCAGCCCTCTAAAAAGTTTCAGCCTGCCCTGATTTTCTCCATTGAATCTAATAGAACTGGATTAAACTACAGGGGAGATGAGAACATAAATTTGATTCCTTTCATTCCATGTAATATTAGGGTTTGTATTCTTTCAAGCTGTAATAACCTCTAGACTTCAGCAAAATTGAAAACCTTTAAATAGCCTTTCACAACCTTTCAGTGTAGTAATGAAGTTTTAAGTGCTCACTGGGGATTTTCAGATCAGAAAAAATCTAAGCAGCAGTAGATATTAAAATCTAATGTTTACTTCAACTCTTTTAAAGCCTAATGGGTTTTTCTGACAGTGTAATTTTTAAAAGGTTGGGTTTCATTTATTGATATAGTATACTCACCCTGGAAATTTTTCTTCTTTAAGAACTCTGGTGGGAACCTTATACTTTGTTGGAGCACCTGAAAAGCCAGCTAGAACAGGGAAAAGGAAAACTTTCCAAGACCTGACTAGAACAACAAGCAAGTAAAAAAAACCCTAAACCCAGAACTCATGATTTAAACACCACAGGAGGCAAAAAACAAATTAAGGATGTAGATTCCCTGTGTGCACATAATTACAAGTATGTGAGTCACTGGAGTCAGCACGGTTGCTCATCTACCTAAAGACCTGGAGAGGATGTCTGGCTGCACTCGACTCGGGGAGTAGCTTAGCGGATTTCATTTATTTATTTGTTTGTTTATTTATTTATTTATTAAGCTGTTGCTCAAGGGGGTAGCAGTGGGGAGAGAAAATTGCAGGGTGGATTTACACTGATTAAAGAAACACAGTCTGCGTACACAGGCATTTCTGAGGCACAGTGTGGGACCGCAAGGATTCTGGGGTTTTGTGCCGCTAAATTAGTGGTGAAAACAGGATCTCAATTTCATTGAGACAGTAACAGTGTAAGTCCCAGAGGGATATTTTTCATTGCTGTATTGCTCTATATACAATGTTTTATACATATCCATTTTTATTATGCATACAAACAGTTATTAGTATTTGCTGGGAACATATAGTAAGGAACTCGTAGGTTTGCTTCCTGTTATAATAATAGATTCAGATGGCATTTAGGTATCTTTTGTTGATAGTTTTTCATCTTCTTAAATCATAAAATAAAAGCAGAAGGAAACACAGAAACAAGGAAATAAGAAAATGATCAAAAATTCTTGTATCTGACAGATAGAAGTCCAGAAAATAAAGCAACAAATTACAGCATATTTTCATTAAGAAAATAAGCATGTAGGAGAGAGAGGATTTGCTTATGAATATCTCTTAAATACATAAACATATGCAAATGAAAAGAAACAGGTCCCAGCATAGATTTATATGTAATAGCAAAACATCCTGTGGTTGGTTTCTAATTTCTAGCTAATTTTGACTCATCAGTGTGTGCTTAACTTTAAGAGCATGTTTATATCTATTGGTTAAACAAAATGCTTTTGGGCTAACTGCCAGTGCAGTGTCCCAAGCTGCCTACTGAATTCCCTGTTATAGGTCCTTGTTTATCCATTCAGGCCAGTGGTAGCTTCTCAGGGAAAGGAGCTTCCTGACTTGTCTGTGTTGCTCTGCTTTTACCCGCAGAGTGTACTTCACAGAGAAGTGCAAGGAGAGCCACAGATTGAAAATTAAGAGCTGAAAACTATTACCAAAGAACATGAAGGCTTGTGCTCAGGGCCTTGCTCTTCCAGTTCTGGGCAGACATCCTTCCGCTGTCCAGCACTCTTGGTTCAACAACAGCACAGTGTTAACACATCAGAGAATGTCAATTGTTGAGCAATGCACAGTGGCACAACTCTTCAGTCTCCCCAAGCTGAAAGAGACTTTAGGTAAAGGGAAAAGCTAAGAAGCCAGCGAAGTGTTCACAATATGGGAAGCAAATTAGAGAGACAGACAAAGCATACAATGAAAGAGGTTTGAGAGAGACATTGCTAGTTCAGAAAAAAGCAGTCACAGGAATACTGCAGAGAAGGATACTTAATTAGAAAGTTTAGGAGACTGAAATATGGGATTTCCCATTTCACTTATCATGTGATGCTCAGTATTAAATGCTTCAGCTGGTAGAAATATTTTCAAGGAGTAATTTGAGCACCTTTCCTGGGTATGGTTCAGGCTGCTGCTTCTGTGAGGGACACGAAGCTCCAGTCAGCTTTCCTCCTTGTCTCCAGATATATGCACTTTCTGGCCATGTGAATGTAGCTTTCTGCAGCAAATAAGGTATAGAAATGCAGTGCCAGCAGAGCACTTGCTTTTCATTTTGCAGGCAAAAGCCCCATTCATATTTCTTTCCTGTAGATTTATTTAAATCAGTCTTGGGCAGATAGGAGATGGGAGAAAACAAAAGGTTAGGAGCAAGAGGGAATGCTGACAGAGAAGAAAAGCAGGTTAGAAAGAATAATTGAGACCTAAAATGAAAAAATGACAAATGGATTACCCAGACCTCTCTTCTCACACAGTAAAAGAAGGAAGCAGGGGAATGAACAAAAGGGAAAATGCAGTGCAAAGAAATGATAGTTTAGGGATATGAAAAGCTCAGAACAGCTGTGAACACATGCTGGGCCAGCTCCTTCACTTGATGTAACTACTGATTTTGTAGGTGTCTGGAAGTGGCTTTATCAGAGTGGGCATGTGTGTCAGACCCGCAGAGGGGAACCAAGTGAGGTTTACTGCTACAGTAGGTCCTGGTCTTTCCTTTAAATATTTGAAGCCCACTCTTGGGAGATTTTTGTGCCTCTGCTGTTCCCCCCTGGCCCCCAGCCTTATGCTTGGGTGGAGCAAAGCATGAAATTCAGGCAGACCAAAATGAAAGCACCAGGCAGCACAGTGGCAAATGAAAACACTGCTGACATATGCAGGCTAATGGACTTCAGAGAGAATAATGTGAGTTTTCATGCACATTGCTGCTTTGAAATTAGCTGTTAACCACCAAGAAAAAGGACTAGGTTATCCTTGCGGACAGGTCACTCTAAACCTCTGCTTAATGTGCAAATGTGAAGCAGTCAAGTAATAAGAGGCCCAGTCAAACCGCTTTTTAATTAACTGGATACAGAGTAATACTGAGAACATCACCGATGTTATGATTCAGAAAGACTCCCATCTCTTTTCAGCTCCATGCTGTTTTTCAGCTAAAGCAATTCTGTCTTGGAAAGAAGTAACAAGAGGGAAGGTCTTCAAATGACAGATTTATGGCACATTTTAAGACAGTGAGATTTCAGGTCTACCATATGATTTTACAACGTCCCTTCCAACATGAGCTGTTCTATGAGCCTATGATTTTGAAATGAGAAGAAGGTGAAAAGTACTGGGATAGTTATTTGTGACCAGGGCATTGCCCAGCAGAGGTACTTCACTCCTGTGTCCCTTTCTGCTTAACAACATATGTGAGAAGACAGAGTAAAGATGGAAAACAGTGAACTTTATAAAAAAATAAAATGAAAAAGTGTAGCCAGTTTATCTGGTTGATAAAGATACTTCCAGATGCTGGGAGTTAAACAAGAATTGAACATTTGCAAGGGCGATGAAAGCCTCCATTTTATCTTCAGATAGGATACTTTTTTCACACTTCTCATTATTTGGGATTATAAAAACTGAAGTTGCTAGGCATGAAGTAATTGCCAGGTGTATGTCTCCATTGCAGAAATGAGTGCTGTGCAGATATGATTGAATGAACTGAGAAAGAGGTGACGCACTCTCTGTGACTCACAGCACTTGAAATTGCTGTGTTAATTATAAAGTTTGGGTAAGTCTCCATGGCACTGCTACCTTAAAACTGACAACACAAGATAGGAACTTCTCTTGTCAGAGATTAGCTCGTCTGTCTCGCACCTTTCTCTGATCTTAGAATCACACGAAAAGATAGATTGAGAAGAGTTCAAGATCATCCTAGTCTGCATTTCCTCAACAGAGCTGGACTAAAAAAGCCATGTGTCCTTAGGCACTTTTGGCTGTCTTTAAGACCAAAGAATGGACATTTCACAGCCTGCCCATTCACCACTAGCACTGTTCCCTTTGTTTTCAAAGACAATTTTTTTTTTTTGATGATTCTAATTGTCTCTTTCAGTCTTGTGAAATTATTTATTGTAGAACATTCCTATTTCTCTTTCAAGATGTTCTCCAATGGCATACGGTTTTGTTCAATTTCTTCAAAATTCAGCACACCATTTTAGCTGCAGATTCTCCAGTGATGGATGATTTTTTTTGAGCATATCTCTATGCTTCTTGACCTCTCATCACAGGATTTTTGAAACAACACGGCTTTATTAATTCACATTAGTAAGGTGTATGCTTTTTAAGTTTTACACTCTGTTCTGTTATGTAGGTGGCTAATGAAAACATCAGAGAACAGCAGACTCAGGTGTAATGCACTGCAGAGACATGTTTGATATAGTCCCCTGCTTGATAATACATTTAAACTACATTTTTTCAGCAGTTTCACTCACCCTGAAAAAAATTCCCCCAGAACACTTTTCCTTAACTTTCTCCTAGACAGTGTCAAAATTTTTATTGAAGAGAAGGTATTTGACATCTACTATAACTTCCGTATCTACTCATCAGTCTCCTGTCTCAGGAAGAAATTAGACTGTTTTGGTGTGATTTTTCCACCAAACAACAAGACTGTTGTCTGTCTTGTTTTCTTTTCAGGGCTTATGGACAGTCCTTTGTTTAATTGATTGTTTCAGTGCTTTTTAGGGGATTTGAAATTGGGCTAGTAATTCTTCAGTTTCTCCTGTATAAACACCAGCTTTCTGTTGGCCCTGCCAGTTTTCCCATATCTCATTAGTCACCTACGAATCCTCAAAGAATGATGGGTAATGATTCTGACTTTGCTTCAGCCAGGTAATTAAATACAGTAACAGAACTAATTGCTTTTTAACTTCTTGCCTGTGTTAACCTGAGATATTATCCTGCTGCCACTGGTGTTGTTGGCTACCAACATTGTGGCTGGCCTCTCTAGTAAAGAGACGCAAGAAAGCAGTAATCTTCTCATCGCTGCCTGTTGCTGGTTTTTCCTGTTTAATTTGTGTTTCAATGTTTTTTTTCATCTTCTAGTATAACTAATGTTCTCGAATGGTTTCTAGTTATATACCGTGTCACTTCATAGTTGTATCTCGTTTCATGCTTTTGTGAGTCTGTCATCTGGCTATTTCTGGAAGCCTGTCTGTAAGCAAATATAATTTTTACCTCCTGTATGTCTTCCAGTACTTCTGGTATGTGAAAAGATTATTGTTTAGTGAACTCTTTCTCTCTTATTTTCTCCTTATTATAGTTTGCATTTATGTCCTGAGTACATTCAAACTGGGGAACTGCCATTTCTCCTCAAATATCTTTCCCTTTCTACTTAGTTCCTGAAGAGCTGACCAGTCAATTTTTTGAGGTTATCAATATCTTGCAGTCCATTTGTTTCTGTTTTGCTGTTCTTTCTCTATAATGATGTTCACTTGAGCTGTTTTCTGTATTCAGGTTTTCAAATGACTCATGTCATTAGAATCAAATACAGAAATATTTTTTTTCTGGAGGTTTACCTGCCATCTGCACTGAGTGGTTGTTGTCAGAGCATCTGAGGGAGAATGGGATTCTGTGTCCCGGTATATTCAGCTTCCATTAGTAACATATGTAGCTGAAATGCTTGAGTACCACTAAGTCCTTTCATTTAAATGGTTTTGCTCATGAAATTATCTTGACAAGATCATCCTGGTTTGCTGAAGTTTTATAGATTCCCCACTACATGTATTTCCTCTACTCATTACTTAAGAGCTCTTCAGCTGCTCAAAAGTCCTCTGCTGCGATCACAGGGCAAATAAATATATCCTCAATATTTGAAATATCAGATTCTTCCTTTCTCCTCTACCTGTATTTCTTGAGAAAGTTTTGTACCACCTCCTGTGCTTTCCTGAGAAAGTGGTTGGATTGAGCCTCTATGCCATGTAAGCAGTAATTTTGATCATGTTTGAAGACTTCGGTCCTCTTGTTTATTCCACTGTATGTTTATTCCACATACTTGGTATATAGATGTCAAAGATAATCACTGAATTTGATACATTATTCTCTTCCCAATTTTTGTGGCTTGACCAGATAACTCCTGCTAATGCTTATTCATGGTGACTTGCTCTCTTTGTCACCTCTCACTTTCAGTGCCCAGGACAGCTCACATGGGCTTTAGTGGCTCATGTGCAAAGATTGACCTCTGGTGGATTAGAGGAGCTAATGGTGTGACCCGTTTGGGTTGTTCCTGCATCTCCTACATATCTGCATCTCCTGTATCGCTGTACACTTTGGAGCTGAGGATCCTGATAGCGGCAGGTGAGACTCCACTTGGTGTTTTCCACTTCTGTATGAGCTGGAGCCTGATGGCTCCACAGGTGAGCCATCTGTCTGAGTCTCACTACTACATTTATCTTGAAGAATAAACCTGAGAGTTTTAGATGTCTTTAATTTCTAAGCCCAGTACAAGGAGAAAAGTTCAGCAAGCATAAAGCCGGGAGGAACAACTTATCCACAGATGCATCGGACGTCCATCTGTGTTACCTATTCACCAAACCAAAATGAGTAGTTACTTGTGGAAGAGCTTGTGAGTAACTGAAAACCCCACTGTCTTGAGCTTGTAATGTAGGTTCAGAACTTCACTTGTAATTCTTTTTTCTGTGTATAATTTGAGAATTTTATTGTTTTCAGTCTACAATGTGTGTTGCCAAATTAGCTTTGCCGTCAGTGATGCAGCATTTGCCTCTTCACCCTGTGCACCCCTTAGCCCAGCTACAGCAGCAGAACAAGTGTGTGTCCAGCACAATGTAAATCAGCATGCTTAGTTTTAGATTTTTCAAGTATAAGACTGTCTATGTTTGCACAGATACTTCAGTTTCCACAAAACCACCTCTGTGGGCAGTGATATCTCCTGCTTGTTCATCAGGAGATGATGCATATTCATTTCCAGGATGGTATAAAGAACCTGGAGCAAAACCAATGACTTGGTTTGGGGAACACCCGGGTTGCTATTGCTTGTGTGCCCAGGGGCTGCCAAGGAGAAGTGTCCAAAGCAGGGTGTGCCCAGTGAGGTTCCCGCCCCTAGGCTGTGCTGGAATTGGACTTTTCTTGGGAAGCTTGGTCCTTCTCAGAATACCAGACATTTTGGTGAGAGAGGAAGACACGGGGATGGAGGAGGAAGCTAGTTCTCACCCAAGTGCCCCTTGGTGATAACAGTCACCTCACCCTGGTGGGGTTTCCTTGTGTCAGCAGAGAGAGGAGGGGAAACCAGGAACATCTTTTGTCCCACTGAACTTTTCAAGCATGAAGCATTCCTCCCTTATCTGCTCATTACTTTTGGAGGGCTTCTGCATATTTTTTTCCCCCTGAAAGTTATATCTTTTCTTTAAAACAATTGATTTTTTATGAGTGATTCTGAGAAGTATATTCAAGTGGAGAAGTTGGGTGGACATGAAACTGCTGTTGTTCCTCTTTTAACTTTATTTTCCTGCTGGTAGAGATTTATTTTTTAAATTTTGTGTAAATGCATTTCCCATGCTACTATGAAAGATTGAGTTAGTTAAGAACTGCATGAGCTGTCTTTATATTACAGACTCAGACTGGATAAATAAGGGGAAATTCTGGGGCTGGGGAGTAACAGCAGGGGAGGCCGAATTACAGGCAGTAAATGTTGCTGAATCTTATA
The DNA here is from genome assembly GCA_013397725.1 of Rhagologus leucostigma. Taxonomy (NCBI): domain Eukaryota; kingdom Metazoa; phylum Chordata; class Aves; order Passeriformes; genus Rhagologus; species Rhagologus leucostigma. The sequence continues at coordinate 2,237,537 of VZTD01001533.1, forward strand.
CATTTTAAATAACAAAAAAAAAATGATCTTTTTAAGGTCTTTTCTTTTGTCAGTCCATTCTGTTGAACTGTTCTGATGGACGAGACTACAAAGCCATGGGGAAATTCTTCAAAGGTCTGGCACAATCTGGAGCCTTGGTGTGCTTTGATGAATTTAATCGTATAGAGCTGGAGGTAATTGTAGTACCAGTTTCTTAGCAAAGTTGGTATTCAACGAAAGTGACAAGCTTGACAACTTCATTAACAGCACTGGCATTAAACAACATTGACTGAATTTTACTGTTAAATGAAAAAAAAAAACCAATTTTAGGACAATTTAATCAAATACAACCGGTTGTCTATGGCAAATCTCTCCTTATGATTTCCTTATGGTTTCTGCATTCGTTACTGAAAATATAACACAGAAATATTGCTATTGGAACCTTCTGAGCATAGTGACAGAGGGAGGTTTGTGGGGAGACATTGCATTTTGTTCGTGTTAGATTAGCGGCGAGATTTCTCTTTCGCTCTGGTATGCAACCTGCCACTCATAGCTCTTTGAAAGACAGGAGTTAACTTTCATCTGCAGAAAGCTCACAGCCAGAGAGGGAGACAGCTTTAATACCGCATTTATTACCTTGTTGGGGAGGGGTGAGCAACAAAAACTGAAAAACAGAACTGCAAATAGGGATCTGCAACAAATGAGAGCTCTGGGTTTTAAGAAAGTAATTTATTGCACTTACACAAAGCATAATTAAGTGTCCGTATTGGGAGATACTGCATAGCTTATTTTCTTGTATAAACTGATCTGACTGGTCTTTTATAGCTCCAACATTTTTCTGATTTTTTTTATTTGGAGTCACAGCTACTGGCAACCCTAAGTAGAAGTCATAGACATTGAATTAGTTTATGACTATTCATTTAAATTTCTTCTTCTGAGGTGGCACAGAAACAGGCTTTAAAAATACAGTATGCTTGCTGTATTTTCCATTATCTTGCATTAGACCATTAGAGATACATAGCTATTTCTGAAAGATGCTATAGCTTTAGCATTTTCATTCATTTGGCAGGTTATCCCTGTTTGATGCATAGGGAATTTTTCAGTGTGCTGGGCAATTTATTAGCCTAAGGGTGTGATAGATTTTTGTTTTTATTACATTTAGTAACACATTAAAGCATCATTTTGAAGCTTAAAAAAAAAAAAGGACTGTTTTTTTCAAACTAAAATCTTGTCAAACATTTTGTCAAATGTCTTGCTTTGTGCTTCACTTTGATGATCTTTATAGTTGTTCAGCAAACGCTGACCCTTCAGACACCAGATCTGAGCAGATGTAGGTGTAGGAAGATATGTCCGCACTCACCTTCCACTATGTTTATTATCAACAGTTTTGGTGAGCTGGAGGAGTGGAGCTGCCAAACAATGTAAAAGGAACAGTAGTGTCCCCTTTGCCATGGTGGACAAAATTGTAGGATCATTTCTTCCTTATTGCTGTTTTGCTTCTCGGCTAGACTTAGAGAGATTTTCTCCCTAGATCACAGTATCACAAAGAGCAACTGTGCCTGCATTGGTTCTTTTTCAATAAAGAGGCAGCAGGCACCCGTTTTTCTATTAGAGTGCAGCATACACCAAGTAAATGCCTGAGTGAAATCTCTTTTGCCTTTGTGCACTTTTTCCCTTTGCCCACTGACAGGAGATCCCTCAAGACCAGCGCTAAGCTCCTCTTCATTAGAACCCAATTTTCAATTTAAATTTTAATTAGAATGGATGACTAGGATATTCACCATTTGCTGTAATTTCCGCACGCCACTAATCAACAACCAGAAAAATACTTATTTTTTTAAATTTATTTATTTCTAAAAACTAAGTGCCTTTTCTGTAAAAGGTTTGTTGCTTTTAGTTAAAATTTTTTTAGCTCACCTCATATAGTTGCATTTTTGAATGGGCTTCATTCTTGCAAAGTGATGTTTTTTCATTCTTTTAATGTAAGGTCACCTAAAACCTGGATTCTTACTTTAACTTAGGGCTTAGGGGTAGTTAAAGTTAAACTACATACACATGCAGTCCTAAATGTGTTGTGGTTTTTAGCCCGTCTTTGTTTCATAATGAAATATTATTTTATGTTAATATATTATCATAAACTGGATATAATGATATCTACTTGATAAGAGTCAGCTGAAGGATTAAGCTATCCAGTGTTGATTTTACTTGTCTTTTAATCTTTTTGTGTTTGTTTGAATTCTGAGACCTAGGCTGCACATATTCCAGCTGGAAGATAAACCATTAGATCTAGATATTACCTATGTGGTATTTCTAGTCCTCAAATTACTGAAGCAATTTATTTCCAAAGAAAAATGTACCATACTAATGGCAAAGAATTTTATCTAAACAAAGGTCAGTATATCTGTTTAAGGAGTGTTTCAGCCTCTGGCACCCACAGGCTGCCATGGGTGGAGTGAGATGGTAAGGGACAACTTTGGTAGAGGCCACACACATATAATTTGAAGTCTTTTTATAACACATATAGATCAGTGCCTGGAAATCCAACAGAGGTCAGTGGGTATTTTATTCTGGTTCATGTTTTTGGTCAATCCCCGCAACCACTCCCAGACACTGCTTGTGATCACTGCAATTGCCTGGCAGTAAGACAGTTCAGTCTGTGTTGGAGCACTAATATCAGAGCTGTGAGTCAGGAAAGACTTTGGGTTTGTTAAGGCTTTTTCATGTCTGAAAAAGAGCTCAGGTCTAATACAGTGCCTAGTCTTTAGATTTCAATTTTAAAAAATCATCTTTACAATATGTTTGGTTTCTTCCCTCAGTCCAGTACCGTGACATGTGTTTCATCTGCACAAGCTTGACTCATCTGCTATCATCCACTCCTGAATCTAGAAATTCACACAGTTTTTCATTTTTTTGTAAGTGTTGAAATGGACTAGATTAAAACACAGAGACTGTAAATGTCCTGAAGGGAGAACCATTGGGAATTCCACCAGGAATTTTGCCATTAAAGTGCGTTTGTCCAAAATTTTGTCTCGTTATCTTTGATTGCTCTTCAAAAGCTCTGATACTGTCACTCTTAATTTTGTATAAGTATACACACAGGAACATTTAGAATACATGGTGGATTTGAAATTTCTAAATATTTTTAAAGTCATGCACTGGAACATTTTCTTGACGGGATATTATAGGAAAGAATAAACGGGAGAAATAGGAAATAAAATATTCCCTTAGAATTCTGAGTACTAAGATCTAAATGACTGTAACTTCATTGGTGTGTTACAAGGCCTGAAACTGTGTAAGGGGCAAGTATTTACAAGAATTTCAGACTGTGGAGAAAGCTAGCTAGTATACCACTGCATCAGGCCAGATATTAATGATCACACAATTCAAACAACTTCAGAATTTCTCTCATTTCACAGAAAGATATTATGCTGCTTCTGTGTGCTTAAAGAAAGTACTCTTTGACACAGCTATAATAACAAGAAAAGTAATATTCTAACTGGAAAATGAAATAGGACAGTATGTTGTGCTAGTAGATGGCAGAAGAAGTGAACTAATTTTTTCTGCAAGTATATTCCCCAAAAAAGTGGTGAAAATTGATTTAATTTCTGTAATAAATATTCTAAGAGAGAGAAATCCAACCTTTCGCTTTCTGACACTAAAAATATTTGTTATTCATAATAAAGTATTTAGATTAAAAATGGCCTCAGCTATTCTTTCTCTTTTTTTTTTTTTTTTTTGTTTTATCTGTTCCTTTGTGTTCTGTTGTGGTCTTTTTTCAGAGCCTGAAGGAATACAAAAGCTTCTTCTTCCCGTTGAGGTAGTGGTTGGGTTTGAGCTAATATCTGTTTTGCTATTGGTATTTATAAATAAGGGAAATCGAAGGAATTATCTTCAAGCAGAGCTTTACTTTCAATTAACATCAGGTAAAACAGGAAGTCTCTAGTTTTTGACCCCCTACACCTGCTTGATTTGAACCACAGCAGGTACTTTCTCTCATTGCCAGTATTTGTCTTCCCTGAGCAGCAGAATCCTCTTTCCATCTTCTTAATCTCACCTGCACAATCTCTGCCACTGATTAATGTCCAGATTGGGTTCCATATCTCCATATTATCTTGTAGAAGCTGAAGCATGCACACAGCTCCAAATTTAACATTGTCTTCATAACCACATGCTCTGCTCTGGGACAGAAATGTTAATTTTAAATTTGAGTCCTCAAAAGATGGAAGGAAAGGTCAGGTATTGCCTGATGGAACATATCTTCTTAGTGATGCCAGGGCAGCTGTCTACTGCCAGAGCTGTGATTCAAACTGTCACACAGGAGTGACCTGCGTTGTATGCAAAGGCTTCTGTATTACAAGATCATCTCTCATTACTTTTGAAAACCATTAAATTTTAGAAAAAGAAATGTTGTTTACTGGGAGGCATTCATTTCCAGCCTGTGTCTTCCAGACCAAAATCAGCAAGAGCAAGACAGTTTGTATCTTCTCCTTCTCTGTGACAGAGGCAAGGGAAGATCCATCCTGCTTTCAAGCATGATTTCCTCATCTGTAACCAGTACCCCCACCTGAAACCCACTCTGGCCCACTGATCTTTGTGCATTTAAAATATTGGTAAAATAAAATTCTGGTACCACCTCCAGCTTTTCTGCCATCCTGAAAATATGTGACATCCTCCAATAAAGGCTATGGTTAATTGAAGGCATTGAGTTGAGCAGGTAAAGTGCTAAGGAAATCTTGCACCACAGCCTTATGCTGCCCAATGCTGATCCTGTAAATTCATGTAAGAATTCTTTCCAAAATGTGCTTTCTCAGCAGTCAAACATTTTCTGGTGTGTATCTCTGTATATTTTGAGGTATTTTTTATTTTGTGGGAGCACATAAGGCTATTCAGTTTTCTCTACTATTATATGACATTCTCCTGTGTCAGGTACCACTTTACTATTTCTCTGTTTAGTCTTTTTAATGACCATATGTTTACAAAGCAGCCTTGCAAACAGCACGCCGTCATCATTTTTCCATAAAAATGAAACAAATAGCTGATTTTCCTGTTCATTTTCCAAATGTCACTATAAATTCAGCTGGTTTGTACCCACTGAAACTATTGTGGGAAGGTTCTGCTATTTACTTATTTCCATAAGCAAACTTTTAAGCTCATTTGTCCTCTTTCTCACATTTTCAATACTCTTTCTTTGAAAGTTTCAAGAAGACTCTGGATAATTAGTTTAAATGCTGAAATCCCATTTTTTCTTATGTATTGTCTTGATATTCATGACTACAGGGATGCAATGTCAGCTATTTGTAGGGTGGTTTTTTTTATATATGAAAACATTTATTTTATCCTTAAAAGTAGTATAAGTAAAAATATCCTTCTCTATACCCTCCTAAAACTCTCCTGCAATGTATCTCTCACTGTCTTTTATATCAAATGTGTTCAGTTTAGAAGACTGAACGCAGAGTATCTAAAGATGTAGCATCTTAAGATGGATCTGGACCTTTTTCTGCTGCTTAAAATTTAATGCAGTGCAAATAGTGTGCACTGGGAACACTTGCCTTTGCTACACTTGCAAACACCTTTGCTAACAATTCAGAAGGCAGAAGAGGACTTAGGTCGTTCCTCCAAAGCTCTACACTAGCACTGCAGTACCAGTCTCAGCAAAAATTTTTAATATATGTGTAGTAAAGCTACTTGAAATCTTAACCTTAGAGCAGTCAAAGCTAGTGTGGCCATTAATTTCGAAGGCATTATATGTTCTCTTGCTAATTTAGTGATGCGTGTTAGCATGTGACTAATGAAAGAACTACTCCAACTGGTTTACTTGACTGAGGCTTGAATCTCTGAAGATTCCAAAACACATAGAATGTCTGTGGTTTTGTATTAATGTTTTCCCTTTTCACTAAAGTCCTATAAAAATTGAATCTTATTGGACTGATTTTCTTTTTAGGATAGTGATCCTATATTTAAGTGAAAAATTCACATGTCAGCATGGTATTTTCTTCACAGACATATTCCCAAGTTTACACAGAAATCCACTTTAAAATCTTCTTCCCTTACTATGTTTTTGCGTATGTGCAAGGAGTAGATATTCTGAATGCCCCAACGATGACATTTTAGCAGATTACTTCATTATCCTGGCCATTTTGGATTTAACTCCACACTACATTTTTTGAAGTTTTTGATTATTTGTCATTTAATGTATGTGAAAGTTGCACTCAGGTAATGGGATCAATATGTTTATAGCATGTAAAAGACACTTGCATTTCAGCAATGTTTTAGACTATGCTGGTATTTATCTCAAGCATATAAATTTGCCCAACTGATGACCTCATATCTGTGTATATATTTCATCCTGGTGAAAAGTTGCAATATTTTCCTCAAATACATGTCATATTTCATTTCCTCATGCTGCTAATGCTGAGACAGTTGTTGCGGAGTTTTCATTTTTTAACTGGGGGCTAAAGCCAATGTTTATTTTCTTACTTGTTTAAGACCTAGGTTGCTATACTTAAGTGTACTGCCATTTTTCCTGGATAAACAGGCTTCTAGTTAACCCAAATGTTTTAAAGGATTTCTTCTGAAAAGGTGTATTCTTCTGTTGGGATTTTGTATTTCTTTACCTTCAACAGGACTAGAATTTAAAGGTCTGAAAACAGGTCCCATTGATTTTTCTGAAAGTCCCTAATCAAGTAACCAAGAAATAAATTTGGCCCAAAATAGGGATTTTTAAGATAAGGAGGATTTGTCTGGGCAGTTTGCTTCTGAAAGAAAAAGCTATATTCTTTCCTCTCAAGAAGGACAGTTGATGAAGTAAACACAAGGAATTACTGGCAAAAGGGAAATAAAGGGTTTCTAATCTGCAAGTAGAAACAATATCTCTTTTGATGAAGCTAATCACATTTTGTGTTAAAAGCAGAATTTAGGCTGGAGTTACACTCTTAGTTTGATGATTTTCTACCTTATGCCATCAAAGACTTAAAAGCACCATTTTGACTAAACCACCACTTTTAAATTAAAACAGGGGGAAAACACCAGCCCTGAGGTAAGAGGTCATGAAGAGGTGTTGTGCTGTCTTTTACAGAGGGGGATGCAGATCTCGAAGAGCAAAGTGCCAGGGGCGGAGACAGAGTGGGGTGGAGTGCTTCAGCCGACGGCAGCATGGAGAGGAATTACATCCTGAAGGCAGTGGGAGGAAGTGTAATACTGCTCTGAAGACTGCTGACTTATTATCTACACAGGTACCCCAGCCCAAACTAAATAGTTACCTGTTTCCCTTTTTTTAAAAATGGTTTCTTTCTGTTTGTTGTTTATTTAAATTCTTTTTTTAAAACCACATTCCTAACCAAGAAAGCCTGTGACATAAAAATAAACAAAACAAAATCCTAAACTACCAAGTAAATTTTCTATCTGCTACCCCAGCTTCAATAAACCAGTAGCTTCTTTTCAACGAAGTAATCTTTTTTTGCCTATTACGGTTTTAAGCAATAGATTACTACTGAGTAAATTTTCTGTCTGCTACCCCAGACTGGATAAACTAGTAGCTCCTTTTAAAGTAAGTCATTTATTTTTGCCTATTACAGTTTCAAGGAATAGGTTATAATTAGCATGCTCATACTAAAAAGGGGCTGTTTATCTATGTTCCTTTTAATACAACATGGGGGAAATTATTAAAAGTCAAAATAAAATGGAATATTTATTATTTTGCCCATCTGTTACTTACATTTAGGTTTTGCATCCCTGGACAGTGTGGAAAATAAGTTTGCATTAATTAATTCAAGCAACTCTCTGTTGTACTGTATCTCCAGTGTGTGATATTTGCAGCCTATTTCAGCTCTCAAAAAGGGTGAAGGTAAAAGATAGAGATATATTTGAAGAGGTGAAATGATAACTTAGCAGGGGGATCTTTTAGGAATGAGAGAGGCTGTCGTTTGGGGGTTTTTTTGTTTGGTTTTGCTGGGGTTTTTTGGTGTTTTTTCTTTCCTGGTGTAATTGCCTTCACATACGCATGAAAAAAACTGTAAAAATAACAACTGAACTTCCTCCTGACTATCTGCAGTTAAGTTGGAAACAATGCATCATTCCCTGTACTTTTTGCCCCTGCCCTGCATGACAGCACTATATCTTTGATGCTAACTTTTCCAGTAGGTAACCTTGTTACTTTGATGAAATGTCTTTGAGAGGTGGGTTCACAGAAGTGAGTTCTCTAGTCTTACTGTCATAAAATGGAATTTTAAAAGAAAAAAAAAAAAAAAGCTGCTTGCTCTTTGCACTTAAGGAAGGTTTAGTTTCACTCCAAAGCATGAAGATTTCTTTCATAATAATATTTTCCAAATAGAAATTATTTTCCCACTAACTACACTATTTTTTCTGACTAGTTTAGTTTAGTTCTTACTGTCTCATTTCAAAGCTGTGTCCAGCAGCCTAGTATGGAGTGCAAGATGTATCACTGCTTCTCTACACATACTGTCCAATTTCAAGGTTAGAAAAAGAAAAAAAGGACCCAGTATGGCTCCTACTGGGATCTTACCAATCTCCAGTAGGATTTCAAGATGGTCTGCTGCGAGGGTTGAAAATGTGGCAGTCAGCAGAGCTCTAGTACCCATTGTAAAACAAAACCACCATTTCATTATGTATCTTGTGGCAACTCATCAGCTTTTCTTTTTACCAATCAAAGTTGTTGTTAAATTATGGAAAAACAAAGCCTTGTAGAAATTCTTTTTACCAATCAAAGTTGTTGTTAAATTATGGAAAAACAAAGCCTTGTAGAAAAGCAAGTATTTCATCTAAAGCTGAACTGCCTCTGGTAAATAAATTTTTTAAAGGTAAATTTCTTGAGATTTGCCATCACGTTCAGGAGAGATTTATCTTTTTCTGTGTGTAATTTTAGAAACTGCAACCAGGGAAACATTTTTACAGCTAAATAAGTAGCTCAGCTTCACTGGGGAGCAGGCTACAGAGACTGCAAACACTGACAGTTTTGCTGAGATAGTTTCATGGCCCTCCAGCACAAAGTGATGAGCAAAGAAAACTGCAACTCTTGATTAAAAAGAAATTCACTTATTTAACATTCTTGCTTTTAATATCAATTTAGCCTTCAAGTAGCCAGTGTGAAAGCAGATGCAACGCTGCATGTCTTGCTTATATGCATTAAGTCCTTGAATGTTTCCATTTTAATTTGGAGCTGAAATTTGACCTAATTTAAAGTTTCCCAGTCTTATAATTATAAATTGAATGTATTCCAGTGGCTAGTGTTGTGTCAAATATGCTTTTAAAATGAGTTCCAGATTTTAGCTCTTGTCATAAGATCTGTCTTTGCAACCCGTGGGTGACAAGGGTAAAATCTGTCCTCATCCTCACTGGAAATCTGCAAGTTAATTTCCAGATACTGGAAACATTGGTTTTCAGCAAAACAATCAGACATGTCAGCCTGCCAAAATTAACTCTTCTTGATGGTAGCAGAGGGCGTTTTCCTTGGAGGCATCTATTTTATACTCACATTCCCTTTGTCTGCTTGTTCTCAGGAGGAGCTGGTAGGTAACAGAGACAACTTCTTCCCTCCCTGCTGCCAAAATACCTTTCCTGACCATTAAAGAAAAAATACCCCTGTGAAACTACTTCTGTTTCAAACCATGAGGTATCAACTACTTCTCTCGAATAGAAAGTTTCCTTGAATGTTTATATCCTGCTTTTGCATTGCATAATGTGAATTTGTGCATTGCTACATAAGAATTCATAGATTTAGCTTAAAGAATTTCTCTGTGCGGAGGGCTGTGGGTTTCTGGGGCACTTGGCTGGGAGGCAGGGAGCCAGTGCCCTCCTGCAGGAGGCACGGACCCCCTCCTCAGCTGCTGCTCCAGGGTGAGAAACACTGCTCAGCCCTCTCAGTCCCTGACAAAAGCTCAAAGCAACACATGTTTAACACCAGAACCAAACCAAACACCCTGACAAAATGAGTGCTCCACTGCACTCCCTGCTCTCCCTCACTGGCGGGAAAACCGTAGAGGGAATAAAACCTAAATGGAAGGTATTAGATGTGGTGTAGAACACATGGCTAGAGGGTACGCTTATGAAAGTTGTGAAATAAACGCAGAAAGCCAATCTCTCGTCAAGCAGGTTTATTAACAAGAACTAGCAATAAAGCAATTAAGATTCCCTAAAGCTAATTGGCTATCTCCCAGGGAGGAGGATCTGACCCACGCTGGATGTCTGGCCAGGGCTGATTGGTCAGAGACCAAGAGCCCTTGGGAGTCCTGCTTTTATACCCCTCCTGGGAGTCCCACCCCTCTCCCGAGAGTCCTCCACTCGTTGGCACACTGGTTGGCTGTAGATTGGCTCGTCGTCTAGCTGGTTGGACAGTCCAAGCGGGGTGATGCCAGGGCGTCAAGTGATTGGTGATATCCTACTCTCATCAGGATCCTTCTCTGTCTATGTTAATTAGCTCCAAACACCCTCTTTCCAGAATCTTCCTTGTCAATCAACTTTAGGGCCTATTACTACAACTACTTTGTTGAAATACATAGAACAATTAATCATACATATAACTATTAACAGCACGAAACAATAAACAATACATAGACCGATTAGCAACCAACAATAATTAACCCCCCCCAAGCCAATGTGTTCAACAGATTCTAACCTAACTCTAAGCTAATTAACTGTTAACTAGTAATTTAACACAATATGATTCCTACAACAGAGACTACAAAAGTCAACTCCCACAGTAATTTATAACAAGTTGTAATATATACTAATAACGAATATAAATATGTAGTATAATACAAAATTATATCTGTAAATATATATTAACAATATGCTTGATTTACCATTTCTGAGGTAGCATTGTTAAAAACCTAGTATGATTTTTTTTTTTAAAACAAAAAGCAACATGTTTTTTCAGGATGCTTTAAGACCACATACAGTAAAAATAATCTATTAAAGAGAAGAATTATGCTTTAGCTGGAAATGGGATTAGCACGTGATTGTCAGAGGTGTAATCAGAGGTACTGGCAATGGAATGTGTAACCACCTGCCAGAGGGGCTGCCCAAGCTGCCCCAGTGTGCAGGATGAGCATGGCTAAACTGACAGGTAAAGTGTGTTAGTCCAAACCTCAGTGGAATAGACTGAAGCTAATGCAGTTAGAAAGAAGTTTCAGAGGCTGCATTTTGGCTCCTCATTGAGGAGGTGTGCAGGTGTTGGCTGGGATGCAGTTAGTTTTCTTCATGGTAGCTAGCATGGGGCTGTGGTTTTGATTTGTCATGAAAACAGCGTTGATAATTTGGGAATGTTTCAGCTATTGCTGTGGAGTACTTACACAGAGCCAAGGCCTTTTCTGCTTCTCACACCAGCCTGCCAGAGAGGAGGCTGGAGGTGCACAGGGAGCTGGGATGGGACACAGCCAGGACAGCTGATCCCACTGACCTATCTCCTATCACATGGCATCATGGTCAGCATATAAATCTGGGGGTGGAAGGAAGAGGGCACGTTCAGAATGACAGGGCTTGTCTTCCCAAGTCATCATTCCATGTGATGGAGCCCCGCTTTCATGTGGATGGCTGAGCACATACTTGCCCATGCAAATGGTGAATAAATTCCTTGTTTTGCTTTGTTTGCATACACGGCTTTTGCTTTATGTATTAAACTGTCTTTATGCCAACCCATGAGTTTTCTCACTTTTACTCTTCCAATTCTGTCCCTCATCCCTCTGGGGGCAGTGAGCGAGCCACTTCATGAGGATTAGTTGCTGGCTGGAGTCAAACCACGACAAGAACGCTCTATCAAATGAAAGTTGGGGTTTGGGTGCTCCACTGAGAGGCAAAAATTTATTAAGCTGTCGTAATTTGGTCTTGTTCATGTGGGAGCTTTTGTCTTTGCTGCTCTGGGTGGATAGGAACTGACTCATCTGTTTTGTGGCTTCTGAGCAGGGCATATTTGTGCAATGCTATAGTTTCTTACAGCCCACCCTTTTTCTATTCTCATGTCTTTTTGTTTTACTAGTGTTGTTCCCCCTTTTGTTTTTGACCAATCATGAATATGCTTCTTGATATTTTACTCTAGGAAAAGCTACATAAGGCTTTCCAGGAGGAGAATCATCCTAGCAAGTCACCTCTAACAGTTGCTTCTTGCATGAGTCAAACCTGAACTGGGATTTCCACTGTATTTACACAAGCTATGATCTCTGCATATCAGAAATCATATCTCAGTGGAGACTTTATCAGACATACTCAGTATGGCCCATTGTGGTTAGCAATATGACCCTTTAAATCAAAATTGTTTTAAGAGGCTATTTGTTGCCAGAAATGAAAAATGATATATTCTAAATGGGCTTTTAAACTAAGGAAATAAAGGACTCAGGGCTTCATTGCAGGGCTTGGAAACTCTCCAAGGAAGATTTTTAAAGTTTATATCTTGTTTACTGTGTGTTCTCACTCATATCTGATAAAATGTTATGTTTTCTTACCTTCAGAGCTACAGATGAAAAAGTTTAACAAACAGCTGAACGCAAGAATTTACAAAAAATAATGTCCAGGAGGATATAGAAGACAGTTCTATCTAAGACGAACAGCTTAACTCATCAAAGTAGAAATGTTTTATTTATGTTTACCACCACTTTAAATGTAAATTCATGAGGATCACACCACATTTGGACACTGTTCATTTTGTCTTATCTTTTTTTAAGACAAGAAAATGTGAACAAAGCCATTAGTATCTCTGGTTCATGTTTTCCCCAGTTTATAATGACACACCAGGAGACTCATAAGGACTAGAAACAAATGTCTGCAAAAAAACCTCTGTGTTCTTTTTCTTCTTACCAGGCAATTGTACAATCAGAATTGACTTTTAATTTCGATTAGCATATGAAAAAATCTGTATAAGACATTGAAGATTCTCTTCAAAAATCAATCAAGCATTTTCCTCACACGAAACCCCCAGTTCAGATCCACCTTATATTGTAAATAATAAAATAGGAGAAATTTCACTCTTTTGTTGCAGCTTAAAAAAAAAAGTGAATGCTATGCAATAAGGTTTTAGCACCAATGTTCTGAAGGTGTAATCCTGCATGAGTAGCAATTTGCTAAATATGAGTAATTTAATTTTTTTTAATAGTGCTCATGTGCTTAGTTTGTTTTGCAGTCTGAAAGTGAAAGGTGAAATTTATAATGAAAAGAGGTTGTCCCTTACAGTTGTAGCTGCACCATATATATGAAGACTTATAAAACCAGTATGTGCAGGGTCATCTTTTCAACAGCTATTGAAAAGTTGCTAGTGAGTGGCCTACAACAACCACATTGACCTGCAGATTAGGAAATAGACACTGGTTGCTCTATCCTGAAAAGCAAAATAGACACTGGTTGCTCTAGGCTGAAAAGCAAACAGATATGTGGTTTATGGAAGAATCAAGGCATTATCCAAAGGATTTTTGTTACTTGCAGGTCTCCCTAACCTTGATTTCATGCATAAGAAACTGTGTCTTGTTAAGGATTCTCTTTGCTGAGTGTTTATTTCTTGTTTGTAACATGAGAAGTAGATGGATTCTGAGTAAAATACAGCCTTTTTGATATCTCTTGTCAATTTTATTTACAGCTCATGGCTACTGCTTGGTTTTAGTAGGGCCAGACTTCGAAAATTGTATTTTTGAGAGAGGGATACCAGGTACAACATTCTTAATTAGCTAGAGGACATTTTTTTATGTGATACCTCTTCAAATCCTTCTAGATTTTAAAGTGAGACTTTGAAAGGATTTATAATCTATTTATAAGTAGATTATAAGAGATTAAAGCATTTTTTTTTTTACTTAGTAGGTAACAAAATCTTACAGCATGCCTCCTGAAAGGTTACTTATGTTGATTCTGTTTTATGTCCTAGTGACCATTTGTACTATGTAGCTGCCTTTTCCTTCAACCTCCTGAACATGTGGGACACTTGACGATCATGCACCAAGCACAATAAACCATTAAACTCTTTGTTAATCTCTTTTGATTTCTATATAAAAATGGGATGCACTGAATGCCCTCCTGAAATTTTCCCAAAATAATTCCATGACAGTACTAGAATTATGGCACCACCTATATATTATTAATAATAGAATTTTAACTAATTTTGAAAGATACTGTAAATTTTGTGTTAGAAAAATTGTAAGTGATGATAGTGTACAAAAAAAAAAGCCCAAATTCCCCACAAACTACATAAATCAGGTGTTTTCTTCTGCTAAATACTAACTTTTCCATATGAAGAAATCTTTGCCTAATTAACCAGACAGCAGTCCCAGAGCATTAAAAAATGTAAACTGTGTAAGTAAAAAAAAACAATGACTGTTGTTCCATTTTGAAGAAACAGAGAGAGAAAGTAGGGAAGAGAAAGTATAGTAGCTATCTGGGTTTGAAAAATCACAAAATCACAGAATGGTTGGGATTGGAAGAGACCTCTGCAGGCAATCCAGTCGAACTCCCCCCCCTAAAGCGGGTTCACCTGGAGAACACGGCATGGGATCATACCCAGGTGGGTTTTGTATATCTATGGGTAAGGAGACTCCACAGCCTTTTTTTCCCAGTATCGCACTTCAAGTAAATCACTTGAGCTGGGCTGTATTTCACCTGACTGATTAAGATGTATAAGTTTGAACCAATAACTTTTCACTGCCCTGGCAGGAGAGGTAGAGATTGGGATGTTTCTAGAGGGTTATTCAGTGGATGAGCCTGGGGTGATATCTAATTTTAAAAACTTAAATTAGGGCAGGAAAACATTGGGCTTTTTAGCTCTGACTCATAAGATAATGCCCCAGAGAAGCTGGACAATAAACATATTTAATACAGAGAGGTACTCAGGAAACCTGCTATTGGAGGCAATATCAATATCTCAAATGAATACAGAGAAAGAATTTGCCAGGACATTCCCAGACAGGAGAGCACTTTCAGGGGTCCTGGGATTTATTTTTTGTTTATTTTTAGGGTCTGCTTGTTCAAAGTGCGAGTGAGGGTTTAATTGAGTGGCAGCTTGGGTGAATAAAACTCCTTTAGTAAAATAATTAACATTACTTTAATTAATATTGAGTAATTAATGTTTCTTTAATGTTACAGGAGAGAAAAGAAATTTACTGCTCATGCCCTGACTATGAATTAACCACTTCTGTGGGAACTTTAAAGAAATGTTCACACTTTCATTAAGAGTGTAGGTTTGAAGCTGCTGAGCTGCTGTGAACAAACTCATCTAGAAGTGGGAAAAATGAATCAGTACCACTAGATTTGCACTGATCTTGCTCTTCTTTATTCTTCTCATACCCGATCAATTTACTAAGTTCCCACCCCACAGCCAAAGAAAATTCCTCTTAGAATATGTGCTATCTGATTTATAATAACTGAAAGCAGATTGTGCTATACACTGAAAGCTAGGAATTTTATTTTAGATAACTATTAAATAGAAAGTGTAGCATTTAACATTTCAGTTTGTACATATTTATTTAATTTTTTATCACAATTTTACTACCAATTTTTATATCCCCAAAGGAAAATCTTTTCTTCAGTTAGAATTCATTTTTCTACTTGATTTGCATGGTAAGAGGCATAGTTATTTGTGTTGACCATGAGCATTCATAGCAACAGATTTCAGTTTTGCAAGAAAATTCCAAGTATCTATAAAGAACCTTAATATGTATACTTTAAATTCTGAGGAGAGCACTATCTACTCTGGAACAAAATTTGGTGGCTCTGGAAAATAAATTGATAGAAATAGATTAAAAGTTAACCGAATTTTATTTAATTAGCAGGTTGCTAAAGTTTTAAGTGGCAGATGTCACTTGGAATAGATCTTATTCTCCAGATCCACAATCAAAATAATCAATAAAACATATTCGCTTCAATGCTTTCTCAACTTGTAGAAAATAGAAATTCTATCTCATCTGCAATGTGCAGCTCTCAGTTCTTGTGTGGTAAAGGTGGTGTTTTCCTCGATGAAAATTAACAAGAAACTGTGTTTTGTATCCCCTGCTATTTGAGCCTGCTCCAAAGAGCTGGCTGGATCCAGCATTTTCACACAGTTGCAGACAGTGACAGTCAGATGGCTCCAGAGGAGCTGCTGCTCAGTTTTGGGTGCAGTTCTGGCCACATTCAGGCTGTGATTTTGTAGCACAACAGCACTGTCCTTTATCACCTATATAATTCCAAGGAGTAAGAGGGGATAAGTGGGAGAGGGGGATCCATGCTCAAGGATTTTGTGGAGTAGCAGCCGTTTCTGTACTATCTGTCTTAAAATGGAGACCAGTCAGGGTTTGCTCATTCTACAGAGAGACAATTTTCTGCTTGAGATCCTGCAGATTAATTGCCAAGTGTCTCAGCTATCCCAGGAGAGGTGGTGCAAGGTGTATTGATAGTACCTGCAGATAGCCAGGAGATATGAGAAGTTAATGGGATTCAACAAGTCACCTCCCCGATTGGGAAAATGCTTCTGGTCTTAACTTAAAAATCAAATTCACCTGTCAAGAGAAGCTCTTTGACTTTGCAAAGTTAAGAGTTTATACACTCAGGATTCCTGGACTTAACTGCATGATTTCTGCACAAAGTGGGGGACCCTTTGCTTTGGTCAAGCCTTTTCCCTGTCAGTGCAGTGCAAGCGCAAGCAAGAGCTCTCCTTGGGATAGCCCATGTAGTCTGCTCCTGCTAGGGCTCTCTCCCAACCGAGTCCTGGGGATGGGGTTTGTGAAGGGGTGGGAAGTTCCCCATGCTGATGATACACACTGTAAGAGATGGATCATCATCTTACAGCCAAAGATGATGTAAGATCCAACAAGAGCTATGTTTCAGGTCTGCCTCAGCGATGTGCAGCACTGCCCACAGTGCACTGAAGGACTGCACTCCCTGCTGTGTGCTGCTGCAGAGAGTGGACACGCTGCTTCCGTTCTGCATCAGGCCAGGAATGGATCAATTAAATGGTGGGAAACAACTGGCTCATAAGACCTCATTGGTGAGGCTTGTAAAGAGGCATTTTAGCACACTGCTGCCTGTGAAACCTGTGACCTCTTAAGAATAGCGGTAATTTTGTGTAATTCTTCCCAGCTAGGTTGTGGAAGTAATTCCCTGCATACATAAACCAGGCACTAATGCATACTCTGGCAGATTCCAAAGGCAGAATCATACCATTTGGAAAGGTTTAAGGAACACTGGAAGCATCTGCATGGACGGGGCTGACAACCAGACAAAAAGGTAAGATGCTGATGTTTGCAGGTTGTATTCAGTGGTGAAAATCAGTAGAGAGTACCTGGAGGAGTACAGCAGACCATGGAGTAAGGAGGTATTGAGCATTTGGGTGAAGTATGTGCAGCTGGTTAGACAAGCCAGTGTGGTAGAAATTTGGGTGAAAACATAAGTGTGATACAGACTCCTTGTTCACAAAAAATTTTACTCAGAAAAATAAAAGCAAGGTCCCTGTAAACAACTAATTCATGTATATTGAATGCCTTGAGAATTAAGAAATCAGGATTGTTTCTTGAATAATAAATAGGAGGATCTTCTCATCTTAATGTTTTCAATAATTCCAATGAAATTGCATGTCTGGGGTTGAGAAAGTGTTGAAAAACACTAGATTAAATCAGCTGAGCATACAGAGAGAAATGCTGCAAATCAATTCTCCTTAATTCATGGACACATATACCAAGCTCTCTAGTACTGCCACCCCAAATGACTGCCTGTAAGGCTTAGTGAATACTGTGCTTGTCTCTGTGGATGCCCAAGGTGTCTGATGAAATCAGAAATGTTACAAGTTCTCATCTGCACATGAAAATGAAGAAAATTCTTTCCCAGGCTTGAAAAGTTCAGTTCAATGATTTTTTCAAGTCGTCATAGGTTTTTCAAACAATTATGCCTTGTCTGGGAAGGAGGAGTAAAAATGTTCGCCATCTCACCCTTAAGCTTGTTTACATGAGATTTAATGTTGGTCTTCCAGGCCCAAGGGGTTCAGCTAATCACCTGTACCATGTAGTGAAACAATCTCAAAGCTGTTAGAAGCCCACTCATCAGTGCTCTGCAGCAAAACAAAAGGGTACGATTACGTCTTTGCACCTGGGCTGGAGGCACTCAGCTCTGCACTTGGTTTTGTATCACACCAGGCATGATGGGCTCCCCGTGCCAAGTTCTCCAAATCCCCCAATGAGCCTTTCTCTTCACTTCCAGGCACCTTCCTTGCCATCTCTCCTAGTTCTTCCCAGCTTCTCCTTCCGGTTCCAAGGCTGTTGTTAGTCCCAGCAGGATGACTCCACACCTCATGGGCCCTGAACAGCATGTTTCAATTACTAAAGCTAACAGTGGAATTAACACATTTCCCAATTATGATGTGCAAAGACATCATGCTGAACAAACCCGAAACTCTGTGAAAGTTTTGCTTTTACATAAATAGCAAAGGAACGGGCAAGACTTTCCAAGAGATGGGAGAGGGGACATGAGAGGGAGGCTTGCAAGAAAGGTGTGCGGTGGTGGCTCAAGACTGTACATCTGATCTGACTTGCCTTGTTCCATGGCTGGACTGTTCAAGGCATCCAAATCTCAACTCTTTTCATCAGCCCCAGTGATGAAAGCCTGGCTGCTTCTGGGATATGTGTGTGCGGAGAAGGACAATTTAGTTGTCTTAGACTATTTCCTGCATGGAAAATGAATAGATCTTGGAAATTTAAGACTGCGTCTCTAAGAAACTAGCACTATCTTTCCCTAATTATCCTCTTTCACTCTCATCTCGCCCAGCAACCCCTTTGTATTTGGATCTTCCCTGCCAGTGGACTAAATACAGGATTATACATGTATTTGGTAAATAAAGGCATAAGTGCCATTGCATCAGAGAGCACAGCCTCTTCACAGAAAGTTGCCTTGTTGATAAAAAAGGCTAGCAGGGAGTCAGAGGGAAGGAACCGTTTTGTCTGGGCTTAGCCACATCTGTTAAGCAAAGAAACCATAATGTAAATATAGCTAATTGCAGAAAGAAGACCCTAATATTTGACTTATTTGGAGGTGAAGTTCCTTGACAGAGGGAGAAACAACTGAGACAAATCTAGAAAAAGAAAACAGGTCTATACTAATGCATCCTTAACAGACTACCCCAACAGATGAAATAGAGAATTTGTTTTCTTGATCATATATATATTGTGTATGTGTATGTACAAACATAATCAAATCTTTATATCTTACCATGCCAAGTTTTCCTAAAACAATTGACTACTAATCTCCTACTAAGCTCCTGCTTCTAGCTTCTGCTCTCTTCTCTCCCTGTGAAATATGGATTTGCAATGTCTGACAGGTCCACGTTGTCCTTAATGAAATTACTTTCAATCTATGCTAGCATCGATGAAAGGGACATCTTGTCCTTTTCTGTGCCTACTGTCAGCAAAAAATCATTGTTTCATAGTTGCTACAAAATGTGGATGGGGAATGACTGGGATACTGTTGCAGATATTGGGATTTGAAAGGGAAGTGGTTTTATTTACGTGAATCTAGTCAAACTAATCTATGAGATAAATAAAACATAAAATTTCTTTGCTGATCAAACTTAATTTCATTAGCTAATGAGTCATGTAATTAAAAGCTCTGTGTCCATTTTCCTGTCTCACCAGACAGCTCCTGGTAGGTGCTGCTGACAACATCAAATGAAGGGGACTGCTGAGGGCACAGAGAGAAACAGATTACTGATGGCCTCACTGCAAACACGGTTCTCTGCACTGTGGACATCTATAGCTACTTTTTATAAAGTGTGATCATGCTGGGCACCTTCTCCAATGATAACCCTTAATTTAAGAGGCATGCTGTCACAAGACAGTGGAGTGAACAGGAAATTGCTAAGGATATTTTCTCTTTCTAAAACAAGAAGTTTTTTTACTGTGAGAGAGATGTAAATTACAACAGGGAAATTGGCCAACCAAGCTACCAGGGGGCTAGGTCTGTGGAGAAATTAAAGTTGGTTTCTTTATTACATACCTTATGAAGATGGAGCATTTGAGATGCAGCCACAAGGATGGCAACCTCTTGTCTCCTGCATCCACAGCCACAACAAGCTGGTCCAAGTGTCCCTTCTGGAGGGCTGCCTGCCCATCAGTCTAGCTGCCACAGGATGTGCTGGCCTCCCCAGAGGCTCAATGCCTGCTTGGACAGAGAAAAACAGGTCCCAGAAGCAGCTCCAGGGCAGTTTTTGTAAGACAGTCAAACTTCCCATGGATCTTGCAGCTTGCAGTTCCTCCAACCTGCTGCTGCCAGGACCATGGAGCAAAAAGTAGAAAGTTTGTTTTCTATAGCTTTAGCCAACAGAGTCCTAAAGACATATTTTTTTACCTTTTTGTGGTCTTGCACAGAAGGAAATGACTTGCAAATATGTCCCTCTATGCTAGATTCTAATTCTTTATTTCCACAGTGTTCTGCATTGTGTATTTGCCAAGTAATTCCAGGTTGTAATTCATTCAAAACAAAGGGGTTTGTGTGGTGTTTATTCTTTAATGATTGGACTGTGGATTAGAGCAGATTTTTGGCAGAGATCCTTCAAACTTGTTTACATTTCCATCTGTCTCTGCATCTTCTTGAGGTTTTTCAGGTTATTGTGCATGTACCTAATTTCATATTCCTAAGAGGAACTGGCATTTTAAAAATAGAAATAAATTAGGCATTTCAGGTTTTGAAATTTTGCACTTAGGTATCTCTCGGAGTTTTACAGGCAGTTTTCTAGTTGCCTCAGAATTCTGAACGCTTTTGTTTCTTCTACAGATAATTTATTATGCCCTCCTTGAGAAAACCAGATTGCTTGTTTTTCAGCCTTTAAATGCTTTGGTATAGCTTTCAGTCGTTGTCTTGCATTAATGCGTTGGATCTATAGTTAGGGAGACTAAGACGCATTTCTCTTTCATGTGTTGGCTGCAACACTTTGAAAAATTGATCTTAGACTTGGTGTTTCAAATTCATCTCCATTTTGCTTTTGAACATGCATGGAAAAGTGGCATGGTAATTTGTTTTGGCAGGGAATTTGCTAGTAGCCTTTACTCCTTGAAATGCATTTGGAAATGTTTTTTATTGTTTGAAAAACCTTAAAGCATCAGTACAGCCCTGTAGAGTTATTAAATATATATTTTAATGGAAGCTATGAGATGTTATTTTCCCTTGGATGCACATCTGTATGTGTATGAAGGAGGTAGGGAATTGACAAGCTTTTATTCTGGAAGTTGTCATTCTTTTTGTTGTTATGAATTATACTTATTGAGTGATAAATTTCTTTTTTTTAATGGTATGAAACCTCTCTTTGGTGTATTTATACTGCCTTGCAGCAACCAGAGTGTTTTAAACGTTGCGGTGAGCAATTGAGTTCAATGTATCTGCTATTTGATCATGTAGTACTTTTCAACTGTTTCTTTTGGGCATGATTGAAACCTAATCTCTGGTGGGACTAAAAGCGCGCTGACAAACAAGATGTTTTTTACCATTTGAAATTTGGATTTCAGAGATTTTTGTGTGTTGAAATAATGACATTTGTGATCTCAAAAATGTGAATAATGTCATTTTTACGTATTTTATCTGAAACAGTAGCGTTCTTTCAAACTACTTGTCTGTGAAAACCAACCTGGCTCTGCTAGCTCAAGAGGGTAGATCAAATTAGGACATCTCAGAAAGAGAACTGTTCAGGTCAGTCTATTCAAATGTTGTTAAGCTGGAAAATGAGAAACAATTCACTTCTGAGAATCTTTGGCATGTGAATATAACATATGATGCACATCACTGTGTTTTTTCTCTTTCATCCTTGCAGGCCAGGTTGGATGGGACCCTGAGCAACCTGGTCTAGTAGAAGGTGTCCCTGCCCACGGCAGAGGGGCTGGAACTAGATGATCTTCAAGCTTGCTTCCAACCTGAGCCATTCTATGGTTTTCTGATAGTATATCATAGAATATAGGGTAGGTCATTTAAAAGACGTAAGCAGCGTGTACTCCTGTACTGCAGTGGTACACATGAGATATGCCTATTCAGGTATCCTGCTGAAAAACAACTCCCTGGTGTCAGCCCTCTTCCAAGGCTGAAATATTATCACTAAAGCATCCTTACTTTTTTTAGTGGTCTCAGGGGACACCTCTGCCAGGCTGTCAAGCGGCTGTCAGCAGAAGTGAGCTTACCTACCCACTCCCTACCTCTGCCTCATTCTGATGATGCACATTGGGAAGGCTAGGTTGGAAACTAAGGAGCACCGAAGAGGTTGGCTGTTTGGATCCAGACAGGGTGTCAGCTGCTTTCAAAGCTACAGGAGAGAACATCTCCAAAATGCAAAAACTTCCTGCTTTGATTCCAAACACGCTGTTGAAGAAAGACGGGGAAGAGCTTGACCAAGGGGACGGATCCAGAGTAGATTGATTTATTTTCCTGGGTGCATACACCTATCTCTCTATATACAAGAAGACCATTATAAATGATGAAGGGTAGTGTTGTCTCCTCTCATGTTAAAGCAATGCCATTTCCTAAATCTCTCAAGGCATCACTACTGCTCACACCGTGTCATTCTCATGGCAACAAATTTAGAAGAAATATCCTTTTGGAGGAGAAAAAACAGGACACACTTTTGGATGCACAGGTTCTTTCTCGGTTCTGGAATGGAATCAGGAAAGGATTTCTTTTATACCTGTTATTAAGCTGCTTGGTCTTGATTTGGTCTTTTAAGTATTATTTCCTCTAGGAACACTTACTACACAACAAGACATTCAAAGGCGAAAGAGATAGTCCTGGCTATACAACAGATGAAAAAGCAATCAGATCAAAAGCAAATATATAGAGCAGAATGGAAAAGATCTCTCTTTCTGTGGCTATGTAGCTCTGGAGCTGGTCTGTGGTGCCTGCAGCACATCAGTGTCCTCTCTTTAGTCTCTGGCTTTGGTCAGAAGGGGGACTCCATTTTGTAGCTTTTTTGTCTCTTCCCTGGTCTGCTTCTCTTCAGTATCACAGTGTCTCTGGCAGGCTGGTGAGCAGGATGGACTCTGTTCCCCCCGGGGCTGGTTGTGCCCACATGCTCCCTACTTATCCCACTGTCACCTTCCCGCCTCCAGGCAGAGCAGCACCAGCACTTCTGCCAGAGCCCTTCGGTAGCTGGGGAGATCCGAGCAGGGTTGTCCCATGGTGTGTTGCCTCACCTGGCAGCTTGGGTGGAAGGAGAAGGGAGGATGCACTGCAGCTGGGACTGGCTGCGTTCCCTCAGGGCAGGCTGAGCCCAGCATGGGGCTGTGTGGCACTAGTGAAGGGAAGGCACACAGGTGCTCTCCTGCCTTACACATCACATCAGGCTTATCTCTGTACAGCAAACAGGACTTTGTTTAGCAATCCAGGGCAATGAAAGTAGCTTTTTTGTCGAGTCACTTGTGCAAATATGTCATCTGGGTCTAAATGAACACAAAATATGTGTATGTACATTTCTTTTTTTATCTTGCTATTGCTGGCATTGCTGTTATGAAAGTTCACATTTAACACTAATTTGGGGTGATTTTCTTGTGCTTATTGCTTCTGTTCTTCCATGTACTGGTCTGTCTGACCCTTATTAAGTATGAGAAAGATAATCTCTGCATCTTTAATGGGCTACCTTTTAATTTAAATGAAAAATTATTTTCCAAAATAGATGGAATGTTCATTCTCTTTGATGACAGCTCAGTATACCACCGAGTATCATCTTGGCTTAAATCTTTGCTACTCTGCACTGGGATTTTGACAATAAAATGTTCATTTTTGGCAGTTTTTTAACTTGTCACCCTCAGAGATGTTTAAAAGAGACTTTTGATTCACAAAGTTTTATATATATATTTTAGATGATGAAAGGCCAAAATTTTACTTTTATGTTTTAGCAATAAGTGTGGAATCCTCTGAACTACTTTTTTTAATAGCAAATCTTATTAATTGTAGATGAAGGATTAAAGGAGATTTAAATAAGAGAAGCAAGAATTATTACGTTAGTTATGGCCCTAGCTGCGCATTCCTTATCTGTTTTGGTGTTTTTTAATTTTCTATGCCTGTCCCACAGTATTCTGTTCTCTGAAAGCATCATTTCTGACCTCTTCACAGGGGTTGTCTCACCGTCTCCTGACCATAGCATCCTGCATGTATCCATCAGGGAAATCATACAGAAAATGAATCTGCAGCTGGTTCCTTGGTTCATTGGTTCATTTGTTAGATAATACAAACCAGAACATGTTTCTGTTTAATGCTTTAAAATGTGAATGCAGGATTCTTTGGTTTAAGAAAATAATGTAAAAATACTCCAGTGAAATCATAAATAATGTTTTGTATCTTTAAACAGTTATTGTTTTGAACTACGTATGCTCACTGTTTAAGCAAGCTGACAAATGGAACTCCAGGGCAAAACTCAAAAAAGGAAAAAGGGTATCCCAGGAAAAAAATAACCTTTCCTTTAAATCCACCCTTCTTGCCTTCCTTCCCCAATGTCCCACCCTCTTTATTTATGAAAGTTTTGATATTGCTACCTTTGTATATTTTATAATGCATTGAACCAGTTTTATATATCACATGTTATAACTTCAGGGGTGTACTACCTGTCCTTCTGTCATCCTCCATTCGATAACAAACAAAAACCAGACTTTTTTTACAACGTAATATACATCTTATCTTTTTAGGAGGGGATTTAGGCTATGCATAGCAACTTCTGTCATGGAAAAGTGAATGATCACTTGGTTAAGAATTTTGTCTTCATAAATAAATGTGAAAATTTTTTTGTCTTTGAAAGTTTATGAATGAGTGCTAGTTTGGATTGGTTTTAAGTTTGTGGAAAGCCCTCAAGGGTGTAAAAACCTCTGCTTCAAAAGTACTTGTTAGATTCTTGAACAGCAGGAAGGGAAAGTTCTGATAGGTGGCCATAGAGTAGAGCGTGTTCTCATATGCCCCAGAACTATCACTATGGAGTAGTTGTATAGCAGATTTGATCCAATTTCACATGAATGGAGTGATGGCTGGCATTTCAGAGAGCAGAACAGGGCTCCTGTAGTGAAAACTACTAACCACTTTAATTATATTTTCATGCGTGGCCTATTTTATAGTGCAATTTCCCTGAAAGGCTTACAATTTGATTTCTCAGACTCTGGAAGTTAGTTTGGTTAGGGTTTTCCCTTGGAAACTAATGGATGCCTGGCAAGTTTTTCTTTTTTTTTTCTTTTTTTTTTTTCTTTTTTTTAATGCTTCATGTGTGAACATATGTTACAAATCATCCAAACAAATAAACGCTTAAAACTATTTTTAAATGTGATGATGAGTTAAAGGTCAGTCTTAGCCAGAAGTGTTCAATGTGAGTAAGTGAACTGCAGAAGACTGAGGAGCTTCTTATGATGAAGTGCCTGGCTAGAGTTCACTTTGGTCCAGAAATATCTTTGTGGTGAGGACTGAAGTGGACAGGATGACTTTAAGCATGCATGTGCATAACTATCTGTCTGTACAGCAATGGCTTGGCCTTTCTGGGTGTTTGCTGCTCTGAATTACAGGCCGGTGTACCCCGGAGTTAAGTGAGTTGAAGATCTGAACAGGATTTGGCTATGGGGAAGAGAATAACTTCTAAGCCCATGTCTCTGACTACATAAATATTGAAGTTAAAACTGTTGTGGACTCATGTTATGCACAGAAGGCACCTTCCTTTCAGTAGAGTCCGTGTTAGTATTTTCTGTGAATTGGATACCATAAGGAGATTACTTTGCAGTATAGTTTAATCTGATCCTGAAACAAACTGTCATAAGGGAGCACAATGCAGAAGCTGTCCAGAGATATCAAAAGAGAAAGACATTTAGCCAACATGATTTTCCAAAAGGAAAACAAAACTCTGTCTTGAATCATCAGTACATAATCATAAACAGACATGTTTTCTTAACATCTTTGAAACAAATCTGCCATATGAGATAAAAACATAATATATAAAGATACTGTGGCAAAAGCTACTTCAGTATAAGCCAGATCTGAGAACCTGAGACAATATTAAATAACAGTATTAACATATGAAATGATGTTACTGAGAGAAAGGAAAAGGAATTAAGGAGAGAAAGAGAGAGAACATGTTGCCAGCAGTGAAGTGAAGTGAGATAGAAAATAGGTGACAATTATATAGGACAAAGTTTCTCACAGATGGTGGAAGCGTGGAGGATGGTGGGTGAACGCCCCTGAGAGGAGCAGGAGTTTCAGAAAAGGGGGAATGGCAGTGCTAGCTTAGTGGAAGGAAGGAGAACACAACAACAGAAAATAATTCCACATGCTATTATATGCTTGTTAAAAAACTGGCTCTGACATAATTTATGGCATGTCTGTGCCAGTTATCAATGACGATCCGGGTTTTAGTTTTTAGGTGCAGCTGCTCAGGATCTCAATAGCTCTCCCACCTGAGGGTTGCCTGCTCACAAAGAGTTGCAAATAAGCAAAATTTTTTTCTAATATTTTCAGGAAGATAAAAATCCATGAAGAATGTGTTCATTTTAACAAGGTCACAGGTTTGCCAGCAGGACTGCTCTGAGACTTATCTGGCAAGAAATGGATTGTTAAGTGCAGGTCTTTTTTTCTGCCCCAGACTCCTCACCTGCTCTCACTTCTTCAGCCTGCTGGGACTTCATTACCCACTTCCCTATTGCTGGGCAAAATGGCTTACCCTTTCTTGAGTCATAGTCAGGGCATCTGTTGGGAGAAAAGGGTTAAAAGCAGAAGAATGGCGAGGAGGATGGTAGATTCGCGCCAGTGACGTTGCAGCTGGGAATGCCAAGGCCTAGAGAATAACAGTGTGGGAAACCATATGTTATGCTTACTGCTGGTTATGCTCTCTCGGTTTTGAGAAGTAGAATTTCTGTGTAGAGGTAACATTGGTGTTTAGAGAGGTCCTCTCCCAGACTTGCTTGAGCTCCCTGTCTTGGGACAGAGATCAAAGCAGAGATCATAAAAATCAGAGGTGATCGCAGCATGGAGGTAAACTGTTTCTGCATGGGCCTTCAACAAATGGGTGCAGAGAGCAGCCACGCCAGACTCTGGGATGGGCTGAGCCTGACGGTGCCTGTGTCTCCATTTCCCGTGTCTCTTCCTGTGTTTCGGGATCCTCCAGCCAGAGAGGTAATGAAATACATTTACTCTTTGCATTGCAGCTGTGGTGTTTTGGTCGCCCTCACTCACCTGTGTGTGTTGATTCACGCAGCACCCAGTATGTTAGTTCAGCTCTGGTTTAGCAGGACAGCCCACGTTTCTTACTGCCAGCGTATGTAGAGTAGGGCAGAAAGACCTGGCACAGAAACTTGTGCAGGAGTAGTCTGCCTGCTGAAGTTCCCTCAGTGCCAGTGTACCCTGCCAGCATGGGAGCTCATCCCCCCTACCTAAATGGACGCAACCTAGACCTCTAGTATTTAAGTGACTTGATTAAAGTTTGCTTGGGAATCAGTACATGAAACCAAAAGTGCCTCTTGGATGACACATCCTGCCTTCAAGACCAAAGAATATTTAATTTTTTCTTACTTTGAAGAATCTGTTCCACTCTTCTCCACTTCTCTCTTCTCAAGGGTCTTTGAGATGTATGGTCTCAACGAACATACAACACAGACACTGGAAGGGTAACTGTCAGCAGGGATGTCTGTCCTTCCCAAGAAAGTTGAGGAATTCTTGACAGGATACAGTGGACTAGTATAATGCAAGGAGACATGACACAATGAGACAAAGAAAAGACAATTCAGAGACAGCAAGACAAAGAAAAAAAAATCAATTAAAAGGAGGAAATCAACCCAAAAAAGAGGAGGCCTCATAACCAATTTTCTTTGTGCAAAGAAAAATCTCACAGACGAGAATTAAAATATGTTAATACTTCTGCATAGTGCTCCAGGGATGTTGGGTAATTGTGACTGGGAGGCTGGGAGGAGGGTGATCGCTCTATTAGAATGTGGCCCACACTGTGAGAAAATAATAATGAATGGATTGCTGCTTCTTCAACTCTTAATTTAATTTAATTTAATTGCATTTAATTAATATGATTTTTTAATCAAGAAGCAAAATCTAATGTATGATAATAACTCTGCTCTTCAGGAGAGCCTGTGAAAATCATGCATCTTATTTGTGGATGGTACCAAAAGCTGTTTAGTCTGGGGGATAGATGGATATTTCAAGGATACTGAGTTCAAACTCCATGCAGTTTGCATTTTCATTAAAATTTCTCTTAACACTGTTTTATTGATATGGGACTTAATTTTTTTGTTTTTCAAAGCAGAAATTGATGTATAAGGTAACTTATTTCTCATATAAGAGAGGGAAATTAACTGAGAGGTAAAGTAGCTGTTCGTCAGCTAGCAACTATCTTTATGAAATTTTGTCAATTTATTTGTTTATTTCTAATATTCAGCTTTAATACATTAACTACTCTTTAAAACACTCAGAAAACCTGAGATCTGATTCAAATTTTGCTCTGTTTTTAATCTTTTCGTGTTATAAAGCTCACAACTTCACATTCGTATAAAGAAACATATATCAAGCTCCCATGAAGTGCCCAATACCTAAACTAAAATGCCACAATGCTAACTAAATAGCTTCATTTCATACCCTGGAACAGTATGGACTGCCAGTGGAAATCATCTGTGATACTTCTCTCTTTTTTCCTTCAACAGAGTGAATGATTCTTTCAGAATGCTAATAAAGTCTGTAAGATGTGTTCTGCGCTTGCTGCATTTGCTGGCACCAAACTGTACATTTCTGTTGCCATGGGGCAAATTCCAAGTCCGCATTTGGGAAAGTTTTTCTGACTATGTAGATGAACATCCTGGTGGAGACAATCTGGCCTATAGCACCCACGACACACTTTAGGCTTCTGTTTCTCATGTCCCAGTTGCCTGAAGCTAAAAGATCTATATAGAATTGTAGTATGTTTTGTCCAGGTGACAAGGGTGTTATTAAAATGTTGGAAGAATAATAATAACTAAGTACTTAATAACTAAGTACGCAGTGCTGAGACAATTTTCATATACTATCCATAACTTTTTTTATTGTTGATATTTAAAATGCAACTTTCAGGCTTGATTCCGATTCCATATGTCACGTTGCTGTTTTTCAAGGTCTCTTTTTCCTATACTGATGTATTATTCCTTGATCTGAAAAGCAATTTCAAGTCCTTGAGGCTCATAAGGAATTTGAATCCTTTGCTGGCTAAGGATGTGATTTAAATGAACGCGCATCATTAAGCAGGTATGCAAAAGCTGAGTTACACGGGAACCTCAATAAGCTCTAAGTGGAATTTGGTGCTATAAAAGCACAAAGATGTTTTGCACAAAAGGGCCATTCTTGGAAAGGTCTCACATGAAGAAGAAGAAGCAAATAAGTGCAGGCAACTGAACTTTGAGCTGGTCTTTCACAATCCTCTCTCTGTCCTTTAATTCTTTGTACACTGAAAAGAGACACAATTACCATGATATTGAACCATGAATGAAAAATGGCTAAACACATCTTGTGCTCTTTGGATGTGGCGGGCCAGCAATGTACATACCTTCAGAGCACAGGTATGTCTGAGGACCTGCACAGCCAGGGTGACCTTTGGCCACTTGTTACCCCCTCGAGTCAGAGTTCCCTTCTCCAGGTAAATGCAGCAACGTTTTGTGGTTTGGGCTGCCTCACCCCCACCCCGGCCATTGTTGTTTTTGTTGTTGTCTCTGCAGCTTTCCAGAGCTGTCGGCAGCAATTTTGGCTGGTCTGTGAGGAGAGCACAACTGTATTCCTGGCATCAGGTGAAGCAAACAGCAATAAAATTCTGTTCTTCCCAACAGCTTTGCTGAAAAATTCCCCTTACTGTTCTAAACACAGGCAGAAGTGGCTGGAATGCCCAAGAGAGGTCCCAACCACATTCTTGTGCACTGTTTTTCTCCCTCATGTTTGAACACTGGTATTCACAGAATCATGGAATAGTTTGGGTTGACAGAGACCTTTAAAGGTCAGGTAGTCCAGCTGTCCTACAATGAACAGGGACATCTTCAACTCTATCAGGATGCTCCTTTCTTTTTTGTCTGCAAGATTCATAAAGCCAGAGAAGAGGCAAGGAAGTCCCTCAGTTGCAGACTCAGATTCTCCCCCTTTGGCCCTTCAGCAGCAACTGCTCAGTGAACTGGGTCCTCAGTGACCCCAGCAAAGCATGTGCTCATCCCTCCACTGTATAGTGGCATAGGGAGCCACTCAGCTGCTCCTTCCTCTCTGCCTTTACTGTCTTGGGTTTGCTCTGCTCGAGCTGCCTTCATGTTCTCCTCTGTCCCCTGTAAAATCTGTGTACTCCCCACAGTGCACAGGAAAGGTAGTGTTGCAATTTCATATTGGTTTATTTCAGCTTCTTTCTCTCAGTCTTAAAATCTCTTGGTGATGCTGCTGTGACCAGCAGTTGAAGGAGACTGTGGGACAGGCATGGACTGTGTGATTTGTATCTAGATCATAAACCCATATATTTCCCAATACTTTAAATGCATCCCAAAGGTTCTCTAGGCTAATGGTATCTTGACCCTCGGCTTCTTCAGAAATGAGGCTTCTGTGATGCTGTCTTTATGTTTCTGTGTCTGAGGCTTGGGAACCACTCTGCCAGTGTCAATCAGATCTGCCATAGAGACAAAGAGGTCAGACAACACATTCACAGACAGATTCACGCTTTCCCACCTATGTGAGGTACAGCTTAACCTGTGATCCTTGTATGGAAACAGGAATCCACCTTTTCTCCCTCTGTACAGATTTAATTTTCAAGTCCAGATGTTGGACACACTTGCATCAGAGACTACAAATAGCTTCTGTGTTCTGTACTGCGGACAGGAAAAAAAGATCTTAAAATCCTTCAAGTTGTGTGTAAAAAGGAGGAATAGGAGAGGATCAAGATTTCTGGGGAGGTTCACACTGGAGGGACATCTGTGACCTTCCCAGCTGCACACAAACCTTTGCTTGCAGCTTGCACTTTGTTAGCCACCAGGCAGATCAAGCAGAAGACACAAATATGTTGGAAACTCATGTTCATTAACTCTGCTCTTCATAGATACTTGTCTGAAGCAATAAAAGCACAACAATATTTCCTTCCTCCTTCCAACTCATAAGTTTTTACCTTTGCACTGTGCTAGCTCCAAGCCTCAGCCTGTGCAATATTTTTTTAGAGACTGTGACTGTTTTAGAGGCTGAAAGTCAAAAGCTCTTGAGATTTAACCTCAAGCAATGTTTTCCAAGGAAAATGGAGACTCTCAAAGGGGTTGAATGAACACCAGAATTAGATATTCGAAGTTGAATTTGTTGAATTATTATGTATAAAAAAGCTTTTTCTCAAGGCCTATAAAATAGCATTTGGAGTATTAAAACATCTCTTGCTTTTTGAATAAGTAGGTGATGAAACAATGCATTTAAAAAGCAATGATTCAAAATATTTCTTAAACATGTAATCTATAAAATATGTGGTGTATATTAAATATATTACTACAGAAGGGTTCCTTATCTAGGGCTAGAGCTTAGAAAAGCAGTCAGAAAAAAGCCCAAGGTGGGTTGAGGGTAGTTCAGGATAAATTTGACTTTGTGCCTTGCCAGGAAGTTGCTAGGCAGCTCTCTTTGCTGAGCGAGTTACAAGTATTTGCATTTTAAGTTGAGCACCCAGACAAACCTATGAGCAGTGAGAAAGTAATTCGTTTTGTCTGCAAAGTAAGGCGTGCAGAAAAGAGAGCATGGCCCATAGGGTGAAGGCTGAGGATGCTGAATTTAGTCTTTGGTTAAAAATCGATTTCCTTGATACTCCTCATACTTGCAGGGTGGTTGTTGCATGAGGACCACATTCCTGGTAGAAACAGGTCTTGTGGGCAGGTCACTTCTCTTCCAGCATGGCCAGGAAAACAACCCATCTGGGCTCTTCATCCCCATCTGTGCATGGGGACAGAGGTGCTGGAACATCCTGTTCTGGAACATCTGGAGGCCAACAAGGGAATAAACTTCTATTTCATTAACAGCAAAAGTAGTTGCACTGACAGGGAAATACAAAGACAGAGGAAAAAATTATTTAAGTTCAAAGAACTTTATGGATTTATTTACTGTTGTGACCTTGACTTTGTGACATTGCTATTCTTTTAATTTAGAGTTTATATCTGTATAAAAAATGTGTGCTTATGCAGACATGCATGGATATGTTGATATAAATGTATATCTACAGTCATTTTCACATGCTAGATATGGACAGGTATAGAGATACTATCATTATATCAAGCAAAAAAAAATGCTGGTTATAAGTAAGATCATCCCAGGGTAGAAAATGAGAAAAGGTGTTTAAAGACTGAGAGAATAAACATGGAAAATTATTTACAATTTCTTTGGGGTAAGTTAAGCATGAACGTGATAAGAAAAAGGAAAGAAGGCAGGAAGGCAGGAAGGCAGGAAGGAAGGAAGGAAGGAAGGAAGGAAGGAAGGAAGGAAGGAAGGAAGGAAAGGGGAATGAGTAGTACGTTCAAGAACAAGTTATGAAAGAACATAGAATTTATTTAATAAAAAATTTATTACTTGACATTTATAATAAAATGTAACCAGATTGCAAGTGAGGAAAGTACCAGGATCTATCCCTGACGTGCATCAGTACATATTATGTACAGGCCACAGGCTAAGGATCCCTGGGTCTCAGGCATATTTTACCTCATTTACAGATTGTCAGAACTACCCCTCCCCTTCTTTCAGCTCTTCTCTGGGCTCTTCAGACACATGCAGTGACTTTAGTTTCAGTCCATTGGTTTGAAGTCATTCTTATTCTTGTTTAGATGTGTGGCCAGAAGGACTATATTCTGCAATGTCTTATCATGTCTCCACCTCTCGAAAAACAGAAAACACGATAAAATAATAATTATACATATATATGGCAAAAAGAACATAAAAGTTGCATAAAAGTTAGGCAATGTCAGACTGAATTTCTCAAGGCATCCTTAATTTCACCTCCTGGTGAATATGCATTATGATACGGCTTTAATTACAAGGTTGCATGCTATTACTTTTCCCCAGGACACCTGCTTCAGCAGGGCACAGGATGGATGGTGCTCACTTAATGAGCAGCTATTCAATATGTTCTTTTATCCTCATTTCTTGGCGTTTGGCCTCAGGCCTTATTTACTGCACACTGCTCAGACTTGGTTCTAAAGACAGAATTATTCATTTCCTACTTGACCGTTCTGCAGTTCTCACTCTATCTGAACACATTACAAACTAATGAATCTTTACAGTACCCTAGGAAGAGCAAGGTCCACTGACCCCCATTTATAGGTAGAGACCTGCAACATTTCCACTTATCCTTGGTTTTAACATTCATTTGAATTGCTTTCTCTTCCCTCCTTTCAGGAGAAATCTTCTTTTACAAGATGTTTTCCACGTCTTATTAACTGAATGTTGTGGCTGAAAATTTTAAAAAGCAGTGCAATCTGAGGTAGCAATCCAGATGGAAAATTTTGGTTCTTTTGACAGAGCAGTAAGCTCTCTCTACAGAGCAACGGCACTCTCTCTAGAAGGGAAAAGAGTGACAGGTGCCACTTCAGTTACAGAAGCTGTAACTTTAAAAAAAGGCTCAAACCTTCCCTGAGCAGCCCTTCGCTGGGCTTTGGCACAGCTTTGTCCAGTTCCTCCAGCTGAGGAGCTGGTCAGTGTCTTCATGGCTTCTTCCTTAATTATATAACGAACAGATTTGCTTACAAAATCTAAACCTTATAAAATATATCTATTTTAAACCCTGGACTCTGCATATCTGTTTCTAGTAACGTGAAATTTTAAGCCACCTTTTTCTAGAAAGAAAAGGAAGGTGGGCACAAAAATTGAGTTTTCCCTCTCCTTTCTTAACCTCTTCTGATTACCACATAAAAGTGGAGAGTTAAAATAAAGACCTGGTGATATTATATCCTGGGCCAGTGAAATCCAGTATCCTTTTGTGGATTTTTTGGCTTAACAAGGTGACAGTGTGCAGGTGCTTCAGAGAGATTAGCCTCTTTAGGAATCACTGAGACAAAATGGTAGAAATGATAACGGAAAGAATCTTTTTGTTTTGTAGCTGGAAGATGATTAAAACATTGACAAATTACTTAAGCATCGATTTTTTCTTTTTTTAACATATAGATATAAAAAAACCCCATGTTTTTGGTTGGTTTGTTGGTTTTTTTAACTGAATAAATTCAGCAGCCAAGTTGAGATTAATTGAAGAATTACCGGCATGCAAGATGGCATACTGAACCTCCTGAACCAGGGAACCTTTTTTAATAAATGGGAGTTCATGGCCTGAGGTTCAAATCCTGTATAAGAACATACTCTTTTTCTAGGCTATGTGAATCTACCTAGTTGGAGAGGAGGATCCACTAGGATATGAAATAGTGTCTGTAGATAAACCTTTTCATTGTTCGTGAACGCCTATATCTGATGCTGCTGTTTTGAGTTCAGATGTGAACTCTGGTACTGCCAGGTTTAGCAATCGGACACACGAGTTTGGAAAGCAAGATTTGTTTGAAAGTCTTGAAAGAAATCCTGGAGAGGAGACCCCAAACCAGCCCTACCCTCTGTGGCCTTTGTGCAAAGATTTTGTAGTTGCTTTGGTTTTCCAGTGGAAGAATTCTTCACTTCTCTTTTGGCACTGAAGATACGATGACATTTTTTTTAGCTTTGGTAACTAATGAACACTGTCTTCTGAAATGCCATAAGATCAAGAAGAGAACTTTAGGTGAACTAAATTAATCAGGACTGTATTGTTTTTCCCTTTTCCAGTTCATGGCATGTTCTCATTTAGTTCACAGTTTACAGTGCAAGATAAATGGGCAAAACACAATTGCAGGAGACAGAATTTTCTTTCTTCTCTTTACTCATACTTTTTCTGTGTACATTCTCCTTCTATCTATCCTGCTCCTAGGCTTAAAGAGAAATTTGATCTTTCCCGAGGGACTGATGGAAGAAGGAAAATTTGTTTTCTTTTAAACAAATACACATTCAAAAACATTATTAAAATTTTCTTAGACTGTAATTTTAATTAAAAATTAATGATAGGATAAATGTAATTTGATTTTCCGGTGGATCAGACTTCCAGTTGGAGCAAGAATTTCAGATGTGCTCCATCTCCTTCTGTTGTGTCCCATTCTACACAAATCTTTTGACCATCTGCTGAACTACTTTTCAGAATGGTGGCCCATATATTTTTGGCTTCTGTTTTTCCAGTTTACCTTTCTTTTCTGCTTGGAGTATTAACAAAAGGTTTTTAAATTATGGGGTGTGTAACCTGCTTATAAAATAACATCTATTTGGATAGTAATATAATTTGCACTACTTCTGCACTGTTAATTATGTTATAGAGAATCACTATGGTGAAGAAAAAGGATTTTGCTCCATAAGACGTCCTGGCATTTCATTGTCCTTCACCATCAAAGATATTCACACCCAGTTAGTGCAGCTAACAAAGAAATGGCAAAATAAAGGGATAGTGATTGACAGGAACATGGAAATTAAAAAGCAACTTCGTTGCCCAGGTACTTCACTGTTCTGCTCTTCCTGTGATAAGCCTTAGCAAGTAAGTGCCTCCAAAAGCAATGGGTTATTCTTAACATTGATCACCTTCCTCTGCTTCTATCATTATTTAAATCTGTAAGATATTTGTCCCAGACTTTGCCGTGAGAGTTTCAGAGACTCCATTTGCAAGGAGCTCAATCTATTTTCTGTAATTAATGCCGTTCTGATACCAGATATGACTGGTTTTTATTTGAAAGGGGAATACATTAATCTGTCACAATGCTTTTTTTTTTCACCTAAGCAACAAGAAAAAGGCAGACTCTAAGAAGGAAAGGGGAAGGTTCCTGTCCTTGTACTTGCCCTCTGGGGGTGCTCCAAACAAAAAGATTCAGAAAGTACTCTGAAAAATCCAGTAAGTTCAACATCAATTATCTTCCTGTGGTGTTTTCCCCATCCTGTTGACTGGTGGCACATAAAATGGTGCCAGAAAGTCATCAGTCTGGCAGCTGGGGTGTTTTTGTTTTGTTTTGTTTTGCTTTGCTTTGCTCTGCTTTTCTAACACTGATCCAGTAAATATTTGCTGGGCCATTTGTACCATCTGCCATGCAAATGTTAGTCCAAGGAAGAATGGCAGACAGGGTGGAATATCTATGTTAAAGCTCCATTTAAAGTGGAACTGCTGGTGCCAGTGGCAGGAAACTGTGAGAACAAGGAAGTTAAGCAAGAAATACAGGGCAGAAAAGGACACAACCCCTGCAGCTTTTCTAGAGAATCATCTGTTTCCCCACACCTCTGACCAAAAGAGGGGCTCACACATTTCACATCTTTCTCTTTCCTCAAGATGCAGTGAATCTGGGAAACAAAGGACCTACTTTTGAGTGGCTTGGCACTAGGAGAAGACAAACTGTTTTGGCTCAATTATAAAACAGAGACTTTGCCCAACATCTGCAACTAAAGATACAAATTTGTGTGGCTCAAAACCACTTTGGTTTCTGTCTGCTGCTCCTGTGTGCTCAGGGGCTGCTGTCTGACTCAGAAGCTGGAGGAGGCATGATTTAGAGCCAAGTTGGGATCATCTTGGCATTTGAGAGTATTTTTTCAAAAAAAACACCATGAGATGCACTAATGTAGTGAAATGCCCGTGTTGACGCAGGCCAAAGAGGAGAACTTGTGATACTCTTATAAGTACCTGGGTTTTGATCCCCTCCTCAATTGTGTGAGTCAGCTCCTCATTTAATAGGAGAAAAACTCATCATGTTTCTGAATACTTTTCCTTTTAATGGAACCAGCTTCCTTTTGAGTTTCTTTGTTACCCACTGGATCATTTAGGATGAACTCTCTCAAAAAAATCTTAGAAAAGAGACAAGCAAATACACCTTCCTTTTGTTTGACCTGCGATACAGAGAAAGGGGAAAAGACCATGATATCGATTTTCAGATGACATGTACTTCACCACAGGTCAAGTCAGTGTACAGTAAAATGCATGGATCTGTGTAGCACAAAAGGAAACAATAAAAGGTGATTTCCTGGGCATCAACCACTCACTGTTAGTGTTGCTGCAGCTATACAAAACCCTGTGTAGTCCTGTTGCTTGACCTTCAATCCCTGTAACAATGATGCGTGGTTAGAAAAGCACCAAATTTCACTTTCTTCCATTGTAGCATTCTCCACTGGCATTTGTGATAGGAATGATTGCTGTCAGAGAAAATGAGGTGTCAGGATGCTTGGACAAAGCATCACAGACATCCACAGTCTTAGGAAATCACAGAAACAAACCAACAATGTCATGACCAGTGTACATTAGTGGAAGAATGATTGTTTCAACAGGGCGAAATAAAAACAACCCTCAAAACAGAGAGTCTTTCTCCTTTGGCAAAGTGATGAAATGATTAGCAGTGTTGTTCTTATTAGTGATTCCTGATAATATATTTCCAGCTAGTATCTGATGCATTTTTGCTATTTCTGGTCATTTTTCTTCACTGTGTCAAAACCAAAAGGTTTCCTTTCTGCAATAACATACAAAGTACCAACCTTCTAGCTCAGCTCAAGTCTGACGAGGGTTCATGGATAAAGGGACACCAGTGAGCTCTTTTGATGTTTCAGTAGAAAGTAAAACCAAAACCAACTAATCCTTCCTATTGGAAGAAAATACAGCAAATCAGAGTTTTGAAAGCCAGGGCTGAATGAACTTATTTGCTTTTATTGTATAAACAATAAAATTGTTTTCCATATGCTTGATTGCATTGGGTTGATAATTCTCATTTTGTATGCACATGACAGTGAGAGAGAGGTTTAATTTTTTCTTTCCCATCAATTGTCTCAGTGAATTTACTGATTCCCTCAAATCTGAAAAATACTAATTATACTGTCAGAAAGGAAATCAGGATGGCATTTCTTGCTTCCAGACTTCCTTTGCTGCCATGTAGGTTATGCTTGCCTGTGTTGGAATGGAGAGTGCTGTGTGCTGTATCAGTGACGGAGTTGCTGTTGTGGATTAGCAAAAAGACAGTGACGTGAATGAGTCTGAAACTGTCATCTTTTTATTGTTTCATGAGACAAAAGGTAATTTTTAACTCAGTCCCATGTGTCACTCACGTGTTCAGCATTCTCTGCAGCACCATCCATTTGCTGCTTTCACCCAGCCTGAGGACTGGGAAGCCCAACTCTGGCAAATGGAAAGCATACATTAAAAATAATGAACACTTGTTTTTCGGCGTTCCAGAGCAATTTTTTCAGTGATGTATATGTGTAGGCTTATTTATTTCAATTGAATTTTGTTTCTGTTGTTTGACCTTCATAATGGATACAGCAGCTATCAACCATTAATTGATTCATTATAGAAGTATTGATTAATCACAGAAGGTCAGTGCCCAGCTGATTCCAATTTTAATTCCAAATGGTACTTTTCACTATCCTGATTTACTGAGCTCGCACTATATTCTTTGTCTCTTGCTACGAGAGGGATGCATCTTCCTTTCCTCTCAAGCTGATTGACAGTCACTTTCAGGCAGGAGATAGCAGCTGCAGCAAACTCACATTCTTGTCTTCCTTGTTTGCCCCAAGTGAGATGAAACTATATAAAGGGAGTTCATTCTCCGAGATCACTAGAGCTGAGACTTGAGGCACTTGGTTCTCTTATGTGCCACAGGACTGCCAACCCTGACTTTTTCAGAGACAAAATTTCACATGCTTTTCTGAAAGGAATTTAAGTTTTGGAAAAATGAAACATATTTCTGAAAGTACTTGTGTAATGGCCAGATGTAGCAAAATTACTGTCATAAAGGCCATATTGCTATGTTACAATTTGCAGTGTCACTGCTACTGGGACACTACAGATGTATGCAGTGCTTAAAAGGGCCTGCATAATTTAGTAGCTCACATATATTTTATTTCTCAGAGCAATTGCCTGTTGCCTGGGGGAGAAGAGAAATTTACTATATTAAGCAATAAATATAATGTGTAATTGTGTTTAAATGTAAACTCATATTTTCATGTAATTTTTTTTTAACTGGTCACCTTGAAGGTAGTAGGTAATTGCAAATAATGGCTGGACATCAGGAGTGACTATGAAATTCTAAGGCATGCCTTGACATACAAAATCTCTTGGTTTGCCATGCCTGCACATGCCAGTTTTTAATTTCCTCACTCTTTTCAAATATCTAAGTTGGGCATGAACTGAACAACACATTATGTCAGTTGCAGACCCCCACAAGGTGACAAAGCATCAGAGCATTCAGCCATGTCAAAGAGAGATGTATGTCAGGGAAGACAGTGTCGTGAGGGTCAGGTGGGGTGTTTGGCTCTGTGCCTGTGCCACTTCTGCATGCTTGCTTTGCTTTTCAGACAGATGGGCCTCAGCACAGCTTTGTTTAGGACAGACTCCAACATTTATATTCTTCAGGTATGTTCTCACTCTCTGCAGCTGTCATCTTGGGGTTTGAGAAAAGTCACTACCATTACTCACAACGGGAGTAGCTGAGAGTGTGGCAAGGTTTCTTCTGTTCAGAGAGTACCTGCTATCCATCATCATCATCATGGAGTTTCTAGAGGTGTGCATGCTTGCTTTCTCTGGTTGGGCCATGCGTCAAAGCAATCTCTTGCCAACAGGGTAGAACTTTGGCTGAGTGCCAGCCCTGGACTTTTCCAAGAGCTGTGCTTTCAACACTGAAGGCAGAAAGAGAGAATTGCAAGACTTCTGGCTCAGTTCCTCTGGTGCGGGAAACTCAGGGTCTGGGACTGATGTGCCAGAACAGGATGGGGTTTTCCAGATGGCATGCCAAGGCAGAGAAAGGGGTAATTTGTACTATTTCTTCATGAAGTAAGTTACCTGAGTTAGGTTAAACAATAGTATTTCTCAGATTATTCTGTTTCCTGATACCAATCAAGTATAATTAATCTGTATATAAATATTATAATTATGATGGAAGATAAAGATACGTGAATTGCAACTGGCTTAATTTTTTTTTCTCTGAAAAATCTCTTGAGAAATAAGTTCTTTTTCTAGTGGTTGGTTTGCTTATTTTCTTGAAAGTCAATTTTCATTCATACCTCAGAAGATGGAGGAAGATGACTAAAACAATTTTTGGCATTTTTTTCTTTATTCAGTATTTTTGCCTTGATTGAATCTAGTCAGTGACCAAGCCACAGGTGACTCAAAGGATGACTGCATGGAAATAGATGCTGTTGCTGGGAGGAAGTGTTTCTGAAGGATGGGAACAGGAGCTTCATGTAAGTACAACTACTCTCATCCTGGTGTGTCTGAAGCTCTGGGCTTCAGTCTGATACATATTGCAACCTGCAAGGCAGATCTTTTAGCAGCTGATGGAATTCATTAGAGTACGACAATCATGACATTTGTATTGGCATCTGTCTAGCAGCAAATATTTTAGTTTCGTGCTAAGCATGATCAAGCCAAACAGAAATTGATTATAAACTCAAGTCAATATTTTGCTGGCAAAAGTAAAGTATTCAGTGAGAAAAAAGTGGCCACTTTTCAGCAAAACTTACTGTAATGTATTATTAATGCAAAGATGATCAGATAAAAACTGGAACTTGGCAAGCTGTCAAAAACTCAGAGTGAATCAAAAATTTATAAAACACTATTGAGTTAAAACAATCCTATTATAGATCCTAGCAATCATTTTTGCTGAAGCACGCTCCTTAGATTATTTTACTGTTGAGACATTAGTATACAAGGATTTAGAGCTTTGAAGCTTCCCCCTCTCTCTCTCATTTTCTCTCTTTTCTTTTTCAATGGCATAAAATTAAAAATGAAATTTACACAGTAAATTATTTAGCTTCAGTTCACATTTGGATTGAATAAGAACAATAGAGTTTAAAATAATGGCAGTACTTTTTCCTTTATGGATTGTATTTTGCTGACTTACATGAAAAATTACTGCTATTACATTCAAGCAGAATAAATTGCTTTATGAAATCTGTAAACTTAATTTGTTCATGCACTCAAGCACTAGCTGCAGACATGATGCTTTCAGGAAAGAAAATAACCCTGGTGAAATGCTTCTTCGTCTATGGATTTTTTTCTGCTTGCGAATGTTTTAAATTTTTATTATCTGTGTCATTCTTAAACATGAGATCCATTTTTCCCAAATGCTGGGCAGTGACGCTCAGTGGATACATTCTGAAATGGGTGCCTACAACTGTTCATATCTCTGAGCATCTGTCCCTTTTTGTATGGGGTTGTCTAGAGTGCCTACATCACTCTTGCATTTAAGCTTCATTTTTCCTGTAGATAGCTTAAAGCAAGGGATGTCTTGAAATATCAGCTCTTCTAGATTTCATCTTTGTCTTTCTCACTTAGGAGTAGGCAATTTTTGTTCTCTAAAAGTAAGGTCAGCCCTGAAGGTTTGTTAATTTAAAGCAATGTAGTTCTGAAATAAGGATAAAACTCTTTCTATCTTGACTCAGGTATCTCAGAGCAGAAGGTGCGCTTACCAGCAGGTCCTGTCAGTCATAGATACTGCAAGATAACTGCCATAAATGCATTGAAGGGGTAAGGTGTTATATGCAGTTTTGTCTGCTGGGTTTTGGTCAGACTGCCAGCTCTTTCAATTTGTATTCATAAATTAATTTTCTAAGTGATAAAGTAATAATTGCATATTACCTATTATAAAAGTAATAATATGCTTTCTGATAATTGACTTTCAGCATAGGAGAAAAGGTGTTTAGAAGGGACCTGGAAGATCTTTCTTTTAAGCAGCGTATATCTGAAAACCAAGGCACACCATCCCGGGAGAGCGCTGGCAGGCACAGGTAAGGCTTGTCTGCGGGGTGAAGCACAATTCCCAGACAAAATGCAGGAAGCCACCTCGGCATGATGCTGCTACTGAGCTGATGTGCCAGCTTCCCCAGCTGGCTGGGGAGCCATCCTCAGCACCACACTAACCACGGGCTCCCAGCATCCCACCCTGGGTTAACACAGAGGCTGCAGGCTCAGCCTGCAAACAGGGCTCACCAGGATTTGCCCGCCTCCCACTGTGCAGAATAGTTGTGTTCTCACTTTAGCAGTGTGGGGAAAATGAAGACTCTTTGTAGATATTTGAATTATTGATAATCTTAAACTGAAATAGATTAAGCTTTTCTTCATTTACAAGCACACCTGAAATCTGAATGCCAGAGCAGCTTTCGTCTGCTCAGAGACATAATGTAATGAAATCACAGTTGATACCATGACCCATGAATTGTTATTTTTAACTTGACATTTCTTTCACGTCACTGCAGATGTTGTGAGGAATAGAAAATAAATGAAATTACTGGGTTCTTTCTTTTGAACTAACAGTCTATTGTCAGGTTTATCATGTTACAATGGTAACAGCAATTGCCTTAAGTGATTTTTAATGGATAACAGTACACATCAAGTTATGATCTTGTCAGATGTGAAAACTAACCAGGGTTAAGTTTCATCAATATTTGAATAGAAAACTGAAGAAATTCCTGAGGGCTAAAGAAGGCTTTGAGAACAACAGTTTATTAGGAAAAGATAAAAACAACAGGAAAACATATTGTTGCTAATTAAAATTAATTGACCATACTGTTTTCAAAAAAATTAATGTAACTGCGGCTGTTTATGCAAAATAGGGATGATGAATTTGTAATTAAGAAGAACAGAAATTTTATAAACACAGTCACAATTACTTCATTTACATGTATATACATGTGTGTGTGTATGTGTGTATATAT
This sequence comes from Rhagologus leucostigma, assembly GCA_013397725.1. Lineage (NCBI taxonomy): Eukaryota > Metazoa > Chordata > Aves > Passeriformes > Rhagologus > Rhagologus leucostigma. Next base: position 2,280,143 of record VZTD01001533.1, read on the forward strand.
ACACACACACACGATCAGCTTCATATTCTCCAGCCTGATATTTGTCAGGTGAAAATGCCACATTGCAACTATACACATACACAAGCAGAGGCGAGTTCTGCTGTTTTGACATTACATAGGATCTAACATATAACCAGTAGTTTAAGATCAATAATATAAAATTTTACTATGAGTCCCAAAACCAGTTGCTTCCTGGCTCCCATTATGCTAGAATCTGGCAAACATAAAAAAGAAACTATCCCTAGCTTTCCCAGTCAGACAGAGCAAAGGGGACTGGAAATATACCATGGAAACAAAGAGAGGAGTAGTTGACTTCCACTAATTTAAATTAATTACAATTTTACCCATTTTAACTATGCTGAATAAGGGCAAGAGGGTAAGAGCAGCCACAAAGGAGAAGAGAAAAAGACTTAATGCATGACATTTTAAGATACCTAACTTTAGGTGGCTACATGTGTGTCTTCATCTGCTCTGGATGTCTAAGCTTCTACTGTGTTCAGTGGATATTTAGCTGAGACAAGAGAATTAAAAGAGCCATTCAGCTCATATACCAAGAGGTTTATCAGCCAGTTTGCTCCCAGAGACAGTGCTAAGGGTGTGGAAAGGAACCTGATCCTGCACTATAAGGGACCTATTCATTGGGTAAACCATTTTACAGAATACTGTAATCACCTTCCTATCTGAATGCATTGCTTTGTAACATTCAGTGCTCTTTTTAAATGAATTCTTAGTTGAGGCAGTGTGTGTGTGAGGTAAAATCTATGGCATGGCTTTGGGATCACAGGCTTTCCACTTCCTCTGTGAGATGAAAGAGATACAGCTCAGCAACACAAATCTTCCCCAGCCTTTTCACAGCACAGCTGTGAATTTCTGATTTGAGTGTAACTTTTCATATCTATTTTCATATTTATGATTTGACCTTTATTTTGTCTTATTGGAACTTCTCACTTGAATGGCACTCCACACATGTAAACTTAAACAGTTATCTTTTATTCAGGCTTTCAAAAACACCCTTTGCTCTCAGCATCTGAACTCGGCACCCGTGCTGATCGAGTGAGCAGAAAACAATCTCCTGGAGTAATTTTAAGAGGTTTTCTCTAAATGGTGTTGCACCAGTTACCTAATGATGCATGAAAATGACATAAAACTGGAAATGCTCTTACCAGTGTTTCTGTGTAATCACAACATTAGAATGTCAGATCTTTGGGTTTGAACTTTTTCAGTGGCGTAGTATAGTTCACTTGTATCACTTGATGCTCAGATGTGAGCTATCTCCCTTCTGCATAGTGGGTGGCTTTAAAGCCACGGCGAGACTGTAGCTGGTGACTTTCTCAGATGTTGTTTCAGGATCAAGAATAAGACTTTTATCGAGCAGAAGAGTAGTTGCGTGGCCAGGGCTATCTTCTAACATCTGAAGTTAATCTCGTTTCTCTCCATTTTCTACCCATACTGCAGATAAAGTGGATTTTTCCACAAATGCTGTTTCCACTCAAGGATACCACCAGCCATGCCATTATCTCCAAGTTCCTAGAAGTGTGTTGTAGTTTCTTGAATGATCATGCTGGGCTTGCTCTCTGCTTCCCCACTCTGCTCCCATCTGTGCTACTTTGCTGTTATCTGTGGCTCTGGGCTGTAGAAGGAGCATGCCATGGGACTTATGAGAAGAGCTTTCGGCTTATTACCATCTCAGCCAGTAAAGCATTTGATTCCAGAGGGACATGTCAGCAAACCTCAAGGAAGATCTTGTCTGTGTTAATATCTTTTCGGCTATTAATAATGTTGACCAGCCCATAAAACTATTATTAATAAGAACTACCAGCTGCATCTCAAGCCATGGTACTTTAAAAAACTTAAAAATTCCTCCAACGTGTGTGGTGGCCCATTACCTCAAATAAGCTCATCACAAATACAGTGTTTGGTGACTACTACATCAGTGTGATTCACTACAGTGCTGGGTAATGTGTTGCTTACTTTTGTTAGTTTCAAAAGAACAGCTGTAATAATCAATCATCAGCAGGTGGTGGTTTCCTCCATATTCAAATACATCAATTGCCAGTTGCTCTCAAGCTCTGCTGGGTGCATCACAAATGGTCATAGCCTCCCAGCGTTTCTGTGTCTGGTGCTTTGCACAGTGGCAATGATTTCTGACCATTTTTACTCTCTGTGCATTCATGTCAGCCCAATAAGGTCTACTTGTTGCCCAGTCTTTTGCATAACGTCAACTGAGGTGTCCTCATGAATCTTTTCTGGCTCTTGGTGCATTTTAATTGGAGTCTCTGTCTTCCCCTCTTTCTGCACTTGCTCTTTCTCTCAGTCACCTCTGGGGTTTTTTCCATTCTAAAAGTCTCTGGTAGTCAAGGGAACTAGTTTCTGTGCAGCCCAGTATGAGCCTATTATTTCTTTTAAAGGACTCACTGCATTGTCACTCAGTTTCTCCGTTTTCCAGCTCCCGTGTTTTGCAGATCTGGTAACCACTACAGCAGTGTGTGAGTGCGTGTGTGTGCTTGTTCTTTCAAATACTTTTCTTTGGCTTTTTGCTTCATTTTGTTCCATTCTGCATTTTGGGCTTCTTTGAAATTAGTCAGTTTTTTATTTCACGTTTGAGGTGTATTTTTGTAATTATAACACTGAGCATGGAAGTCACTGTGGCACAAAAGACAAAGTTTTGTCAAGAATCTCCCTTTATTCACATTACATAAGAGCAGCCAGACCAAGTTGAGAAAAAGGCCTATCACGCCCAATTGCTGACAGCAGATGCCAAAGGATGAGTTTGAAAAGCTGTTGACCAACTATGATAATAGTAAAATATTCTCCAAGCATTCTACACGTTGCAGGTCAGAGGTTTCATAAACCAATACATTGGGGATTTTGGTTATATTATTTATTTATTTTGCAATTCATTACCCTCAAAAAAAATGTATCCTCTTCATTGGACAGGTTGTATTTTGAATCTCTGGAAGCACTTATGTAAACCCCCAGCAATGTGAAGCAAGAATTTCCACAGCTGAAGTATAAGCTGTGTGAAGAACAACTTACTTTAATATTGGTTTTATGAACATACCATCCCTGAATGCCTATTGATGCTTTCTTGTTCTTGTAGAGGAATAGACTGCAAAGTCTTTCTGAAATGGTCTAACCCTGAAAATTTCATAATTTTCTGCCTCTCTCAATCATTGCTTTTCAAAGCATAGTGTTGTTTTCCCGTTTGATCTGTGTTCTTTTCATTATAGTTCTTTATGCCGGCAATTTGGTTTTTTGATCATAACTCCTACTTGCTAGGATTTTCAAGGAATTCTCTACTTATCCACTAGAAGCCTAGGATTTTGGTCCTGAAGGGTGATATCAGACAAAATTGCCCAATTTTGTTGTAGAATTTTTTCCTCATTGTACGTTTCTCTCCATTGAGTTATGATGCCCAGTCATTCAGCTTTAAGAGACCCTTATACTTTTTTCCACTCCTGATCTTCAACTTTCCGACCATGAACAACCCAGTATTCTCAGTAAACTTTGCCACTTCACTGTCCACACTCTGTTTCACAGCATTTTAAGAGTATGTTAAACAGCATGAGTTCCAGCATGGCCCCTGTAGGACTCCACTGGTGACCTCCCTCCACTGTGAAGATTGACCACTTACTCTTATCCTTTCTTTCAATTGTCTAATCAGTTATTTATTCATGTAATAACGTTTTATCCCACAGCCATTTAGATACTTCAGGAAATTTTGTGGAAGAACCTTGCTGACTGACTTTTGGAAATCCATATAGACTGTATCAGACAGATCGCTTTTATCCACATGAATTAAATAGGCAGTTTCTAAAGTGTGAATAATCTGACCTATTTTCCAGTCACCTACATTAGGATAAAAAGAAGCTACCCTTCGAGTGCTTATTCACTCCATTGACTTGAGAGGGACTCTACACATACAACCACTGGCTTCAGTGAACTTTCCACTAGACACCACAGGTACCCTGCCTTTACGTACAAAATGTATAAGGAAATATGTCTACAACTTCCTGTCCCACAGATCATTTATCCCATAGAATCCCATAGTTACTGTCCCATAGAATTAACCTCTTCTCTCCTAGACCAGTTTTCTGAAATAGCTTTTGCTGCAAGACCAATTTTCTGAAATAGCTGTTGCTTCATATTCCATCCATTTGTTCCATCTTTTTTGTCATTTTTCTGATGCTATGCATTAATTTCCTTTGAATGCTTACCTAAATGGAGAATTCCAAGGAAGTGTCATGGTTTAACTCCATCATCAACCGTGCCCCACACAGCCACTCACTCCCGGTGCCACTCCAGTGAGATGGCGGAGAGAATAGGAAGGGTGTAGCAAAAAAATCATGGGTTGGGATAAAGATGGGTTAATAGGTAAAGCAAAAGCTGGGTGTGCAAGAAAAACAAAACAAGAATTTTTTTTACTACTTCCCGTGGGCAGGCAGGTGTTCAGCCATCTCCAGGAAAGCAGGACTCTATCACTTGGGAAGACAGAATCATAGAATATTCTGAGTTGGAAGGGACTCTCCAGGACCCCTGAGTCCAGCTCTTAAGTGAATGGCCCATACAGGGATCAAACCCACAACCTTGGTGTTACTAGCACCAGGCTCTAACCAACACCATCATCCCTCCTTCCTCCTCCCAAATTTATGTACTGAGCATGGCACCATATGGTCTCGAATGTCCCTTTAGTCAGTGTGGTCAGCTGTTCTAGCTGTGTCCCTTCCAAAATTCTTGAACATCCCCAGCCTCCTCTCTGGGGTATTGCAAGAAGCAGAGAAGACCTCGGCTCTATGCAAGTGCTGCTCAGCAGTAACTAAAACATCTTTCTATTATCAGCACTGGTTTCAGCACAAGTCTAAAACAGCCCCATACCAGGTACTATGAGGAAAATTAACTCTACCCCAGCCAAAACCATCACAGCAGAACAGGGAAAACTACTGGAGAGATGCTAATAGGACTTTCAAAGGCTGAATTCACTCTTATCAGCTCACATCCATATACCTGGGCACAGAAGAAGACGCAGAATCCCAAGACACTTCCTTTATGCCTTCAAGGGTTCCCATCTGGCACCTTGTCACACAATGTTGTCTGAACACATGCACTTTCCATTACTTAATGTTTATTTTGAAAACTGTGGAGCTTGGTTTTGCACTATATTTTTGGTTTCTTTAGCTTGTGTTTTTTCACATAGACTAATTTTCTTTCAGATTGACCATTTTCCACAAATGAAAAGGTACAGATTCACATGGTCAATAACTTGCTTAAATATTTCATCTGCTCATACAAATTGAGAGACATATTGATGTATTTGTCAGATATTCTTATTGTAATGGAGAAATAACCATTTATTTAATTCATCATATTACTCTAACAACCTACTACATGCAATTTGACCTTATGAATATGTTTTCTGTAGAAGAATGAGAGTTTCTTTATTCAAAGGTTGCAAACAGGCTTTTAGAATTAACCCAATCAGTTTTCCCTTATGTTAAAGATATGAATTATCAGAACTCAGATAGATTTAATATCTCTGTCTGTTTCATCTTAGCTTAGTAATCCAGATTTATGTTACTGTTTGGTTGGCTGCATTTCTACTGATAAAAATTGGTGTGGGATAGCTTCTTTGTCCTTCTGGTTCACTGTCTTTGGTGACTTTGGTTTTCCTAAGAGTGCCTGCTTATTTATATTTTCTTTTCCTTAATCTGCTGAGTTTATTATTTAATATGATTAATTCTAAAATATTTTCTTCTGTTTCTCAGATCATATAGTAGCACCTATTTCAAAAGCTTACTGGCGGTTTGCGATTAGAAAATTTTAGTCTGAATGAGCTTAAAGTCTTACATATTATTCTTGGGCAACCACTATAGCTGTCTTTCTTGATTTAGACTAAACGCCTATAATTCTACAGCTAATTAAATTAAATCTTTCAATGCTCTATCTCTAGACTTAACTATCAGACCACTTTAGAAATATGAATATTTTAGGGGGTTAAAATTAGATGATTTATAGTAATGTATCTGGGGATTTTATTATGCCTTCTTTGAAATACATAACATTATTTAATTCCAGATTAATATGTCTAGCAGCAAGTCCCTCAGTATTTCTGACTTATTCTATAAGCTCTTGTTCTACCATTTGGCTACTGTTACCTTTGCCCATGCTTCCAGACCAGACCCATCAAATATCACTCATTTTTGGCCTCAGCCCTGCTCTCTTTCACAGTGATATTTGTCCCTCTCATGTTTGAATTAAAGTGTTGAGCCTCTTTTCTGCTTTTGAGCCTCATCAGTGGCTGTGGAGCCCAGGTCTTCTACTGAGGCATGCCTGGCATGGGGGCCTCCTTGCTGAAACAGCCATCGATGCAGGCCACCAGCATCCAGCAGGAGGACCCTTTCTTTGTCAGGGTCATCCCTGTGGCTACTACCTGGAGTACCTGTCACTTTCTACTGTTTCCCGAATGCACAGGACATGATGCAAAGTGCCACCACACTGCCCCAGCCTAAGAAGGTGGTTCCCCAGGGCAGGAACAGCTCACACTAATGAGAGGGTCACATAGGGATAGATGTGTACAAACACAGCTCATCACATCCAATTTCTGCTTTTTTGACAAAGTAGGCAAAGGCTGGAAGACATGGAGGCTGGTTGCGGCCAAGTGTGTCATGGCAGATGCAGAGTCCTGGAAAGACGGACTTATTTCTTCTCTGTTCTGCAGGAAGGGTATGGCAGACTGGGGAGGTAAACCCAGATCTCCCAAACGCCCAAGAGTGCCTTAGCTGTAAGACTGAATGTCTTCACTGTGGTGATGAACTGCTTTTCAGATGAGTTGCAAAGCAGTTAGCTTGCTCCTCTGCAGTCATTAAAGATCCCAAGATTGCTTTTCATGAGCTTCCAGTAGTGTTACTTAACAAGAGCATGCTGGCTGCAGTCCAGCCTGGCTTCCTGTGGACCACATCTCTAGACTTCCGTCATTTCAGCTGTATAACGTAAATCATCTCGACTCAGCACTGCTGATGTTGCTTAAGAGTTACAAAAGCTTGCTCTGTAGCCACCGTAACGCCATGAAGTTTTATATAAATGCTGTATGAAAGTTATAGTCTGTCTGTGTTTCCTGCGTTTCTTTCATTCTTTTCACTGTCATTATCGTTGTAGTGAATGCTCATACATAATGACATGGACTAAGGAATGCTGTGAAATGCCAGTCTTTTGCCCTGGACTTGAAACTGATTATATACACAGATGTCAAGGTCATGTTTCAATAACACGTATTTTGGAAAGTCTGCACACAGACAGAAAGGGATGAATAATTGTGATTGTTTTTCTGACCCTCAGGCAGAGTCCTTAAAAATTTCTGAGCACCTCTTGAGAATTTTCTCTTAGTTTTCATGTTAAAGAAGCCATAAAGTCTGAATTAATGTCTCTTTTCTGCTCGGTGGTCCTCTCCAGACAAGTCATACCAGTGTTAATGAAACACTGTAGATGTTACTGTGGATTTAATCCTGGCGCATTCATATCCAGTAGTTCTGTTGTGAAGTTTCCTAGGTTTGACTGGCCAGTCTAATCACGAGATAAAGTTCCATGTAGTCAATGGCCTTCAATTTTCTATTCTTTGCTACTGGGGCAAGGCTGTGTTTTCAACACTGCTCTTCCTTAGGGGGATAGTGCAGGAAACAAAACCCAGCACAGGTTACAGCCCTCTTGCCTGCAACCCACACCAGGCACACCTTAGGCCAGCATCAACCAGTTGACTGCAACACGCATTCCAACCCCAGAAACTGCTGTCCGCTTTGCCTTTGTTTGTAGCTTTGTTTTTAAAGTACATCATGGCCATTTTAACAGCCATCTGACTGTTTTATGTATTCTGCTCTTAAGCACCAGGAAGATATTCATCAGCCCTCTTCAGAAGCTTTGCCCGTATTCCGTGCAGAGACTTTTGCCTTCCTCTGCTTAAAATAGCACTCAGGTTTAACTTGAGTTTCCTCCATGGATTTTTCTCCCATTCTATTTTTATGCACTGATTTCAAAGCCAGAATAGTTCTTTTTCAGATATGCAAAAAATTCTCAAAGCACAAGACCATCAGTAGACTTCTGTTGCTTGCTTTCTTTTCAGTTAAGACTGTATAGTATGTCAACACCAGCCTTGGCTGTAAAGCCCTGGGTATGGTAAAATGGTTTAGATTACCTAATTTTATTGCCTTCATTCATCATTCATAATCCATAATAGCATTTCTATATGATATGACTGCACTAACATCTCAGACTTGATTAGAATATTAATTTTTTTCTCAGAGTTATTTCTTTCTTGGGACAAAGATTTTGAAACTTTTCTGCATAAGAAGTGGTTAGGTTTTTTTTCTTATTATCCTATTCCAAAAGTATTTCTTACATTAGCTAGAAGTGGGAATTAGTATTTGATACCGCTCAATAGGTCTTTTAACTTTCTAAAACTCAGACAAAGATGCCATGGCACTGTCAGTTTGCCTTTTTCTTACACATCCTCAAAAATATCCATTTCTAAAAATATCCATTTCTGTCAAATGAAATCCAACATTTGTTATATATACTCACAGGAATGTAGTCTAGAAATTGCAATATATAACCAACTTGAGAAAATTAAGTTGATAAGTACTACCACTAGATTATCAAAGCTTGACTTAAAAAAAAGTCACTAAAAAGAAAGGCCCAGAAAACCAAAATGTTAATTCCGCTTGTCACTTTCCTGTGTTATTGGCAGATGCCCCTGGCAATTCTGCTTTCTCTGTCTCAGATAGTGAAATTATTACCCTAGAGCACGCTGTCAGAAGAGCTCTCAGGGCTTGGAAAAACTCCAGGGCAGCAGACATGTTTAATAGGGATGCGGGATGACTAGGGCAAGGATTTCCAAGTCTCTCCACCTGCAGTTCTCTTTTATTGGAAACCTGAACATTTGGGTGCATGTTTCAATTTCAGTACTTTTTCCGAGTGGCTGAAGGGGGTAACAAGCAGTTCAGGGCAGTTGGCACATGCAGCTCTGTCTGTCCTTTTGTGCCGTTTGTCCTCTCAGCAGAACAAGCCACGCTAAAAGCCAAGAATGAGCATTGGCCCTTGTGCCAAGTAATGGCAAAGACTTACTCCTAACACCATATTTCTTCCATCCGCTTTTTTTCCTCTGTCCTTCCAGAGAATATGGTTCTGCTTTCTTCAATCCATGTCCAGTAATTTGTGATGACACTGGATACCACGGTGCAGGGGAGCGAGCGTGACCCTACCGCAGGACTCTGGCTCCTGCCTAGCAACAGCATCCACTGGCTTGCTCTTCATATGCTCTCCCTCCCCTTGCTGGAAGAACAAATGTTAATATTCTTCACATGTGGCTCCAGAAACTGAATAATAGGAGCTGACCTGACCATAAATGCCAGGATCACAAAGTCTCAGGAGTTTAGTGGCTAGCATAATGCATCATTACGCTGGTGAACCAAACTCCTTGCTTGCTGTTTGCAGCCACATTAAATATGAATAAGAGAACTAAACAAACCACTGAAAAATAGTCTAATTAAATTGTGCAGTGAGATAGGCCCCCTTTTAGTGCTTTTAATTCCCTATGAAATAAAAATAAGAGCATATTCTTGTTCCTTCTTTTTTGTGACATTTGTTTCCACACAGAAAGGCTAAAAGCAGCTGGTGTTGGCTTGCTGTTAACAAAGGACTTTCGCCTGTGAATTTGCCTGCGAATAACTTTTGCAGGGTTAAGCAAAGCATCTGCAGGACCAAAACAAGACTTAAAGCAACAGTGAGTATAATCAAACTTCATTTGTGTGCCCACTGATCTCTGCTGCAGAATAATCCCTCCTGCCTGGAAAGGTCCTTTGCTCTCTGGCCTGGAAAAGGAGGGGAGACAGGGGCACAGAAGACGCAGCAAGGCACAGCATGGCATGCTGCCACCGTTCCAGCGCCTCTTCTCCGTCCAGGCTGAAGACTATGCTCAGCTGTAAGCACGTCCTTTGGGAGTCAGCATTACTACTCACAGGCTGAAAGATAAGTGGGTGCCTAAGTGCTGTGTAAGCCAAGGTCTAATTGGGAGCTTTTGTATCTCTTCCATACGAAGCATTTCCTTCACACGTTTTACAAAAGTTAAAAGTGAAACACTCCATAAGCAGCACTTACAGTCTTTTACTTTTCAGTGCTCCTTCTCACTTGAAGGATCCATAAAACAACTTTCTTTAGGTCTACTCATCCGCACTTGTCCCTAAAGGAGAAGAACCTATTAAATTTTTTATGATGTGTAAACAAGTACATTTCCTTTAAAAATGACAGTGTTTTCACAAACAATGCCCCAGTCCCTGGATTTAGCTCCAGAGAGGTATTTCATGGAAAACACCTTCCAGTCACTCTGCTTCTGATTACCGTGGCAGATCTGAAATGTGGCCACTTGCCACATAGGCCTCAAAGCACTTGTAATATCCCCCTTCTCCCAAATCAAATGCATTTGGATTTTTTTGCCTCATAGAATCCAGGAGCTTTTTTTTGGGTGAGAAAAAACACGTATTCTGGAAAATGAGCAGCTGAATATTTCCCTGTGGATTCGGGTTGATAAATATTAAAGGATGGCAGCGGTTCTTATTTGCAGAGAAGAAAAAAGACACTACTTCGATCTCCTGAGCCATACTGGAAAGTTTATTTTATTTAGCAAAGATGAAAATTGCGCTGGAGATGTCAACACTTTGATAGCCCTGAAGCATTTTGGCACCCTGTGATCCCAGGAACTGAATCAAGAAAGACTGCCCCATTGCTGTGCTCTCTGCCTGTCCTAACAGGTGTATCGGGGAACGTTTGCCAAAAAGGCAGAGAATGGTGCATTTCTGATGAGCCAGTGGATGCCATTTGGCCAGAAAAGTAGCTGGATGATAATAACATGTAAAAACACAAGCAAAACATAACCTTGTGTGAATGTCTGAATGCTGTCTTTTTCCTGCACTCTGCAGCCTCTAAAAGATTTTAGAATTAGGCAATATATTTTAATTCACATCAACAACCATTTTTCAGAAAAGAACGCAGTCTAGGACCTGCTGATCACTTATCACATAATGTGAAATAGTCCATGAACACCCAACCCAAATCCCTCTTTTGGTCTTTAATCAAAATATACAATATTTTGAAATTCTCTAGCGACAGTGTTTCTAAAAATGGACTACTTAGGTTATCAGCACAGAATATTCTGTTAACCTTTTCAAGTGTTTGCAAATGACAAAATTGTTCCCATTGTAATTAATGGCATTACATTGAGGAATATTGGGGAAACATACCCAAAGGGTCTGACAATAATTTTGTTACTAATATATTCCCCTGGTCTGCCTTTGAACCCTGTCATTCCTCGCCTTGCAGCTGTGTTTAATGAGTGGTGAGATTATTCAAATGAGCACACAGCAGAACATTGTTTTCTTAGCTCGTAGGTCTTGAGAAGACATCTCCTGCCACAGTCAGCAGGTAAAACCTACGTCACAACCTTAGAATTGAATTCGATGTTGTGCTTGCGGGCTTGTAAGTACCTCTGTACCCTATAAATATAATTGTGCTTGGTTGTGATGGGGCTGATCTCTACTTACAGCAGCTGCCAATGAGCCAGCAATAAAACAAAGGAAGAAACAGCTCAGCTTGTCACCGATAAGTAAGAAGCCAAATGTGACTGTGCTTATGCCATGGCATACAGGCTTCTGCAAGTACTTTGCAAAGAGAGTTTACAGGACACTTAGACAGAGCAGATTTGTATATGGGAGACTGTTGCTATCTGTTATTTTCCATTCTTAACCACTGGGTTTTGTCACTGAGAGAGAAAAGGGAGACAGAAAGAAATTCAATTCTGTCCGAAGATAGATTGTGAGAGACGTTTTCCAGCACGGAGCAAAATTAATAAGGTCCAATTTAAAACTGATAAATAGTCAATTCAGTATGGTGGGATTAAGAATTTTTCCTAAGGAATTTACAGAGAGATAAGCATCTCATGAATAAATAAATTCAGCTGCAGCGCACAACATATTTATTGATTCACAAGCCATTTGTTTGAGAGTTTGCCCCTGAGGAGCAGAAGGTACCCTATTATTATTGATAATATAAGAGTTACAGTTATACTCAGAAATGACAAACTGTATTTAAATGATATCTTGGGGTTAGAACAAGAACCCACCAAAGCCAGGAAATTCAAAGTTAAGTCTGACACTATGTCAGACTGCATGGTGTCAGGAAAAATGACAGTCGTGTCTTTGCATATCTTGGCTTCTGTGGTTTATATCTCAATTTTAATGGCATAGAAGTGATATCATTTCCTTCTAAATTCATTTTTTGTTTTACTTTGTCATAAATAAAACAGAGCAGTGCAGGACTGAATATGGAAAGAGGCCACAGCAGCTCTCCTGAGGTAATACCTGTCTGTAATAGAAAGGACTCTTTACCACTTGTCTAAAGACCTACTTTCTAAACTGATTATTATTTATTAGTTGCATGTTTTCCTGGTTAAACAATTTACTGATAGCTTTCACAGGCAGATACAAGGACAAAATATCTGGTCAAGAAGCTTGTAGAGAGGACAAGTAATAGAAAAAGAAAGCTTGTAGGGAGACCCAGCAAATTCATGTGAGTGTGGCTCTGAGTGGTGCTGACTCTTAGGGCTTTTTCGAAGAGAGAAGATTCTTTTTCAGTTATCCTTTTTTCTAGCATCTTCTGGAGGAAAATATCTTGAAAATAACATTCATGTTACTTCACATCATCCTCTAGCTTGAACAGTGGCTGCTGGTATTCCTATGTCCAGTTTGCTGCTGTATAAAGTCAAGGCAGCTAAACTGGTTCATAGTGACTGTCTTCACCAGGGAGGACATACACTCACCTGGTGGGAGTTTTAGGGGAGATATTTCAAGAGACCTTTGATGTTTTCATACTCCACATCCTTGGAGGAACAGGAGGATCTCCTATTTGTACACTAGCTAGTGGTGCCGTACATGTAATTTCCTCATGGGTGGAAAAGCTTTAACTAAAACCACGCTTTCGTAGGTAGAGGAAAACCCACACTTGCCTTTACTGTGCCCTGGGAGGCAATTCATGAAGCTTAAATTATTGTTGGTAGAAGTAAACTATGTTTCTAATCCTCTTTATTTGTGTTCTCTGAAGGGGTATCCCAGGTTACACAAACTCTTACCCTTCCATACGTCAACTTCTGGCTCCAAATGGGAAACCTAGAGCTGTTTACATGGTGAATTTGTTGTGTGTTGCAGAGGACAACGCATCTGTTCACCATTGGCAGGATTATATTTACAGATCTATGTATTCATAGAAATTACACTCCAGGTTAACTTCCATGCAGCAAGTTGGGAATGCATACACTTTAGGAAGGGCAATTCAGGAATTCTGTACTATTTAACAGGCTGACATAAGAAGTGTCTGATAGGCTGTTTCTCAGGTGTGTGGTAAATTGACAACCTAGACCCTTTCTTTACATATCTCAGTGCAGCAAAAGATGTAAGATAGAAAAGATGTAAGGTAGATGCCCGGGTGAGGATCCTCTGTTTGAACATGGGGCTTGAGAACTATATTTCCTTCAAAGGTATCCCAGGAGAGGTTTGTCTCACAGGTAGCAACTCTTCTGAGATATTTGTGCTGAAAAAAATCCATCATAGTAATGTATTTTTTTAAGGATTGAAAAAATAAAGCCACAGATGTGATGAATTTCAGACAGACATTAATAGCTTGAACTTGGCTAAGTTCAAACTGACCGAAATTCTCACAAAAAAAAAAGAATAAAAATCTAGTGCAGGTGAGATCTGTTTGATTTGTTTATTGGAAGCAGGGTGGAAGATAGTATTCTTTGAGGACAATTTTACGCGTAATTCCTGTTCTCCTAGATTTGGTCAGCATTTCAGCATGCGACTAATAGCTAAGCTCATAGAGAGGGCCTGCCTTTTTTTTTATCCCTGATACCCTTACAGTTGTAATCATGCATCTTGTCAGTTGTTATAAAGACAAATGTTCTCCATTGCTGTACTGTCAGCGCATTTCAGTACAAGCAGAACGGTAGCACAGCACACCTGTTAGATGTGTGGAATATACAATTTGTCTTGTCATAGCAGCAGAATCAGGTATACCTTGAGACAACAGGGTCTTCGGTGCAGGGAAAATTCGGGTCTGCTCTTTGCACTGCCGTTGACTGTTCTGCTGCCATCTGCGCACTTCCACAAGGCTCTTTTAATGAGTTAGGAAATAGGGACCGAGTTTCTCCATGAAACAGCTGCTTTTAGTATGCAGGAAAAACCCTTGCCTCTTTCCTTGAAACGCATCATATAGAGAACCGCTGAGCTATACATTCATTATTAAATACACACGGTGTGACTTGAAGGCAGAAGTTCATGATCATGACCTTTCTTCCTTTATTATATTCAGCTTTTGAAGAAGCAGATGGAGTTTAGCTTAACAGTTAACATCAATTGCCATATGGAACAAAACACAGCTGATTATTATATTAACACCAATTTTAATATGTTTCATCATGTTATTGCGGCTTCAGTTGCCATGCTATTCTGTTCAGTATATTCATTCGAGAAATTTAATGTTGTATCTTACAAATGGAGATCCTATTACAAACATATGGTGTATAAATAGATTTTGCCACCTGGTGACTGTTAAAAATCTGTGAGGGAGAGATTGCTGTAGTGTTAACTCCTCCCTGCTGGAAGTCACTTTTCCAATTGCAGACATTTTAAAGAAACAGTGAGAGGTGAAAACTCTTGATTTGCTGCTGTGACAAAGGGTTAATTGTGCTAATTGCATTGTAATACCTGCTCAGTTTAAAGTGTTTGCCTGTTGTGATTGTCTTGGGAGTCAAATTGTTTTTAAATTGGTTTGTCACTTGAATGCATTTGGAACTTTGTGATTAGGGCTGTGGAAACAGAGATAATGTTTAAGTTACATAACAGTTCCTTCCATAATCAATCACTGTCTCATTTTAGATCTACCTAAGAAGGTTCCTGTATGCATGAGAATACGCCGATTGAAGTAATGGATGAGGTAAGCTAGCTGCTTGCTGGCTGTGAACATTTGCATTTCTTTCCACCAGTGAGTGCTGCACAGAATATTTGTGGGCTTTCTGCTTTCTAGAGTTACACCCATGACCTCCATGAGTCACGGTACACCATGAAAAAGACAGATTAAAAAAACCCCTCTCCTAATTCTTAAAAATGTTTGCTTAGTTGTGTTGCTCTTGTCTGCTCTTACAAATGAGGAAATAAGGCGGCAGACCCTATTCACTGACCACTCAAGTCAAGATGAACTTTTGTGGGCCGTGCACCAGGCTAGGGCATCTGGCAATCTGCTAGGGTGGAGGGGAGCTTTGTTACTCGCGGAAACCTTTTCAGCTCTGCCTGGCAGAAAGTACCTACAAATACAAGTCCTGTGGGCTTTTTCTGTGTTCATAGACTGGCAAAGGTATTGAAATGTATATATGAGCTAGTAAGAAAGGGATGAGGCTACTAGAAAGAATATCTAATTAATGGGTTGAGTTTTAAGGATGAGGCTCCAATGGTAATTGGTGATCTCAGGAAAGGTAGCAGTACCTATGCTCTGTAATGACCTGAGGACCATAAATGCTGAGGATAGATGGGTAGACATGATAGGAATACAGTTACTTCAACAGTTTTACAGGGGGCAAGTAAAGGGCAAGTAATTCCCTAGGGACAAAACTGATAAAAGGCATCAGGGTAGATTGATGGAAAGAACAAGAAATGGGTTAGCTGAAATTTATTGCAGACCTGGGCAGTGTTTGCTGTGGATAGAGTGGAAATATGAAAGAGAATTGAGTGGTAGTAACAGCCAAAGTGGAAGCAGCTAATGGGGAAACGAGACTGAAGAGGTGATTCAGATACTGAACGGAGGAATATGTATAGGTGGGAACTGGATGCACAAAAAGCAGGAGTGGGAGGCAGAGACATGGGGGATAGGCATCTGGGTGGGACATAGATGAGGGCTTCAGGGCCGTGTGGGGATGAGCAGTGAAGAAAGGAGCAAGAAAGAACAGGAACAGTGAGCATTGTGAGAAGGCTGTGGATGTTGTGAGCTGTGATAGGGACAGAGGCATGAACTGACAGCTATAGCATCCTTAGCATGCTGAGGACAAGGAGTAGGAAGTTTTCTCTTAGGCCTGTGTGCAGTTCCAACGTGGTGGAGCCTTTGGCCATGCCTATAGGGTGCCTAATAAAAAGTCTTTGCCTTAGGTACCAGCTGGTGGAACTACAGGGATTGTCGGCAGCAAAAGAAAATGCAATAGCAATACAGAGAAGTGAATTCTCTTCTCAGCACATCCTCAATTCACTGCACAGTCAGCCCACTTAAGCTGTGCCGGACGACCAACAGGAGGACTGTGGAAAAAATTTCTGAAGCATTTTGTATCTAAAGCAAGTATCAGAGGTGCTCTCAGGTCTGGAAAGTGGATAAGACACAGAAGACTTGTCAGGCTATTCATATGTCCCACTACAGTGACTTTTGTCCAGTTGCTGCATCACAGCAACTTCTGGTCACCCAAAGATCCTTGTTAGCCAGCGGCATGTGTTCTCTGGGTTTCTTGGCTGTTAACCAACAAATGAAGGGAAAATCTGAAGATCTGGTTATCACCAGAAATTCTATTGTAAGAATAATCAGTTCTCTCTCTGTTTTTATCTTTCTGTGGGCAAGCTGTTATAATTTGACTGCTGCAAGCAGGAGTGTGTTTTTATTCATTCATTTTCTTACCTGTTCTGGACCTGGTTATTTTCCCTTGGCTAAGGTTTTGTTGAACTTAGGTGTGAGTTAATCCCAAAGCCTTCTGCTGTGCTACTTCTGCTATTTGTTCTTCTTGTAGAAATGCTGTCCTAGGTTACAATATAGATGTATTTAAGTATTCTATTACCACCAGCTGTGGGCCATTAGCTGTTATCGCCTGCTAATGACCCACTCCTGATAACAGACAATGGGCCATCAAGAAACCACCACATGACTCATGGACTTATCTCATCCTCTTGTGAGATGCTCCAGCCAGGAGGGAGGAGCCAAGCATTCCCACCTGGATATAACCTGCCCTTAGAACTGCTTTATTTAGCCCTGTCTACTGGGTTACCAGAGGAGAAGAGCTACTACTGGACCTTCAGCTGGAGACTAGACCTTCCATAGGATTATCTCTTCAACTTAACTACTTCATTTGGACTGCTACCACCACCCTAACCGGGTGTCAGGTTGTATCTGACTTTGTCAGTGCTTTTCCTTATGTTATTTCAGTTATTTCTAATTCTTTATTCTATTAATTTTAATCCTGACTTTTGATGTCCCACTGGTTTGTTTTCAAACCAATACAAATGTGTAAATCACTATAGCAATTTTTAGTGATGAAAATACAATCTAACATATGAGATATCATGAAGATCATGCAGAATTTTACAATGAAGATAAATTTTTGCCAGTGTTTTTCCTAGTATTAGTGTCAGATATAAATTACATCTAACACAACTTGTTAGTGAACCAGAAATATACTGTATTAAGCTACTGTTGTGTGGTTTCTAAATGACTTTAAATCACATTGTATCCAATAATTACTAATTCTCCATTAAAGATCGGAACGGCAATTTATTAAGAACTCCCAAAAGTCTTCTTTAAGCAATGAAATCTGTTTTTGGTTAAAAGTTTACATAAAATCAATACAAAATTATAGTAGCATAAATAGTTAAACAGTTCTCAGTTAACATTATAGTTTGAAGCCATTCTGCCCTCGATAATACAGAAAATGTAAGTTACAGAAGAAGGATAGTTGAGATCTTGGAGAAGGAGGATATAGATGATTTTGCTGTTTTGACTGCTGTGTGGAAGGCAAGAGCATCAGTCTATTACTTGCCAGTTATGTCTTTGTAGTCTCTTTTAATCTTGACGAATCTTGAAAGTTCCATGAAAATAATAGTAAGAGAGTTTTTACTAAATGCTAGTTCTTGCTAGCAGAATATTTAATATCATTCCATGGGAAGAAGTGATTCTAATTTTAATTAAGGTCCAAATCATCTCCTCTCTACACAAAAGTAAGAACAGTAAAGCAGCAGGTTCTGAGGGAATAAGTGCTTCATTTCTTAAAATAAAACCGAGGACAAAAAAAAAGCCCTCTAAACAAACCACAAGTGAAAAATAAACTAAGGAAAATTACTTTCACCTACACCTACTCTGCCAATTTATTCACGAGGACATTTATTTACCTCTATCTAAAAGTCTTATAACCTTAGGAACAAAATAAAAAGCTAAACCACCTGTCTGTTTTTCAGCCTTGCAGGATAATTTCAGCTGTTTGATTATGAATAGAACATATATTCTACTTACTGAACTAAAGCAATGGATTAGTCATAGCTGGTGACAAAAGTTGTTTTTGTTTACAAAGCGGCATTGTTGGGTATATCTAAAGAAAGACTCCCGAAAGTCACATTTTTACCACAAGCAAATAGCTCAAACCTCAAGCTGGAAACATACATATTACTTCTCTTTCTCTTCTTGGCAAATAACATATAAGAAATCGTCTCCGAACAGCAGTTTCAGAGCACCGCTGTTGAGAGAGACATAATGATCACACAAGACAGAGCAGGGGCTGAGGCAAATAGTCTGTTTATTCCAATTGTGTTGGTCAAGACAAAAGGAGGGGTGCTTTGTACCTGATTTGGAAGTGCATAAGAAGCAAAATGTTTACAAAGGGTTTAATCAGTGTCCCAAATGGCATGTATCCCATTTTTTCTCTCTAGCTTGGTCCCTGAAAGCCTCTGCTGTCTGGGCTTTGGGAAACACAGGCAAAACCACTTCCATTCTTTAGGGCTCTTCATCCTACTCCAAAGCAAAGTGGTCTGACCTTGCTCCGGAGCAGCTGCCCATGACTGTCTTCATGTGCAGAATTTCTTTTGCCCATCAGTACTCTGACACCATAGACGTGTAATTCTATGTCAAGTGAAGGATGTACTGTTTGCCAAAGGTGTTGCTTCTCTGCTAAAACAGACTAAAAGCCATGGTGTAATGAACTTGTTTGAATTACCACAGATCTGCCTCAGGAAGAAAGGTCTATATTTAGGATTTATGAAAAAATCAGCAGTCCTTCTCTACCTGAACATCCTATTTGCTTTAGACATATAATCTAATTTCTTAATGAGAGTATCTTCATTAAGATGTGGATCTTATCAACCTGCAGTTAATGATAAAAGCAAATCTTATGAACAAGCAGAGTTTAAATAACACATTAAAGCTTATCACTGATGATATCTTTAATTATAGCAAAGCAAATTGTAAGATACTCTAATGGGAAATACAAATTACTTGTTAAAATTATTAACAGAGTTAATGTGCTTACATTTGTTTATGTGTACAGGAATCATTTCAAATATTTGACTGCAATGACAATATGTGTAAAGATCAATTAAAAGTCAGGAAGATGAGATATTGGATTTTCAGACCTTAATAGGATTTCATCTGCACTTGTTATATTATGTTATCCACTTATAATTGAGCTTCCATCATATCATAGAATCTGTCACTTCACCAATTTATATTTCTAACCTCTAATGAAACTTTTGTTTACTGAGGAGAATTTTTGAGACCTGTGATCCTGCTGGAACTGTTTGGTACAAACATTAATCTGCTCCACTGAGAGGTTGGGGTTCAGTCTATCGACCAAAAGCCAAATGTAGAAGTGAAAATGCCTGTGTAGTCGCCTAATTCACAAGCATCACTACCCATGCAAGCTGACCTAATAAACAGCTTAGGTGCAATAAATGGCAGTTTTATGTGTAAAAAGCCAGGTACATTGGTAACAAGAAAAATTGCCAGGAGTCTGCCCAATCTCTAGTTTATTAAATTTAGCAGAAAGAAAATAACCACCATAAATGCAACAAAACTACTTTTGTTTACTTGCCCACTGGGTCAGTCATGCCCCAACTGAGGTTTTGTCCCTGGAATGGATCCATGATAATCCATCAACACCATTTTCAGGGTGGCACAGTGATGGGAATCCCCTACAAGCAATGGCTATGGCCCCACTGCGTCCAGCCCTACCTATCCTTCGCATTTGCAGTCACTCCAGTGGAGGGATCTACTGGCTTTTTGGCTGTGGAAACGTGAATGTGAGGATGAACACATTTAATGTGTTTCATGGACACATCCTCAAAGATAGTGTAAAGCCAGGGTCTTCCAATGCTCTCAAGCTGAAGCTATTGTAAACAAAAATGATTGCTACAAACAAATGTCCTTAGCTTATGTGTTCTTCTAGTTTCAATGCGGTATTATGAGACAATAATTTGTGCATAAAGTGGACCTCGGCCAAGGTATTTCTACAGAGAGCTAACGTTTTAGCAATACTTTACTGGAACAGCAAGCTTAACCTTGAAACCAACAGATGTTGCCTTGAAATGATCTGATGTAAGGTAGTCTATAAAGCCCAGCTTACATGATAATGAAGAGAAAAACACCAGACACAGGATATTCTGACACTGTTTGAAAGCATCTATCCATAATAAGATTTTGGCCAAAGCACAAGTATTTTTAAAAATGTTTTAGAAAGAAGACCTATTTAAATTTTTCCTGACATGAATCTGACCCTTATTTAAACTCTCCACTGCTAGAGATTGTCTCAATTGATTACACCCGAGACATTAAGCAATGTGCTACAAAGATATGACATTGCACTCTGTCTTCTCTGATATTACATACAGTTGCTTAAAATAAGGAAATACTTCCAGAAAAAAAGTTAGAAGGGGGTAAAAAAAAAAAAAAAGGAGAGAATATGAAAGAATATACTCCAGGTTCTCCGACAATATAAACTGGAATTGCTCCTAGCCTAGCCTCGGGTTTATTTACAGACCCAAATACTGATGCTGAGTTGGTTTTTAATGACATGAGAAAAAGCTGAATAGAAATGGACCTGCAAAATAAGCCAAAACACCTATGATTAGAACAACGGCTTGGAGGAGAACAAGTCTCACCCTATGGGTTGTCTCTCCTGACTGGAGAGCATTCTCTGTGGCAAGCTGCCTGCCACCTGTGTTGATCCTCTCCAGATATACCTCATTTTAAAGACTGAATATAGAACAGAAAATGTTTATTTATGTATGTAGGCACCCACAGCTGCGAGGAGCAGTTCTGTTCACATTCATTCCCTCACAAAGCAGGTCAGAGAGGGCTCTGAAAGCCATAAGGAACCTCTGAGACCACCAGGGAGCTTACCAATGCTCTGATTTATGCCTGTGCTCCCTGAAGTATTGGATTCCCCATTCCCAGGTGAGTGTCCTGAGCACCACAGTTGATCTGGCAAGTCAATGATTCATCCCCCAGTGATGTGTGTCCCTCACCAGCAGACAAAGTCAGGCATTGCCTGCTACCTTGCCCAGAGTGTTCCCTGGCTGGATGTCTGGAACAGGGACCGTTGTCCCAGAGATCACCCTTTTGGCGTCTTCTTACCCCCATGATGGTGGGCTTGGGTTGCTCTCTTCTTGTGTGCTGCCTTTAGTGAGGCAACCCTGTCTCACCGTGCCAGCTGGGACAGTTTTAGGTGCTGAATTTTCCTCAGACACCAAGTTGGAGTTCATGTTTTAAGCACAGGGCTCTGATTTTCACCAGGCAACACAAAAACCCTACTCTATGCCTTTTGTTGGTTTTCCCTAATTGATTTAAATGCTTTGAACATACAAGGTTCTGTATCTGCATCCATTTCCACAAAAAATGTGTCATTTGAAAATCTTCTCACTACGATTTTTGGGCTGACATTTCCCGATCTGGTGGACTTTGCTTTTTGGCCTAAGTTTCCTTTAATAAAGCATTTTGAATGATGCTATCTAGATTCTTAGAAAAAGAAAAGGAAAAAAAGAAAACAAAACCAAATCAACCACAACTTTTCCACTCATTGCAGAACTAAGTTCTGGGTGATGCTGAAATACCCATCTCGTGCAGCATGGGGCTCACTGAGGCAATGCTCCTGCACTCCTCTGAATGCTAAAAATGATCGTATAGTGGGGATTCAGGATCATGCAGAAATGATGTTGCAGGTGCAGGCATAAGTAAGAGTAGCCACAGAGTGTACAAATGGTTGGCATTTCAGAGGCTGAAATTTGTAGTTTCCCCCTTAAAACCAAGGAAATGCTTTCATTATTTTATTTGCTGGCTTGTTACTATGGCAACATTTATATGAATAATTCATTCCATCTTCAACTTTATCTTAACAAAGTCAAAGACTGCATCCTTAATATCAAAGCAGGCCAAACTTTTTTCCTTCCACATTTTTCAGCTAAAATAGCATTGTTATCATTTGGTATTATTATGCTTTTTATTATGAGACAAGCATTATTCTCAGTTATTAGTGGTCATGGCCTGAAATTATAAAGCAAGCAGTTCCTTCCATGATGTTTGCACTTAGAGATTAATTTAGCCTATTCTTTTTGTTAATTGATCTGCCTAAGCCAAAACCTTTTTAAAAAAATATTATGTGTGATACTAGCTTTTGAAACCCCTATCATTTCTCTGCGTTGTTTTCCCCTTGCTGATATTTGTTAATTTAATGAGAAAGACACAATTATTGAAATCCCCAAATTTCACTTTGAGTATGAAATACATCACCATGTCTGCAGTGAAACTGCTGAGCATATCAGACAGCGGCTACCTTTGATCACACCACGTCAGCCAGGAGAGATGCACTACAAAGCTCCAGGTACTGCAGAATGCAGCACAGGCCTGGCTGGCAGTCAAAGGAAAAACAGTAGTGCACAGGAATTGCCCAGTCTGGCACAGTTCTCAGCAGCATGGCAGAGGGGCAAGAGGCTTAACGAAAAGCAGAAGTTTCCTCCGGACATCACTTCCACTCCGCTGTGGTGGAGTGACCGTCACAGTGGGCTGGCAACACAAAGGTAGAAGGCTGGTGTCACCGAACAGCAGTCCAGAAACCCAACATCCTGGTTATCCCCTTGGGTTGTGCTTTGACAACATCTTATATTTTCCATAGGTTTTAATTTACTGGCTGTTTTCACCAGAAAACTCAGAGGATTGCTAAGATGGCCTTTTGCCCATGGCTAACATATTTCTAAGCCACTCATACCTAGAGTTGGAGGTGAGAGATAAGCTCTTCAGACCTCCCTCTGCAAAATATTTTTATTGTTGAAAAGATGTGGAGATGAACAAAAAATTTGTTCTAATTCAGTAGATGTTTTAAAAGAAGCTATTTACTTGATGACTTTTCAGTCGATTCCCTTTTCATTCCATTTCCTCTGCATATTGTCTCATATTTATTGACTTAAAATCAGACAAAAAAGATTATTTGCGAAACTTTCTGAGAGTTGCAAATGAGAAAGCCTGTCAATACTTTTCAGAATCTAGAAAAAGGCCTCTTAGGGATAGCTGACATTTTAAAAAATCAAAGTAACTTTTCTGCTATGTTTTTAAAGATTTGGACAACTGAAAAGAAAAACAGGAAAAAGTACTACAGATTCTGAGCAAATACAAATTTTTTTAATTGTATTCTCAGTCAATTTCCTATGTAGTATGAATGATCAACAAGCAGAGTCGTCTGATTCTTGTCATATTTATTAATGATGTACAATACTGGCATGGTCTCCCGTATCAAATTATAAGTTGATTAGTTTTCAGCCATGTCAGCTTGTACTTTGATCCTGTCTAAATCGATATGCTAAGCAAGGAGAAAGCAAATCATTGCTTAGATGGGAAACTTATATCAATACCACATACTTCCCTCTCATCAAGGCAGAAGAGGAAAAACAGAGAGTTCATGTAGGTTGTTTCTTGTTCTTAAGACAGCCCAGCCAGAGCTGGCTCAGGTACAGTGAGTGCTGTTAGTCTTTTCTGCATAAGCATATAGAAAAAATAACCCCAAACCGCAGAAAATGGTGCTGGGCCTTTGGGAGGTCCAGGCTGCATCAGTACCGAGTCCAGATGGCAGCAGAGACTGTGCTGCTGGAAATGCTCTGATTTAGTTGGGCCATGAAGCCGAGGGTCTCCTTACCTTTGTGCACTGCAGGCAACCTTGTCTTTAAGCCTCTCACTATTAAACCTAATGGCTTCAGCAAATCTGTTTGTGGCTGGTTTGCTCCTTGCAGCTCCCCCTGTAGCCAAGCCCACAACTTCTTCAAATTAATGTGCTTGACTGCATGCCATTAAACAGTTGCAAGCTTTCACCCTCTACAGGTCACGCTTTATCAGCAGACAGGGCGTTTCTGTTGCAGTTTGAGTTAGGCAATGTGTGTATGCACATCTGGGTGTGCATATGTCTATGATGAAGTGCTGCGAGCAAGACAATCTTAATGTTGAGCAAAGGTTCAAAAAACTAGTCTCTCTCCACTAGGTCAAAGCAACACTGTCCTTTAATACAGCATTTTAAAACTGTGACACAGATAACTAGATTAAGAATCAGAACTTGAAACTAACTCTTGTAATTCAATAGTTATTTGAATTATAATACTGCTAAGGTAGATATTGTCTTGTGACAGAAAACAGAAAGGATTTAATAGGTTTTTATTAACAACTGCAACACATCCCACAGTTTAACTCCTCTCATTATGGCTTTTATTTCAACACACTGTACAATATTTTGCTGTGAAAGATCTGGATATCCATGTGGATGAAACGAAGTGATGGCTTTACAAATAACTCATTCTGGCTGCATTCTGAAAATCATTCTGCAGCGAGGGAAGAAAAAGGGAGCAGATAAGTTGCATGGTGGTACAGAATAATCTTTTAAAGCACCTTGTTGCAGAAGGACAGTTATAGGACCATATTGATTGCAAAACTCACTGCCTTGTAGGAATTATGCGGGATATGCTAAGGCATTGCAAACAATGGGAAATGAAGCTTTCCATTATTAGACAAATGGTTTTATTATTCTTTAATGCTTTGTGGAAAACAAATAGGGGTAGGAAAGGAAGGCAACAGAAAATACATTGCATTCTCATTATCACATGAAATGGTTGTGTTTATTTCTCTTATTTTATGTGTTACAGTTTCAGACTGCTGGTGCTTTCTCTGCTCAGAGGACAGACCCAAAATGAATCTGATCATGCCTGACACCAAGCATAAAAGCCCTTGATATATTTCTTTGCTCTGTTGGGTGCCTACAGTGAATAGCATTTTATTTTTAGTCGTCCATTTTATACACGAGACTCCAATTTGGTGAAGTTTTCTTACTCAAAAAGCTATATAGGCATGGACTTTAATCAACTGGATTTAAAGTGGGCTTTAAAATAAGTCTTTAATACTGTAGTCCTAGGGAGCAGTGTAAAGGGACTTAAGTATATACTTAAATGTATTCCTGAGCTAAAAATATAATTCACATGAGAAATCTCTGAGAAAACTGGTAAGCTCTCAGCTGCAGTTATGTCCTCTGTAAAATGGGAGTAATTGTACTGATAGCATAAGCCTTTCGGGAAATCCATGATATAATGTTGAAAACAGCTTGCATACAGCAGCCTCCCCAGGGACATGATTCCCTTTGCTGTCAGAGTGAAAGGAGTGCTCCTGAGGTGCCGGCAACATTGCGGATTGCGCAGGAATATGAACACATGGGAATGAGACACAGGGCGAGGGAGCCTGGCTTGAGGATGTAACAGAAAGAGGGGGTATGAAATTTTGCCAGTGGTGGTCCCAAGGCTGCCCTCCCTGACATTTTTAGCCGCAACTGCTTTCCAAGCCTCATTGCCAGAAGCTGCTACCACAGAAAGGAGGAACAACTGACTTTATATTTTGCCTGCTCTTCCCAGTGCCTTCCTGGTGAGGCTTGGCTTATTCCCTGAAAGTGCTAGATGAGCAAGTGGGAAAGTAGAGGAAGTGTAATCACAAATCCCCTGCCCAGTGGGTACTTAGTATGTTACTTCCCCAAAGTAACCTGTTTGAGCCATCTTCTCTGCAGCAGATGAGCAGGAAACCTCTCCTGCAGGGATTCATTCCTCTGGTTCTTGAAAGTTGTATACATCAGCAGGAACAGGCAGGGATGCAGTAGAGGTCAAAATCAGCTGTTACATTGGCTGCCATCAAGCAGGGTATTGCTTGCCTGGCAGCCACATAACCTGTGAAGAAATCCACAGATTTAAAGTTCTGCTGACAGATCTTCCCTGAACTTCTAAATTTAAAATTAAATCTTGGGTCTGAGTTCTGTGATTATTGTTAAGGAGTCAGTAAGTGTTACAGACATTGTATTTTTCACAAAGAGGGTACATCTAGGTGCAAACACAATGTATGAGGGATGTAAATGGGAGGCCTGTGGAATAGGCTAATTATAATCCTTCAGTATATGCATACAGAGACAAGAAAAAATTATACCTTTTCCTGATGATTTCCACATCATTTCCCATTCCTCTGTGACCATGCTGATCTCATCACTTATTCTTCAGTATCGTAAACAACTCATAATATATTAGTGAAAACAGTTGCAAAGAGTTCGTGCAGCAGACTGGAATCCTAAGAAATGGGTTATACAGCACTGATCTCCCAGGAGGTCTTAAATAACAATCTAAAATGTATGGGACAATGATCACTGGATTTGTTACTGCCATTTCAGCTTGATATTTTACAATTTATTGTTCCTTGATAAATTGGAATCCGTTCAGCTGGTTCATATTATGTGGGACTATGGAACTGTCTATGTTGCACTGAAGGGTTTAAGTGAGATGCAAATGACTTGAAGGAGTCTAATGACTTTGCTTAGCAAATTAATGTAGATCTGAAATAATCTCTGCCCTATTAGATGGAATAAGACGCAACAAAACATCAACACACAGACAATGTATTAGTTCAGGGTGCCCCCCCACTCGAAGAGGGCATTCCAGCCCCTAGTTTCGGGATTCTTCACTTAACTGTTTGAAACTATTGCCTTAGGCTACAACTTGTATTTGTAAAACAAGGTTTCAGGTTGGTGATACACTATTTCCAGTCACATTTTTAACGCTGTAGAAGGGGGTGGGGGTTGAAAATCAAGTTTTCATTCCATTTGTAATGCACTGGGAATATAAAAAGGAATATTTGCAGTTTGAAATGTACTTTTCCCTCCTAATTAGTTTCTGGATGTTGGTAGGAATCTGATTTTTCTGTTAAAGAATTCCACTGGTACAAGCAGACATACCACGAAACATTTTCAAAATATTTTGGAAGGTTATGCTTTTCAAGCTAACATCTTTGAGATTATTAAGATTGAATACGGATTGGTACTTTGAGAAAAGTTTCTTAAAAGCGTAAAAGTTGAAAGAGTCATTTTCCTTAAAAATCAATCTACTACATCTGAGTGACAATTTAAATTCAATGGGAAGTACTTATGGCTTTCACATGTTCAATATGAAAGCTTTTGCAGATTTTAACTGGTGCTCTGCCACCAGCTGGGGACACAGAGTTCCTTGCAGCAGAAAGAATTCATTCTCTGATCCATGCTATGTAAGGAATCTCAATACTCGACATGGCAGGACTGACTTTTACACATCTCTTTCTGGCCATTTTGGAGACATTCTGCTGCTGGAGGAAATGACTGTCGCTATTCCTTTATTTTATTTTATCCTCCTTTGCTCAGCCACTGCACTGAAAATCCATTTGACTGCTTTCCCACAGAAATCATGTGGACTAAACCCACCCAGCAGCTGGAAAGCTGTTGGCCATCATTTGCAGCACAGCATTATTTTGCACAGATTTTTCTGCTGGGTAATTTTTAATTCAGATCGTTTCAGCAATCTGTTTTACAACCTCAGTGCACAAAGGAAGGTGCCAGGACAGACCTGGAGCAGGGCTGGAAAGGCTGTCTGCCCTCCTGGGAACAGAGGGAGGGCAGCAGAAGGCCTGCTGCCTTCAGACCATGATACTTGACTAGAGCTAAAACGAAGCAGCTTCACCTCCCCAGACTGAACATGTCAGATCCTTTTGTTCTACAGATCTGGACCCACGACTGAATTGGTAGTTGTAGCTTTAGCCAACAGCAAATTTTGTCTACTGTTATTGAGAAAATTGAGGAAAATGCTGAAAAATTATAGTATTTTCAAAGCGTGTGCTGTGCCATTCAGTCAAAATACTCAGCTGGTCTTGCCTCGATGCTACTGCAGAATTAGAGTATTGCTAGAGAAAGAGATCTACCCAAGAAACTCTAATGGATTAAAAGCAATGTCTTTGGAAAATGTTATGCTCATTTAGATACGTAGTTGCTAGACAATTCTCTTCCATGTTTCTGTAATGATTCCTTTGCTTTCCTGCAGTCTCTTTATGGGACGGTGCATTCTTGGCTAGCACCACTCAGAGACAGGATACAGGATTTGGGACAGATGTAAAAGATGCACAGCTGGCAGGAATCTCAACTGAAGTGAATGTTGAGGTCAAGGCCATTTCCAGTCTTCCTATTTCATCCTCTCCCCAGCACAAAAGAGGTCACTCCCCCTTCATCTCCTCCATACAACTCATGTATCTGTAGGCTTTAATCTTACCACCCTTCAGCTGACTCTCTTCCAGGCTGAGGAATTCTTACATATTCTTCTCTTCTTGAAAGGATGCTGTAGCCTGGCTCTCTGCTTTCTTCTTCCTCCTTGTGTCAGCCAGTTCTCTCACATCACTTCTGAGGTGACTGAAATCACACGCAGTCATAAAAATGTGTGTAAGTGACATAAGGTCTTTTCCGTGTTGCTCTAGTAACTTTTCCGATAGCTCTGAGTATCTGATTTGCCTTTTTTTGCTCATCATTGTGTTGAGGTGCCTAAAAATCCAATATTTCTTTCTGAGTAACAATTGCTGATTCAGAGCTCATCCCTGTACATATATAGTTTGGATTATTTTCCACACGCGTGCTTTGCTTCATATTTATTACCATAGTACGTCTTTTTCCATTTTATCACTCAGACACATAACAGTAGTAGATCCTTCCGAAATTATTTGCAGTCAACTGTAGTCTGCAAATGTGGTTGCCTCATTCCCATTTATAGCTCAGTTCTAAATACACTGAGGAGCACAGATGCATCTGGAACCTCATATTAACATTCCTGCACTGTGAAAACCGGGCATTTGTACTTCTCTTGTAGTACTTTGTTTCCTAGTACTAACTTCACATTTCCATCTCGGATAGCCACTTGCATAAATTTAAACCATTTGATTACATCTCCTTGAGACCAGTTTGGAAGTCTGAGTCTGAGGCTTCCGTTTCGAAGTTTTTTGTTTTTTTTTTTAATTTGCTTTACGTGATTTCTCGTATTTGTTTGAAGTTCTGATGCTTGTTTGGGATTTCGTCATTATTTCTTCAAAGTGTCATTTTCATAGAGAAACAATAGAAAGTATTTTTTTTATTTCGGCAGTGCAGTGCATAGGTATAGTTTTACTTGTTTTCTAATATGATCATCAATATTACAAGTAGTCCCCTGACCTGCAAAAATCACGGAGCCTCTTTTTTGTAGATTTTTCTGGATCTAATAAGTATTGCCCTTATTAGCCTTTCAGTGGCATCTCTGGCAAGGCTTTCTTCTGTGTAGCTGCTTATCCTTGCAGACCTTGAGGGAGAATAAAAACCTCCTTTTTTTGTTTTTTGTCTTTGTTTAATGTGGTTGAAACTGGGTTCGAGGGCTGCATGCCAAAGACAGACACACGGACAGGTGTATGCAGTGTGACAGCGTGAACCCTTTCCACAGGCAACTGGCCTAAAGCAAAGTACAGAGATATACTACGAATTCTCCTGGAGTCTAGTATGTGCAGTCCATTGCCATGAATCTGGCTCTTTGTAGTCTTTGTCAGAAATCTGACATCTCTGGGTATGCATAATGCATACTTAAGAAAAAACATGCTGCTATATATATATAGGCATATAATAACAGCGATACATTAATTGTTCTGTGAGTTTCTAGAAGTATTACTCTACTGTCAACTAATGTTGAATGGAATAATGTGAGTTTAAGCAAAAGCAGTTTCCATGGTTACTCTGGAGGCATTCTAAATATAGCAGATGATGTAATCACTTACAGGGACTAGATACAAGATTGCTGTGTATTTCAGTAAGAAGTTTCTTCTCTGGAGATACCTGTGAGAAAGTGTCTATATTACTTGAGGATACTATTTTTCAAATTATTTCTGTTGTCCTGTGATTTTCTGCTCCTCAGAGCCTTTCCATTTTTCCATTTACAGGCTGGTAGCTTCTTTATAGTTATTATAAATCATATACATCAGATCACTTTAATGTTTTTATGGAATTCTTAACAGCAAAGGTAAAATTCCTTAAAACAGTTTCCACATCTGGCCAGAGAAAGATTGTAGTTTTTGCAATGTCTTCTACCCCATATATTAACACCCTGTTATCAGCATCTGTCATATCTGTCTATCCATCTTATCTCTGTATATGTCCATCTATCTTTGCTACCGTTGCTGTCATGTTTCCAGTGCCCTCTGATCTGATTTTATCCAGACAGAAAAGAATGGCTTAATGACCCAAACACATCTCATTTTCCAAGACATGTAATAAAACATTCCCCTTCCTCACCCCCAGCTGAGAAATTATTTCCCAGTGGAACAAATTTCACTCCATGAAATTTGGACTAACTACTTAGCACGCAATACTCAAGAATGAGTAAATAGGTAGAAGGTAGAAGGAAGAAGGAAGCAAGGGCGTAAGAGAGGGCAGAAGAAAATATTCAGGGAATTTATTCACAGTTGGTTGCCCAGCTTTCCTTTGTGTCACCTTTCTGGCCCTACTGAGTCCTGTTGAAATTCTGATTTTTCTCTGAGTTCATAGTAAGAGCTAGTCACTTCCTACAGTCAGTGCAGTTTTCTTCCACAGTAATATATATAAGTTCAGTCATTCCTGTTTTAATTAAAAATTCCTTTCCATTCCAACCGTTTCTTTACTGTTCTGCTTAATTTCAACCTTAATTCATTTTTAAAATGACACAGCGCATTTCAGGAGTGCTGGGGAAAAAAAGTTAAGTTAGATAAACTGCGGAAAAAATGGTAAGCTAGATCAGCTGCAAAAAAAACCCTTCTCAGAAAGCACTGTTATATTCTGAGTCAGGGTTTCTTTGTTTATTAATAGCAACTGGTCAACAACCACTTGTCTTCTCAGAGCAGTATTGTGAACATGCTCCATTTCCAGTATCAGCAGAAACAGCATTCCTGTTTTCCAAAGGCAAAGAATGCCAGCGTGTGTAAGATGCCACATTAACAGCTGGAGGCTAAAAATCATGCATCCTACTGCATTTTCACCCCTTTCAATAAAACTGTTATTAATCTTAGTTCCTAAACAATTTTTTTTTTGTGGTGCAGATAGCCTGAAGACGAAGATGTGACAGTGATGAAAGACTGCAATAAAGGGCAGCTGAAACTTTTTGGGGAGATGTTTCTACTTTCATAAGGCAAAAGACAGCAGCAGCATTCAATGAACAGAAATTTTATTTTCTAAATATGAAAGCTCATGGAATTACAGAAATTATGGACAAAAAAAGATATATTGGGTCATCTTTTCCATACTGGAAGCTGTGGCAGCTTTGTCCCCAGCTTTTAAGGTACTTTCTGAGTCTAGGTTTAAGGTCTCAGTAGACAGGGCTTAATGGCTTACTGTGAAAAGCTGTTCTCTTATATATTATCAAAGCTTGGCTTTATATTTAGCTGTGAATGTGTCATTTTTGAAAATATGATCCTGCTATTGCTCCTGCTCTTACCTATGCCACCACTTTAATCAACTCCTTTCCATCCTTGGGGTTCAGGGGTTTCGGAGACTTCTGGGTGGTTCATGTATCCTCACACTCATACTTGGCACTTGGCAAACCTAGTCATATTTAGGTTTTGTACGTTTCCGTATCAGTCAGACTTTCTGAGTGTCAACTAACCTTTCTTAGCAAATGACCCTTCTTTCAAATAAGTTATTGATGCAGTAGAGGAAGACTTCACCTGAGAATAAAATTGTTTCTTCAGCGTTAACCATGTTGAAGGCTTCAGCTGGTGCTGTACTCCTGACTGGAAATTCACAGTAGTAGATTTGAACAGAATGAAAGGCAAAAAGTATCTGAGTATGGTAAATGTCAATTAAACAGGCTTGGTGGGTGAAATCCTAGTCCCAGTGAAGTCAAACTGCAACTGGCCATGTCGTCTCTTTGCACCTGTAATCCAAGTGAAGTTTCCCCTGAGGATTCTCTTTTCAATGAGGGTGTTCAATCATGTCCAAATAAGGGCTTCTTAGGTGGGCACTTGACTTCCAATTACCACTTTTCAAAACAATAATCCTTGCTTTCTTTTGCTTATTCTTTTGAAGGTCCCATGATCCAGCCTCTCTATATGCATCAAACTGCATGATATGACATATAGCACCCTGGAGGCAGGGGAAGATGAACATGATGGATAGAGAGCTGTCAAAGGCAGTCTTCTCCAATGGAACAGTATTCCTGCAGCAACCATGGATTTGCCCTAGAAAACTCCCAATTCAAACCACCAAGCCTCCATACCTCTCCTTCCCCTGTGAGGTCTTTCTGCTGCTGTAGTTGTACCAGTTCAGTAGTTTATATGGTTGCACTCCAAAGGGACATACAAAATACCTGTAATTTTTATGTTTTGCAGTGGGATTTTTTTTTCAGTTTTACCTACGAGGCAGAATTAACAACTGCAGAGTAGGTTAACTCCGTTAGTTCTCTTACAGTCTTTGTGCTTGATTCAAAACCAGTGGGAGTCATTTAGTGACTTGTAACCTAACAGTGATTTCTCTAAAACTTACCTATGGCTCCCACATGTGGAGTTTTGCCACTCCTTCCAGCAGGGTAATCATGCACCCTCCTGTGTGTCAGTTGGGCAAATTCTGCTCTCATTATGGAGTCTGTGCAGAGAAGGGAATCAAAGTCTTTGTGCAAATGCATTCTAGAAGATGGCCTAAGAATCCTCTAAACAGACTGGCCATATGATAATTTAATGGGGATGAAATTGTGTACCTGGTCCTTTCTGACCAGCCAGCACATTTGTACAGTAGTCAGCAAGAAGTTTGGGAACATATTAGCAGCCTTGGAAAAGAACTGGCAGAGAGAATAATTCTTCCCATCCAATCTTTCAGTGTTTCAGAGGCTCAGGACAAGGTGAGAAAAACATTGTTTAGGCAGCAAGTTTATTACCTTCCCTCATCATCACTAAGCAATCCAGAAATGGCTTTAAAGTATAGGTCAGCCATTCTCCTTCATTAATTTTAGCCAAATTGAGGGCTGCTGCATCCACTCTTCAGGCATCATGCCAACCTGTTGTCAGTATCCCATTTTTCTCCTCAGGCATGAGCTATCAGGCTGGAGAGAGGTGGTTTTCTTCTTGCTTTGGAAACAGAACAAAAGACTTTGGCACAGCACAGAAGTCCACCTGTGATGAGACAGAGAAAAAAGTAAGGATGGGAAATACATGTTATGCTCAGGAGAAATTAATTAACAATAAACAGCGGTTTGCAGCTGAGATAAGGGCAATGCAAGGCCATGGCACATAGAGGCAAGGAAAAATTTTCACGATAGCCCCAACTCTGTCCTCCTTCTGTGCACAGCAATAGATAAGCATCTCATCAAGCAATAGGGATATTTCTTTACTCAGTGTGTTTCTCTGGTCCCTAGCTTCACAGAGGCTTTTTCAGCAAAATGTCAACACAGACCTCAAGTACCCATGGTCAAGTGAAGATATCAACCTAAAATTAATTTTTCCTCCTACCACATATTAAGTGAGTTTTGAGAGGTTTCAGAGGGCAACAGTGACGCTCTGAGCTATGAAGGTGGGTGCACCAAATCTCCCCAAACTGTTCCGTTTCATCTAAAATTCCAGAGCAGGAAGGCTGCTGCAATTCCATTGGACTGAGTACTTACCTCCCTAGCACAGAACATCCTCCCAGTATGGAAAGAACGAACTAGGCTACAGTCTATGGGGAAAAGCTGTGGGAAATATCCCTTGAAGGCCTGCTTTCCACTTCCTGCAGATCAGGGACTGAATGTATGTGAAGGCTGTGGGGCATGTGTGTGTGTGAAGACAAACATACTGAGAGGCTTTAGTCTGCTTCTGATCTTCTGAAACCCATCTATTTGCAGTCCTGCCTTAACCCTGCCCATGATATTCCTGGATGCATGTGAATTTCAAATTATGGAATATTATAAACATGTCTTACAAGTCTTTGTCAAACTTTCCCTACATCTACTCTATATAAACCCAGCCTCTGTCTCTATTAAAGCAGCCTGTCATTGTAGCCTCACCCTCCTTCTCTCACTTCCCAATCTGCTGTGAAACCCAAGAGGCTAAGCCTTGAGATGGGGAGCACTTTTCTGTTGACAGCAAGCCTCTGTTATTTCAGAGGTCCCAGGCTGGTGTGGTTGGTTTTCAGCACAGCTAGTAAAGTACCAAATACATTGTTGGTGTCCAAAATGGGGCCAGACATACAGAGGTAGAGGGCAGATCATGAGAGGCATGGGTCTGGTTCAACCTCCTTGTTTTTTGCTGATGTACAGGGTGTGAGCTCAAAGGAGGTGTAATTTTTTTGCATGCCTGGGTGTCCACCTGCATCTGGCAGACAAACAGAGAGATTGAGAACAACCTTCCACGAGTTGCTGGAAGCTGAGCACCCCAAAACACTGGTGTTCTGGCATCTGACTGAACAGAGTGGAGACAGCTGACATCCCAGTGGCCTTCTGATCCAGGAATATGGAGAAAAGTGTTGCCATGAAGCCGGGAGGCTCCTTCTAAAGGAAGATAATGGAAAGGGCAAGTCATGGTAGAAAAAGTCTCCAGAGGAAAAGAGTGAAATGGAAAATTCCAAGCAGTTCTACTGTTTTTACCCACCAACTTTCTTCTACTCTTTCATCTGTGGGTTATTTTTGTTTTCTCTGTGCACTTTGTTGTTTCTGACTCCTTAAAGCCTATCTCTCTGTTCTGCTTTGCAAAGCATCAGGGATGCATGGCAAGTTGATTATCCTCATGAAGCAGCTACCATAACATTGAGATTCAGGCATTTTCTTTATCATTAGCCTGACAAAGCATATAGAGTTGCAGCTAACTGGAAAGATACAGTACATTATTATTGTTATTATTTCTATTTTTGAAAACCAGGACACGGTGGTGTGGGGAGGGGGTGGGATGCATGACTGCATAGACAGACAGTCATTTAATCTGAAATGGAGAGCAAAATGTAATTGGTAGCCTTAGACTCATTAGTATGCTGCAGCCTGGGTCTGTGATTCCTATTAGAAAAAATATTAAAGGGCCACTGTTCAGGGAATTGAAGGTGGCACAAACAATTTAGTGGTGTTTTTCATCAATATCTTGCAGGGGAGTTGCACCTTTTTACTTTTAGGACTGGAATGCAATATTTAAGGAGAATATACTGCATCAACCGTATTTGCAGTATAGTACATCATACTTTCAAATATAGATCTTTCAGAATAATTTTTTTGTTAGTCTTTGGTCTGTATCCTTGGACTGCAACAGTTGTTTAGGTTTCTGTTTTTAAGTGGCTTGTGTCTACCAAAGTAAAACAGAAACAAAACAAAAAGTCAAAGGGAAAATGCCATTCATGTTCTTACCATCCGACAGAAAAAAAAGAACAAACTAAAAAAATCAGGATGCATGTGTTTCTTTCACATATTTCTCATCAGAAAATATGATGAACTATAATATTTTCATTAAAATGGTGCAAAGAAAACAACAGGGCTTCATACAAAATTCAACTCTCTTCTTTATAAAAATATTAAGTATTTAAAATAATTGAATTCTTTATGTATTATTTATAGTCAATAGTTCCGTATTTAATTGTGGCTGAGTTAAGTCAGATTTGTTGCTAGACTTAATGATAAGCCTCTTAACACGAGGTATTTTTTCAGTAAGCTAGAAATGATCATAAACTCCCTGCACGTGTGAGAAAATTAACTCTATACAACATTATGTATATGACAGCAGAGGAGATACATGGTATTCAAGCATTTCATTTAACTCGTGTTATAACGTGGGTTTGTTTTAATACACCAAGGTCTGACTTAAAGAAAGCAAATGAAAAATTCTGTATTAAGTCCCCAAAGATTGAATGCACCCATGCCAAAGATCGCAGTTCAGAACCCCTAAAAGGATGCCATAGTTTCTTCCCTAATAATTATTTTTAATGATAAGTTTTACTTGGAAGAAATCTCTTCCTATTTTCAAACCATATCACATGTGCTGTTCCCAAAATATGTTTTAGAAACCCTTGCACAAGCAAAGACTAAAGAACCACCCTAATTTCCTTCTAGAACTGAGATGCCAGCAGAGACATTTTAATGTATTACATATAATCACAATATTGTATTTCATTCAACTAGAAATTCATTAATCATAATTCACACCACAAGAAACCGTATTAAAATATAGTGATAGTGGGCAAGCAGATCTGTGTTCACAGCAGGGTTATTTCAACAACTTGTACACCCTTGTAGTTATGCAATTAACCTGTAGTAATAGTCTTTGTTATTACTATTCTACATACCTCATCTGGAAGGTGGCCTAAGCTGACAGTATAAATATCACTGAACTAAAACATTTACCTCAGCTGGCACACTATTTTTCTCCTGTAAATTGAATGAGTAACTTTTGGGGACACCTTAAATCTTCATATTTAGGCAGAGTTTTGGTCCCAGTCATTTTGTACTGTAATCCTGAACCTGAAACTGATGTGTTTACAGCTTATGGGTCAAGGATTCAGATGTGTTAGAAAGAAAGATACTTTTGCTCCTTTTGGCTTCTGTTTATATATATACATATCATTAGGTGTTTTTCATTTAGTATGGATGAGGCTCCTCTCTGCCTATTTGGCTAGGATGAAAATTACAATTACGAAAATTGTGAATAGTATTGTCATATTATTAGGACTATTATGAATTATTTATATATAGCATGCACAGGGTGCTAGACATTTAATATGCACATAATCAGACTACTTCCCATTTCTAAAGTCAGTGTTGTTACTAAGGAGTTATTACTAATAAGTAAGACATGATTTGGACAGGATACAAGCATACAAACTCATGGCTGAAATATTTGTTGTTCATTCTTTTGCCTTTTTCAGTATTCTCTCACATTTGCCCATCCCGTTTAATTTTACAGCCAACTGTGCCCATGCTCTGTATGTGGTGAAAGCAGCCAGCAGACACCATAGCAGCTGCTGGTCCCAGCTCTTTAGAGTGCTTCCAAGGCGCTGGGGTCGTCCTATGGGATGATAAGTGCTTAACAGATGTCATCGGGAGATGCTGAGCTGGTTGAGATTGTCACATCAGAGGCAGAAGCTAAGGCCGTGCCTAGGGGACCTGTGACCTCCACCACTCATTCCAGCACTGGGTCTCACAGCACAGTCTAGAGGCACATCTTTGTGGAGGGCTGACCACAGTGTCTGGCTCACACAAGTTCTAGCTTGACACTCATGTGAATCCTGCCAGCGCAACTGAGGCTGAAGCCCACCACAAGCAGTTCCTTCGAGCTGAGGAGATGAAGCAATGCCATTGGCATGCAAAAGAGGTAGGTTGATGCTCAGTTCCGGAGCCCTGAGGACCTGAGGTGCTCAAGTAGTTCCCAGAGTTTAGGTGGGAGCTGGTTACTCCAAGACAACAGGAGAATAAAAAGCTTGTTGCTTTGGTATGAGGAAAAATTACCCTTGTGCCTTTCCCAGAAACTGTATGCTAGTGGAGTGGCTGACATTTGCTTTATCTGCAGAGACAATATTTTTGCTGCTGGTCAACAGGCCGTACTTCAAATGCTGCCCATAGACCTGGAGGTGCTTTGTAATAGGTGACTCTTGTAAAAAATGATAGAAAATTAGCTTACTGGCAGCTGTGGGAACAGAGGGGTTTAGTAGAACAGCAGTTTCACCATACATTGCTTATCAAGTGATTCCTCCACGATTACTATTTGCAGTAAATGCAATCAGCACTCAGCATTCTAGCCAAACATGGGAGGCATCTGTGATAGTGGTGTGAGGGGAGAATCTGACTCTTGAGGAGCATGGACTGGTACAGCCATTACCAGGAGGCAGTGTGGCAAGCCTGGAAACCAGGCAAATATGAGGAGCTGAAAGATACAGGGTGGGTAGTTTCTCTGCATCAACCCTGTAAAAAAAGCCTTCCACAAATATAAGTACCACAGTTCTGCATACTGCATGAAAATTTAACAGATTATGCTAATTTCAGTGTGGTCACAGACATGGAGGTGACCCAGGTGCAGCTCTTGCAACAGAGATTCAACCATTCCTAGTATTTTCTCTGTGAAAGCCTGAGGAAAATGTTGGACCCTTGGGTACCACTGCCAGGGCCATGAGGGGGCTAAGAGCTCTCCATGGGAAGGCCAGGGCCCATCCCATCTCCACTGCTAGGAGCAGGACAGACAGGAGTCACCGGCCTTGCTGGGACAGGGACAGATGGCTGAAATGGGGTGCTGGAACGTAAGCAGGGTGGGGGGAACCCCAGGGGTTTGGACAAGGACAGGGCGTGCTGGGGGTGCCCTCAGGGCCCTGGCAATAGTCGCTGGCAGCGCTCTGTGTGCACATTCAGACAAAGGCAGATGTGTGTAAGCACCCAGTCTGTAGTTACAAACCAGACCTCAGAAATATGACAGAGCACTTAGAAGTAATGATATGGTAAGGAAATTACCTTATGCCGCTATTTAGTCCCATCTCTCCTCCCTCCCTGGGAAGAACCTATTTTGACTGTGAGAGTAATGTAATGTGCTTATGTTTGAAGGAAGAGACACCTTGAGTGTATGTGTGCTGCTTAGATAGCTTACACATAAAAGCTTGTGATTCAAGGAGCTCACTGTCTAGCTGAGATAGGCAGCACCAGCAGAAGCAGCATTAAACTGAGAGATGAGATAGTGTGCAATAAAGCAAAGGGAGACAAGGAAAATCCTCTTGGTGAGTATATGCTGTGGGTGCAGATGTTGCAGCTTTAAGCTTATACTTCCCAGGTTTTCTTCCTTTTGGGCTGATGGACAAGGCTGACACTGCAGTGGTAGTAGAGGCTGTCCAGAGAACAGAGCACTGCTCTGGCTGAGAAAACCTGAACCATAACCACGAGACTACTGTGCCCAGTGGAAGAGAGAAGATCTTTAAACCACAAAAGCACTATTAGCAGAAGTTCAGGCATCTCTAATAGGAAGATGAAGAAGAACTAATAGTTGATAAAATACTATGACTGCCAAGTTGCAGAGAAGAAGACAAGGACTATGGGGCAAAGAGTTAAAATATAAGGAGTCCAGGAGAATAGGCTGTGACATCTGACACAGTGAGATCTCTCAGGGACTGAAGCAGAAGACTGCAGATCCCTGAATACTTGGCTTACAGGTAGGAGAGAGTCACTTGCTAAGACTAGATTTTGTGGCTGGCTGTCAGGAGTATCAGGTTTGCTATGGAAGGAAAGTAGAGGTCAGTGAGTAAAAGAAAAGCTGCGGCAGATGTTGTTACAAGGATGACCTGGTAGCTAAGTGCATGAGGTAGGAAATCAAGGAGGAAAAGAGTGGAAAATACACAAAGGGTATAGTCTCCCTTGGAGCAATAAGAACTAGCCTGACAGAGCCTGCAGCTAAAACTGGAGCAGAGCACACTAGGTCAGACAGGCTGGGAAAGCTGGCTGAAGAACACCACTGTATTTAAAGTGCAAAGAAAAAAGAAAGACAGCTGTAACTGGGCTTTGACAGTTGATCTAACGGCTTACTTTTAATTACATTTTGTCATTTGAAGTGAAATGCATTCCCTTGAAATAGTTTATCCATATAGCTCTTAGCCTTTCTTCCAATTATATTGCACCCATCCTCCTAAAGATTAACAAGGTTTAATGAACTCTACTGTTGCTAATTCATCTCCCTTTTATTCTGACAGTGTGACTTTTGTTTACAATTAGTATAGCTAACATTATGCAGGGTCATGTGGGTCGAAAGAAGAGGATTTCTATTCAACATGGTGAGAAAACAAATGAGTCCTGTCCTGTGGAGCGCTTGTTAGGGTTTTTTTGTAATGAAGAAAAATCTCTCTGATATAGATCTTCTGGTCGGACTTAATCAAACTTGAACATCTGATTCCAAAAGATACCTTTGAAGACTTCCCTTCCCTCCACCTTATCTTCGGAAGTACCTTAACTTCACTGGTACTGCAGATTTTTACCTAGTTTCTTAGGAAACTTTGACTGATATCATCCAGAATACATTTGGTTTACCTACAGACTCTGAGTATATTTTGAATTTATTATTTAGCTTCAACCATATTTCAAAGTGGAAAGACAGTCTTAAGTACATTAAATTCCACAAGTTTGATGAAAATAAACAGATGTGTAGAGGAGTAAGACTGTAATTAGGGTGCCCACTGTGATAAAGCCTGCAGCATGAGCTTAATCCTTATTAGACAGTGAAGTCTCTGTGAGAGAGAAGAGAATCACAAATCCCAGCTGTGGTCTCAGAAATCTCAAGTCAGAACTCATATTCTGTCAGAGACTAGATAATCCAAAACAAAAGAAGAGCTTTTTGTAACATTGCTCACAGAATTTCTCCTTTTACTCTATTTTTAGTTTAGTTAATAATTTTATTCATATGACTCTGAAAATGCCTAAAAGGCTTGTTCCCTATCAGCTTCCCTCTCTTTTGAAAGAGAAGAGCAACCCATCTCCACATGAGATCAAACCCAGAGGAAACTTTCCCTCTGAGAAATCATCTACAGGCCAGATTGACCAGCCTTTGGAGGCCATGGGCAGCCAGACTGGGCTCCGTGGGGTGGCCAGCCCAGCTGTGGCCTCCTTCAGAACAGCTCTGAGAGAGCTGCTGCCTCCTCCTTCTCTTAGCGTACAGTCTTTGGTTGTGGCTTCTGTGTTCGTCTACCAAGTGGTCAACCGCTCACTGCTCAATCCTGCTTTGTCTGAAGGACCCTCCGAAATCCTCTTTCAGGCCAGGGTTGCTCTGGGGCAAGGACAGAGGTACCTCTGGGGCTGTGCCAGTGTGCACTGAACAGGTTCAGAGATGATGTGATAGACTGGGTATAAAGCTATAGTCTGTACTGGTTCAGAGACTCACGTGGGATAACACCTCACTTTAATTCTCGTTCTGGGTTGTTGGATTAAACCATACTGGAACCCAGGCCTCTCTTCTCACAGCCAAACATTCTTGCCTTAAGCGATGAGATTTATAATATAAGCAAATGTTTCATCAACCCCCTCTTCCTGATTCCTGTACGTATCTTGCATTATTTTTATATAGTTACACATAGGAGCTGCTTAGCATCCTTTTCCATGCTAGCCTACAGCTTCCTGGTTTTGTCTTTGTGTGAGGAGTAAGGAGGGTAATAGGTAATAAGAATTACCTCAGCAGTGGAATTGCAATCTTGCCTAGGACTTGGGAAGAAAGAAAGTACAGATGTCAATCTTCACGGGAGAGTTCTGGTGGCAACTTCTGCCTGAGGGACAGGACTTAAGACTTATAGTTGTCATTAGCTGCGTGTGTCGATTAGCTCTAGGCAGCTTCCTGCCCAGCATGCAGGCTGTTTGTGAGCCCATTTTGCATATGAGAATGCCTGTGTGACACATGGTTTTGTGGTGCTATTGGAGACCAGACTGGATGCACTGTCAGCTGGGGAAATGGCCCTGTGTGTCATGCCAGTAGGGTGCAGTTGTGCAGGGCACTTCACGGCCATCTGAGTCTCTACCGTGCCGTGTTGGAAATGGATCTGTTGTTTAACCAGCGCAGAGCAGAAACACTGTAGCTCGTGCTAATTTACCTTCTTTCTCAAGGCTGCTTCAAACTTTGAAGATAGCTGGGCAAAACTTTGCATGTTTTGTTGCTCTGCATGACGATGATGTACAAGATCACCTGTACCAGCCACCTTTTAGGTTGCATGAGAAATCTTGAATCTCAGAATGAGAAGGCAGTTAAGAACTGAGCACTGTGGCATCTAGCTTTTGGTCCATTGCATTTTGAACCTAACTTTTAATCCTGGTCATTGACCATGTGTGTTTTCACAAATTAAACTCCATAATTCTGTTGGTTTTTGTAGTTGTATAATGAATTCAAACATCCTTCAACTTGAAGACCTATAAATAGATTTTGTCTTGGGCTACCTTTCCTTTTCAGCAATCACACTACCCGTGGCTAACTGTTTGCTCTCTGACTGTTTGCATTTTTACCTCTGAGCATAATCAAGTAGGTGTCGTGTTTTCACTTCATTACTCTTTCTGCTAGTGTACTGGATTCACTGCAGTACGAATAGCAACTGCATCTTTTTCCCTGGTACATGGTGACTATTCAGGAATGCGTGGGTCATACAGTCCTGCAGCATCACCTCATAGGTCACACACGTGTACAGGCTCTGTGAACCGCTGAGCTCCTTCAGTTTCTGCAGGAGCCCCGGTGATAAAGTTTGACTTGGATGGGGAGCTGGCACTTCAACAAAAAGCCCCAGGGTGAATAATGATCACAAGCAGCACAAGTGTGTGGCTTTTCAAACCTCTTCTGGGTAATGTGAGAGGCTGATGAATGTAATCTTTTTCTCTTTAATGTTCAACTATCCTTGGCATAAAAATCTTCTCCGGTCTATGGCATCATGGAGGTGTCTGACTCAGAACAGTGAATAGCATGAAAAATGCGATGTTCACAACTTCTTTTTTTTTTATGTATTCATGCAGAGGAGATACCTTTAGATTCCTCTGGTGGCTGTTGAAATCCAAACATAAAACAGTTCCTGTCTTTGATAAAGTCAAATATCAGACTCCTGAAGTGAGATCAGACTCCACAGAAGATGTAGGCACACATAACTTTGTTTGCTGTAAGTTTTCTCCCAGGATGAAGGATATGATCAGTGGTTTCAAACTGAGAATGGATTTTAATTACTTAGTTATTTGCCAGGAGGTAGTAGTCACTAACATGCGGCTGCACTGTGCGAATTACAGAATTCAGTATGTTTGTCACCAGACTGGGTGAATAGGATCATAATCCTTCTATTCAGTTGAACTGTAGATCATTGCATGACCTTTTCAACAAATGTATTTTAATTAGCTGTATGTTCACCTTCTTTCTACTGCTGAAAGCAGGAAAAATGGATTATTGACGATATGGAGTATTATATATTTAACCTTTTAGGCTGAAAATTTGGACTGGAGTGAAACCACTCTGTAAGACAGCTAGCAATATTGTACAGGCCAAACTGTGCCTAATTCACAGCTTAATTGTGTACCCTCACATGTGTACAGTGCACATCTCTGGAGCCACAAAATTTCTGTGATAATTAAATCATTTTTGATTCTTCTCTTTCCCCCTTTCTGTGGCAACACAACAAGGACCCCTAGTACAACGCAGGTGTGAGGCACTTCCAAAAATGGTTGTCCACCTTGCAAGGACATCTAATTCCAGCCCATCAGTAATGTATAGCCAGGCCCAGAGACAGCTTCTGATCAGGGAAAGGGCTGATTAGAGAGACAGTATTTCAGGACACACTCCAAACACAACTAATTCATTTTTTTACAAAAATGGGTAGGAATCCCAGAGGAGAGGCCATATTCTACTCCAAGAGTGCTGGCCAGCTGCTTCCTCTTCCGTCTGTAGGTTTAAACGGCTTCAAAGGCTTCTTGTTAAAATGAAAAGGATGTTGTTAACTCCCTATGCGCTGATGTATTTTGTATATTTGGCCATGGTTCTCTATAAATGTTCCAGACATCCTCAGTAGAGGATAATGGGTCTTACCCACCTATGCTGCCCACCACAGTATCCTGTTGGAAGGAACTCTGTCACAGCCAGCCAGGGATGCTGTTAACTATTTTGCTCCAGAACTGCTGTTTTGACCCTGGGACACCATACCACCTCTCTGGCTTTCCCTCCAACCTTTTAGCTGATTTTTCTGTTCATAACTCAGGCTCTTGCAGGAGGTGGGTTAGCTTTATCTCTATGTCTGCATGCTGCCTGGCAAAATGTTGCTGCACACAATATACCCACTGTGGAGCAAATGTGTTGTCAGTAGTAATCCAGGAGAAGGAGAGAGGAGACCTGAGTGGTTTGACCTTGACCAAAGAGAGCTCATACGAAAAAGACAGAGCATTACGTAAGAGGGTTATTTTCTTCAGTCCTCTGCACTTCCACACTTTGACCCCACTATTCCGGGGCCCGGTACAGTACTGTGCCACTGGCTGCTCAGCGGTGTGGTTGCTGTGCTGTGGCCAGGCCGAGCTGGGAGGAGAGCTGTCAGCCCACAAACTGGGGAAGGCAATGCAGCCATGGCACTACATTTAGCCCTGGACAGGCATGGAAAATGTACTTGCAGCTGTTGTTGCTCAAAGCACAATTTGGACCTTGGTAGAGAGGACTGAATAACTTCTGGTTTTCAGGAAACATAAGTGACAACCTATCAACCCCAGCAATTGGTTTCTATCAGCTTATATTGGTTACATTTTCAAAGCTATGTTCAAAAGGAAAAGGGCAGAAAACTTAATGCTTCAATGATACTGTCATTTGCTAGATTCCCTTAATAAGCCAGCTGTGAATAGATGAAATTGCTTTGTGAACCTGCTGCATGGAGCACACATTCTTTGTAGCTTTCTCATGCAGAGGAATAGCTGCTGAGGTTAGAAAATGCCCTATGGAACAGCCAAATAATTCTGCCACCCATACTCCAAGTTCAGGTAAGTCCTTTGGAAGGGTGTGAAGGAGGAGTGCATGCAATGAGGTAA
The DNA here is from genome assembly GCA_013397725.1 of Rhagologus leucostigma. Classification (NCBI taxonomy): domain Eukaryota; kingdom Metazoa; phylum Chordata; class Aves; order Passeriformes; genus Rhagologus; species Rhagologus leucostigma. Next base: position 2,324,782 of record VZTD01001533.1, read on the forward strand.
TTTTCACCTCTCTCTAGCCAGACCATGCACCTATACCAGTGATGAGGGCAGGAAGCTAAGCCAGCTGGGGGAGAACGAAATAAGTGCCAGTTTGATATACGAGTACATAGCAAGTTTTAAGCCTGGCTCCTGCCCTTTTCTGTGTGTAATAAATGAAATGACCTTCCAGTTAAAGCGTAAGAGATTGAAAAAGACAAAGCAGAGCAGTGAGGCCCTTTTTTCCCAGTGTATACCTACATTAGAATTCTGCTCTCACACTCTTGCAAAGGAAAACTGTAGCTTGAAGAGAAAACAACATAGCATTAAGCCATCCTGGTGTCAAATATTGTAAAAGAAAACAGTTAACGACACTGCATTCTCATTACCAGCTTTGGGTATAATAGCCTCCCTGCCTCATACCAAACAGGATTTCTTAGTGCTCTTTTGTGCTTAACTCTCCAACTTGGCAATTCCACCCAGCTCGATGCTCATAAACTGCAACTCCTTTGTCATTCCCAGGTATTTTCTGTGGGTTTCGCTTTTATTGTGACCTGAAACTATTTTATGACTGAGTTCTACTGTTGTTCTGTGTACAGTGGGTAATGAAACACCTTTATCTGTATCTGCATCTTTTGGTTCTTTCTTTTTTTCTCTCAGCTTAATGACATTACTGTGAGCACCACTGGGACTGTTATGCAGATGTGCTGTATACTGGAGAAGTTGCTGCTTCAGGATAAGCCATTACTTTTTGTTGCCCCCACAGGCCTGGGAAAGATAGCTATTACAAACAACTTCCTGTGACAGTTACCTCATGAAAAATATGTTGTATGTCAAATTAACTTCTCAGCACAGGTCTCAGCTAATCATACCCAGGACATCTTCCTAACAAAACTCGAAGGGTATCCTGAGTTTTAATTAAAATCAAATATGTAATTGTGCTTGGTTTACTCCACAGAGATCATCCACAAAATAATATGAAATGCTCTTCTTCCATTTCTGACAGAATAAATGAAAGCTGATTTGTTTCTCTACGTGCTGTTTATTACTGGGGAAACTACATTTTAATTGATGTTCACAAATATTCTGATTTGTGGCATATATAGAACAGCACATAGTCCGGAAAGCACGTCTGCTTAACTTTATCTTCTTAGATGTTTTTGCTTTAGGAGAGTGAATCAGCTCCCTGTCCCTGGATATTCTTCAGTCTAAAGCATATTAAAGGGAATCACCAGATTGAGTCCCGACTAGTAAAGAGAGCCATCTGTTAGGGAAAGAGCTGAGCAGTAGGCTATATATGGTACTTGCCAACCCATGGAGGGCAAAAAGATCAGCTGGAAGAATGGCAGCATCCAGGGGATTATATCTAGAAAATGGTTAGCTCTCCAGCATCTAAATCATGCATTTTTAATTCATCACATGGCAGACAAACAAGTCAAACGTTAATTGGCATGATAAAAGGGAGCTCATAGCGTATTCTGCACCTTGCAACGCAGAGAGCCTCGCTTGCCAGACAGCCTAGACAAAACTTCGAACTTTGTATTTGCAAGCATCAGAAATGAGATCTGTGGGTAGTATCACACCTCAATGAATCCAAAAATAAATAAATAAATTTTTTAAAAGTGTAAGAAAGTACTGAAAATGCTCAGTGAAAGCATGAGTCCTCAGGAACATTATAGATTATATTTTATAAGTGCTAAAACTTACTGTAGAAATTGTAGCTTCTCTGAGCAAAAAAAAACCCAAAGAATTTGACTCAGCTGTGACATAAATAGTTCAACTACATAAAGAACGCTTTTTTATGCACACTGGAGTTTGATAAATGCTATTATGACTACTGGCAGGCTCTAGTGAATGAAGAAATATATCCTATCAACAATACAAAGGACTAGAAACTGCCATAAGGGTGTTTGCTGTGGGGCTCACAAGTCATGATCATTTTAATCTCTGGGTAGTCAAGATAAAATCACTTGCTCCATGTAGTTTTGTTTTATATTTCTATTTTTTTGTAAGTTGTGTTTTCAAAGTCTATCATAAAAAAAAATATGTTAAAGTAGCCTAGGCAGAAGATTTGGAATAACTAGACATCCAAAAATGATCTGTCCCAGTCCTGACAAGGTCATCATAAATTCTCTCAGCAGCTGCACTGTTTTAGCCCACACTAAAACAGGAATTTTATCTCAAAAGAGAAAAATTCTCAGGAGGGGTCTCTTTTCAATTTGTCAAAGTACGTATGCAAGAGCAGAGCAGATTCTAGCAAAGTGCTGGTTCAACATAGAGACGGTAAAACTGGTGAATATTTGATTAGTAGCATTTTGATTTTCCAGTTCATAAAAATTGTTTGAAAAGTCCACTTGTTTGGTTGTTGGATTGCAGCGGATTAGTTACAAAATGAATGAGAACATGCAGATTCTGAAAAATGTAATATATACCTAGAAAAACTGTTAAAAAAAATTTTTAAGTGCCTTTCATGCTCTTTTCATATCTGTTTCTGAGCCAAAAGCTGCTGAAGGACCTGATAGGTGGTGTTCCAAAACAATATTAAAGAAATAGCCCTTCTTTTGGAATGAGAAACACCAACAGCCCAGTTTAGATAGTTTTATGGCCTAGATGTGGTTTCTTCCCTGATTTTGCTTGGCCCGGATCACTCAGGATTATTTCTCAGAGGCCAGAATCATTTCCCAGAGCTACTCTAACTTTCTCAACTGAAGCAGATAGTAAATATTGCAGAAATATTTACTGAAAGTGAGCAAATCTTTAACGTATGCATCTACAAGCATGCCTGGGAATGAAATCAAGCTGTATTACAGGTGTTGCAGAGCTTAATTTTAAGGTTGCCAGTTGATCACAGAGACTTGTAGAAGTAAGAACAGAGAAAATATTTTTGTAATAAAGGTCATTGTATTTTATTAACGTTTTAATTGCTACACATCTGCCACTAAGCTAGAAGCCCCAGCACCAAGGATGTTGTATTTTATGTAGTAGTCAACACAATCTAGTGTTGTAAATGTCAATGATGGAATAACACAGCACCCAAATTGGCCCACATGGTGTAGGTGGCTCTCACCTTGAGGTAGGTGCAGTGAAAGTTAGATGTGTGGAAAAAATTTGAAAAATGCAGACTAACTAGTAAAAGAAGGCTGTGGGTGATCATGGCACTTGGGAACGCCCCACAAAACATCTCCAGTGCAGATACTCGTGGGTGAGGACCAAGGGTGAGGCTGGACAGTGTGCAGGGCTCTCTTGGGGGGCACAGAAGTACTGGAGTAAGATGAAGAAAGCCAAATGAACACAAGTCCATCTGGACAGTCATCAGCTGAGAACAGGGAGGAGGGCAGTGGTGGCCCCAGAGGAAGGAGGAGCAGGGAGAGGGTCATGGTTTTCAGGCAGAGTGGAGGCAGCAGGAGGCTCTTCAGACAGGTGCACAAGGTACCTTCAGCATAACAAACAGTGCCAAACTGCCTGATCAAAGAGGCATTTAAGCTACATTCAGCACAAGGCAACTTTCTAGTCTACAAAGAAATCAGCTAAAGGAGAACCCAACCTGGATCTGTCAGCGTGATTCAGCCAGTGATTATTTCATTAAGTATTTGATCAAATGACTCAAACTTTCAGGCAGTTTGTCAACTGACTGAAAATGAACACCTGACAGCTGACTACATGACTGACTACCTGAAGTTATGTACTGAATTAAACAGTCAAATAAATAAGGGGTCTAACAGATAGTGCAAAATGTGCTCTCAAAAATGAGATTTCTTTCACCCCTTGTGACAAAGATTGGCTTTCCCTTTTTTCAACAAGTGAGAAAGGACACTCTGTACTTCTTTGCCTGTTTCTGCTTGGTTTGTAACTTGTCCAAATCCTCACTGCTGAAGGGCAGTGAGGGAAAGGCAAGGGCTGCAGTGTACCCTCTTCTGTGTCAGTCAAAATACTCTGGCCCAGAACATGAGACGAGGAAGGATGCTCTTCAGGGGCTGGAGAAACAACTTCATCTCCTTCTGTGGAGCTTTTCTTGTGCTGCCTCTCTCTCAGAGCAGATTGCATTTACCCACCTGCTGGAGCAAATGCGGGTTGAGTGATTTCCATAGTTTGAATACAGCTTCTGCTTTGAAGTTCTTTGCTGAGCTCTTTTACCATCCCTTGGTGACCAAATTTAATTAATTCCTGGAAAAAAAAGAGAGATATCTTTGCCAAGTAGCTTCTCTCACAGACAGGTCTTTTCAGGATGTACGCTCAGGCCCCTGAGTGGAAACTTAGCTGCATGCAGCAATATTTTCTCTCAGAGCATATAGGCAGGTTGCCCTGTTAAAGCCATCACTTCATGCCTGCTTGGGGAATGTGAAGTGCTGTACTGAAAGGCAAGGAGCAAACCAGCACTTTTTCCTGCTTTCCCTCCCTGGAGAGTTAGTGATTAATGCAAACCCTTCCTGTGTTTCCTCCAAAAGAGAGATGAAAAAAAATGACCATCCTTAAGAGCATGGCTGGGCCCACCAGGCACTGCTGGAGCTGATGTGTGTTGCTGGCCCTCAGATGCAACCTTATGAGATATTAGAATATAGACAGAAGCTTCATGGTGGATCTCTCAACCTGCAGAAACTCAAAAAGGTACTCTGTGAACTGAAAATGAAACATGTCTGTCTTTGGGAAAAGGCTTTCCCAAAGACTTCTTCTTTATATATTCCTGTGGATTTCTTTGGTGCTCAGCTTCAAGCAGAACACAGCCTGCCGGAGTCCTCTGAACTCCCAATCCCCCTTTTTCCTTTGATGCAAGGAAACTGCTTGAAAACTGCTTGCAAGGAAACAACCCATGGCTGTCCAGCTGTTCCATATGAAGGAAAAATGACCTGCTCTGAGTACTGCAGGCAGTTCTCTTCATTGCCAGAGAGAAGCCACTCACAAACGGCATCCTATTGGTATTTCTGTAGCGCTCCCTCATCCAGAAGATTTTAGAACATATCTTACTCATCTACATGAGTTACCACTTCCATTTATTTCAGGCAAGAGGCTTAAGTTAAAATGAAAATTGATGTGTTTGTTAACTTCCCTCTTATTTATGTTTGTTAGCTTTTCTTTTATGCACAGTGTATATCACAATGAATTAAAAAATAATAATGGCTAATCACGGTTTGGCAGGGATTTTTAATGGATTTAATTTTTCTTTATCGTGCTTACATGTAATTTCTAACATTCAGTGTTTTATGGGCTTGTTATCACTTGTAGTGTTTGCAGTGTGTGCCTGGAGTGCTTGCAGAATAACAGTGGGAATTAAAAATTCCCCCAAGACCAACAGGTGCTGGTTCCCATTCCCAGGCCAAGCAGCACATGTCCTGTGTCTGGCTGGTTTAGTAGGATTCACATCATGGGGGTTTTTGTGCTTCCCACAACCACTTTGAGGGAAGGGAGCGTTTTCTGGAATGACTTACATCATGTAATCAGTAGGTCGCCTGGAAACGACGCTCAGGCTTGGCCCTTGGACTGCCCTTGTTGTGCTGAGGCTGACAGACTCCGCATGCTTTTTGTCAAAATGAAAGCTGGCCGCCTTTCATCGCATTGTGACATATTACATACAAAATTACCACATTATTACATGTGGAATAGGAGAACCTGAACATTGCCCTATGTGGGCATGAGTGATGTACGTGTCAGCTGTGGAGGGGATCAGAACAGGCCGGGGTTCATCATTCTACCCACACAGGTCCTGTCACTGTCCGGAGGGGGGGCGGCTTTTCATAAAGCATGAATCCATTGTAATGCTCCAAAATAGTGAGAATCGTTGGTCCATGCAGTGCAGAAAGCACTGTTGCTATGGTAACAAGTTCTGTATCATTTTTGGTGTGTTTCTGTAATAAAAAACTATATATATGTGTGTGCATTACTTTTATTAGATTATGGTACCTTCAAAAAGCATTGCTCAGCTTTTTACCTCAGAATCAACAGTTTAATTTCAGGCTGGGTCGGTACCAAAATGATGATCATTATTATTCCAGATGTTTTTTTGGTGGCCTTTGTGAATTTACTGACAGTCCCGGCTCAATAGATAGTGACAGGTGTCTACACTATTAGTGTCTACTACAATTAGTACTAATTGGTACCTCTATTGGCAGTAGAGGTTGGCTAGGGATTTAATGGAGATGAGAGATGAACATGCTGTCTCTGAGTTCTTTCCTTCTTTCCCCAAGCGGAGAGGAAAACACATCTGAAATAAGTCTTCACAGTCAAAGTAAAGAAGAAAGTTTCAATATTTATTACTTGATTTGTTCCTGAGTGGTGGCTTAATGGAAGCATTCAATCTCTGAGACTTCCAATTTGGCACTTTTCAGGTGAAATTTTCATTACTAGACTAATTTTTTCCAGGTGCACTTCTGCAGCTGCGATGTATTGTGCCATAATTTAGCACCTGCAGTTCTTTCTAACAGCAAGAATTTCCAGCCAGGAAAACAAAGGTTGGGTCCAACCTTGATTTAAATAAATAAAATTTTTAAAAACAACCCCATCATGAAAAGAGCAACAATAACGTGCTCTTAAAGAAGGTTTAATCAAGAAAAAGTGTTAGCAATACAATAGTCTTTGTTGATAAGCTTTAACAAAAAGAGGAAGGAATCTTCATGTATTGCATTTTAAAGGATTTTCTACAAGACTGTTCGTTTGCTTAATTGTTACTCCCCTTTGTAGAAAAATCTCACCCATTTGTTAATTTGTTGCTTTTCTTCTTATGCCTGACAAACAGCTCTAACCATGTTAAATTGTTTGCTTGTGATACGGGAAAGGGTTTTTTTCATTTATGTCTGTGAAGTTAGTTGAAAGTCTTAGAAACGTGAAATTTGTAGTAAGTTCAAAACAGGCGAATTACACTCCAAGTAAGTGTTGGCAGCTCTTTATCTTTTCCTTGTTTTCCATATTTAATTCTACCCTTGAAAGATGGAATATGCATCATTTCCCCATCGTCTCTCTGTGGTTCACATTGAGTGAAGTGTTTTGAATTAATTATGTTAAATTATTAATAGCTCAAGATTTGAAAACATTACAGGATTTCAATAACGTTTTATCAGGCAGTAGCTGTATGATAATTCTGACGTTTTCATAGAGTAGAGTACACTTCCAGCTGATAGGTAAAAATTATGACTATATGCTGAAAACACTGAGTTCAGTTCATTGTGAAGCATAATAAAGTAATGAACACTTAAGCTTCGTATTAGAAAAAAGCTCCTATTAATGAATAGACTCAGGGAGAAACAATGAAAGCAGAATTTCTTAGGTCATGTAAAATGAACTGTACAGATATATAGAATACAGAACAGCTCCGTATTGGTAGGGACATGAATGGCATAAGAAGTCTCTTCTGCATCTAATTCCTGTGATTCTCTGATACCAGATATTTTCTGATGTATCAACTCTATCTGTCAATAATTAACTGATGGCTAACTTACAACTCATTTGTCAAGGGAAATAGAAAATGCTGTTAACACTAGGCCCTCAAAACATGGCTTTGAGCTGCTAGAATTATTCTAGCATAAAGGGCCAAATACGAAGTTTATCTTCTGTTAAATCTCCCTGACGTTTTAACTAGGGCTATAAAATAAATGGTCATCTAAATCAAACTGTATTAATTTCAAGTATTGTTTTGAACCTATTTTATGGCTCTACAACCATCCAAGAGCATTTAAGAGAGAGACAAGACAGCTGATAAAAGACCCCAGAATTAGTTCTATAATTATTTGCACAGGGAAAATGGTTTCTTTCCACCAGTCAGACCACAGTGTTCTTCTTGATACATTTCACCAGCCTCACGTAATAAACCCTGTGGAGGAATTAAAGAGCCAAGAAATATAGGTTAGATTTGCAAGACAGACACCAGCACTTAGCACTCATTTCGATCCCCCCTCATTGTTTGCATCCTGCCTCCCCTGCTCTGACTCTGGCTCTCTGGCTGCCTGTGCTTCCCTGCTGGGAGCTGGGGACCCAGGCTCAGGCCACCCCTCCACTTGGGCAGGTACTTGTGCCATTTCTCGGGAGAGCTGCCCTACCCAGGGCATTTTCCTGGGGTTGACATAGTTCCTGCTTCTTGTGTTAAGCAACCAGCTATTACAAGAGTGGAGGGCTGCCTAACTTTCCTAAAGTCAATTTTGCCTTGCTGTGATACTTGAAGTCTCCTGGTGTATAAGGCCTTTGTAGAGAAGTGTTGGCAGGTGGTGGCTTGGAACCTGTTTTTCTCAGTATAGGGAGAAGCCTCAAGCACCCAGCTTTGAGATGTGGTTTCCTTAGGAAGGCAGAGTGCCTAAAAGCTCTGTGTGGCATGACCTAAATCGTCCCAGTGGATCCAGACCCATCTGAGTAACAAGCCTTAGTAAAAGAGACAAAATATGTATACATCTGTCCTTGTATATCTAACCATAAAGGATTGTATTTCCTAAGGTATTTAGACATCTGTTGAGTCATGTAACTGCTAAAGTGATTTTCAAATGTACCTTAGTAGGTTTGACAGCCAGTTCTTATTTCAAAGAGTTATTTAGACAGCCAGTGAGATTTTCAAAGCATTTATCTATTTCTCTGAGTATTGTACTGAAAAACCCAGCCCAGAGCCTTTGCAGGGAGAAGCATGATGCTATTAATATGCATCTATAACATTAAAACACCCATTCACTGACCATTTTATAACATATTCTATAAGTCTTGGCATCTGGTTCGGTGTTCACAAGGACTCATGCAGTTGGGCTTTGAGAGATGATCTACATATTCTCCAAAAGAAACAAATGCTTTACTCCTCTTCTAGCCAGTAAGTTCAGGTTGTTTCACCACTTTCATTCTTGGTAGCTGGTATTTCAACTCTGCCTCCTGTCCCTTCACTGCTAGACCTTCCTGTGTGTTGGACATTTCCCAGGGACCCAGCACAACCAGTTAAGCTTGAGAAGAACTAGAACCAATACCTTGCTTTTGACTCCTTGGCTTATATAATACCCACATTGGAGCACACTATCCTTTTTCTGACATCCCGACCTGATAGTTTTGAGGGGGGAAAGGCAAAGGGGGGAATTCTTTCAAGGCCTGTGATCAAAATGTATTGTCATACTACACATAGAAATGCAGGGTGTTATAGCTCTTTTCCATTTATGTCGTTACTTTGCAGTGTCCCAAGTGTTTGTGATCAATCAGGATATAGGCTGGTAGAACTGAAGCAGTCTGCTCTGCGGTTGCCTTTAGTTCAAGTTGTCTTTGTCTTGTAATTAGCTGGAGTGAATACATCTCCCCAGCAGCGCGCTGTGCACCACAACATGCTTTGGAATGAGGTGCAGGACTGGAAATAAAAGCATTTTACTCAGTGTGCCAAAGAGCTTACTGTAGGTGCAACACAGAAATTCACTTATTATAATCTTTCTTGCCTAATTAATTCCATTGATACATTCAAGTTCATCCGAATTCTGTTGACGGTTTTAACAAAGGATTTTTTCTTTTCCTTTCTTTCTTCTTTGTTTAAACTGGAATAGTTTTATTAGCTTGTTTACTTCAGAACAACATGCCACCTTTGATTAAACTCCATGTGGATTTATAACTATGTCCTCCCCATGTTTCTGTGACCTTTACGGCACATCTGATAAAAATAAAAGGTCATGGATTCCAAAAGAACTGGTTCTAATAATAATGTCAGGCAGGCTCCCCAGAAAGTGTGTGATTTAATCTCTCTCTCTTTCTGCTTTTTCAAAGTAAGATGAAAATTAACTTGAATAAAATTAATGGTTTAATTTTGCAGGAGAAAGAAGAGGGTTTACAGTGCTCCACCAGGGAAAAGGGCTTTTGTCTTTGTTGATGACCTAAACATGCCTGCCAAGGAGAAATATGGTGCCCAGCCTCCCATTGAACTGCTGCAGCAATGGATTGACCATGGCTACTGGTTTGACAGGTGCAATAAATATTAATTAGTGTGCTTGGCTACAGAGGAGTAATGATATACACTGTTTCTCTGAAGCGTTAAATTGTAGTGTTAGTCTTTTATAATTCCTCATCTTCTCAGTCACAACAGGAAAACACTCCGAGTTACACGACTCCCTGTATAGGAAAAGGAATAAAGGCTTATATGTTGCAGTGAATTACAGCATGAGAATGCCAAGCCTATATGGGAGAAAGGCACAACACGCATTTTCGTGGTTTTGAGAAAACACCATCAGTATTTAAGCCAGCACAAAACACTTTCAAATAAATTTTTAGTTCCTGGTTGTTAGGGACTGAAACAAAATAATTTGTCTTTCAGTAAATGACTTTGAGGTTGGAATGCAGCTGAAGATGCTTTTCTAAGGCACAGTCAGTGTTTAGAAGAAGAGTGTGTAATAGACTCAGGCACTTTTCTGCGTGATTTGTGGTAATACTAGTTGTTAGAACGACTTCAAATTCTCCCTTGTTTATGTCTCATATATATGAACATAAGATAAGTATCTATTGTTTAAGAATGAGCCTACTTAATCCACAGCTTTAAGAAAAAAAAAACCTAAATTGGAACAGGAAAAGTAAAATAGCACCTAGTCTAGCACTTAGCCTTTACAGAGCTTAGCTATTAGAAAAATGTAACCCTACTTTATGATACACTTAATTATATACACCTAAGGTATAAAGCAGCTACACTTTAACCAAAATAATGGGCTGTTAATTAAGAACTGGTGCTTCTTGCATGATTTATTATTACTCTAGTTCGCAATTATGCTTAAACCTCTCATTAGACATATTACTGTACTGAAAATCTTGTTTTCTAGTAATGCATGTTTAACATTGTGTTACAATTTTACACGGCAGTCTCAGACTGTGATCCCTCTGTGCTTTTCAGGAGAGAGGCATGAAAGTTGACAGGTACTGTCTGCATTTCAATTGGAACTCCTACCTTTCTCTTTACCCTAAATCAAATAAAATAAAGGCTTCAGCTTTTCTGTAGTGGCATACAAAAGCGTAAGGAAATAGAAAATGAGAAATGTGGGTGTTTTCAAATCTGATGTTTTCCCAAAACTATAGAAGGTTTCTTAATATTTTCAAAGTGAATTTGCACTTGAAGCTTAAAGCATTAGGTAGAACCTTTTTTACCATTTTATACTGAGCTTGGGATAGCGCGATTGAAATGCATGGAATTTTCCTGCTCCAAAATCCCTTGTTTTCTGACAAATACAGAAGAATTTCTTTCTTTTTAGGAACAGTAAGGCTTTTCATTGTCAGAAATGCTCATCCTTCCCTACCCTCTGTATAAGCCATGAGATGGAGGTTAGGAAGAAGCAGATGGGGACAATGAGAAAACAAACTCATGCCATTTGAAACACAAAGGTTTTGCTCCTTTATATACTCAGAATTACTTGTGCTTGTGGGTGCACCTTGTCACTTGTCAGCCTGTCTGCATGAGCAATATACACAGAAAGAACAATTTGAGCAAGATGGTCTTCACTGGATAAAAACAACAAAGCATTAGTTACCTGGGAGGTAGGAAGACTGGCATGTTTTTTCCCCCAATGACAGTTTATAACAAGCAAATATTTGCCGATAATGTCTGACAACATAGTCACAGGAAGAAGCAGATGAGGTAATTCTAGGTAGTATCTTTTACTGTCAGAGGGAACCATGGCTTTCTAAGGTGATTAAACTGTTGGTGACAAAGCCATTGAGGATGCTAAATAGGAAAGATTTGCTGGTAAAAGACCCACTACTGCCTCAAAGGCTGCTTTCTGTCACACTATCTGCAAGGTAACTGCAGACAAGGAGAAAAGTTCTTGATTTCATGCAGGTAAGAAGTCCCAAGGAAATCATGCTCCTGTGTTTTCATTATCCATCAGCTCCTGCTCCCTGTGAACTTGTGAGCCAGTTTTGACACAGCGATTGCAGTCTCAGAGATGTCAAAGCATCCCAAACACAGAAGGTGTGACCCCAGTGAGGGATGGATGGGAGTGGTGCAGAAGTGGGCCCACATATTGTGTGTTGGGGTATTGGGGTGGGAGGGCTATGGGGGACATACTAGGGAACCAGAAGCTGTAGAGCTGCATGAAGAGGTGAAAGGTCCCTTGGTTTCCCGGTCCATGAAACAAGCAACTTTTATTCTAATAAATATTCAAGAGAGCTTTGCAGCTGCTTGCCTTTACATTCTGCTTCATGGCATATTTTCATTTCTCTGCTGGTCTGTCTTTCTATAAGTTTCAGTCCCCTAAAGATCCCCCTCCAAACTGCTGGAGCCCAACACATCAAGCTCAGACTACCTTGAATGTTCCCAAACACCTCTGTCAGAGGGAAAAGCAGATGGTATAAACTCATTCATATCAGAATTATCCCACGTGAAGACTCCTCACTTAATTGCCATCTGGATGTGAGTAGCTCCATCACCTTTGCACTATCCACACAGGGTGAAGGAGCAGGAGCCAGGACCTAATATCTGACCTCTGGAATAGCATCCATCTGGCAGAAGACCACAGTTGAGGCTCCTTCGAGGAAGCTCCCTTTGTGGCAGAAATAACATGGCACTCTTTAAAAGGGATAGTGAACTGCCAGAAGGAATTAACAAACATGACTCATTTTCTTACAACTAAGGGTGTCAACAACTTTTAATCTTCTTTCTGGGAATTTGTTTAAAACCTGTTGTGAACCCATGGGTACACTTGTGTTTGCTCGTCTAGGTTTATTTGTTTGCATCTGTGTGTATCGCTTTCAAGCCTGCTGGGGATTTTTCTTGAACACGCTAATGAAATGCTTAAGATGAACATGTAGATGCCCTGTGCAAATGAGGTGTAGGAGGGGGAATCACAGTGCAGTAATGAGGGAAAGAAGATCTAAGCTTAGTTTTGGATGATGAAGCCTTGCTGGCTGGAGCCACACGTATCGCCAGCAGAAGACAGGTGTACTCCACAGGAGAAGCAGAATAAATCTGATTCCGAGCAGTATCATTATCCTTTTGTATCCACAGCACGTTCGTCCGTGTGTTCATTTGTACATCTGTTGTATACCAAGGTCTTTGTACTCCAGCAAGTCTTGAGTTATGCAAGCAGTTGCAGGTCTACACCTAATAGACCATATGTTGCAAACTGGCTCTGAAGTGCCAAAATAAGGAACGTGAAACAGAAAGCTGAACTGTAATAGGAGTGGAGAAATGCATGGGACGTGCGGAAATGAAAAGGAACAAATCCTGCCTTAAGATACATACTGTGAGGTGGGTAGCTTTTGCCATGATGACAGAACCCTGTTTTTTCCTGATGCAAGGAAAAAAAACCCACTTGTGTGAACCTCTCCTTGTTTTGCTTTCTCTCTCATTTGTCTTCTTCCCTGTACATGAGCCTTGATTGCCTCATTTACCAGTACTGTCCCTGACAAAAATTGTGTTAAAAAGGTTAAATTTAAATGCAGTGTAGTGCAGTCTGATCTCTTTCAGAAGGAGGTCCTACAGCCAGTGGTTGAGCAGGCAGTCTTATATCCTCAATTTATATTGCTTTAAAACTATGGTTTTTCCGTGATGCAGTTTTAGTGGTTGATGAGAAACTTAGTGGATGTGTTTCTTAGGTGGATCACTCCTGATTTTGGAAATTTTTTTCATTAAGCGGGAATTGGCCTTTGAACTTGGTGTGAGGAATGTGTAAGGGAAGAATTTCATAAAGGAAGATGTGTTCACTGGGTTCTTTGTAGATCACATGGCTGGTTGAATTTCTGGGCTGGTTGACTCAACCAATCTGAGACAGTCATGTTCACCTCCAGGTAGAGTAGGAATCTGTGGTTCCTCTCAGGGCAGGCAAACGCACAAACGGCAGGTCTTGTTGGGGATGAGCAAATGAAAGTATGTCAGCCAGACAAAGACGACAGAAGGCTTTCGTGACACACTTCTTGCATCCAGGTATCCCATAAGACCCAGGAGATATTACACAGCACAAAGGTCAGAATTTCGGCATGTTCTATGCAGTATTTTCTCTTCCAGTAAATATCACACAGGTATTCAGGTTTAATCAAGAACCAGCTGTTCATCTGTCCACTACTTGCTTCTAATCACTTTTAGAAGAAAGAAACAGGCACGTATGTATATATTTATCTCTTGTTCTCTCTCTCTCTATATATATGTATGCATGTACGTATATATATATGAGATTATAGTTGGTATAACATCATACAATGCCAAGTAGATCTGTGGATGCTTGTGCCATTTTATGTAGATATGAACACAGTAGAGAAGCAATCTACCCCGTGGGACTTTCCATCATAACAGTTGTTCATCAAATCAACAGATTTTCTTTCATTTATTTCATTAGGACAAGTCTTTTCCCCCTCCATGCCCATCCCTTAAGAATCCTGTGGCTTTGTTTGAAAACTGCAGCAGAGTCTAACCCAGAGATAGCTGCAGTCTGTTCATTTTGGTAAGGGATAAAAAATCTTAACTCATCAGCCACGCCTGGTGAGGACAAGAGGTCTAGAGCATTACAGTCTGCATTGCAGACCTGTGCAACTGTACTCAGAACAGACAGGCAAGTGCTGCTCTGCCCTGGTGTCAGGGCTGAGCCTGAGGGTGGACTTCCTGCTGTCCTCACTGGTGCTTATGAGAAGTAGCTTGAAGCTACTGGAAGGGCATTCACAGCAGTACAGGGCTTTGCATGGGCTTTGCATGAGCTGCAAGTCCTGCCTAAGAATCTGTGCAAATGCTTAGTTGTCTGTGCCATTTTGTTGTCTCTGCTGCTTGAGCTGTCCTAGTTAAATAGCATTATCTGAGCTAACTCACTTAATATGGGTTCAAGCATGTCTCTGGAGACAGCAGTCACAGCAGTGTCTGTGGAGCAAAGCAATCCCAGGGATGTATATATCTGGGTTTGGGGTTTTAGTTCAGTTAACGAACAAAAAAATGTCATGAAATGTGGAAAAGTTGGGTGGAGATTGACTGACTTCTCTGCAACTTTTCATCTTCTACATCCTGTCCCTATACTCATTGTTCCTCTGTTCCTACCCTGCCAATTTTCCCCCTTGCTTTCTTCTCAACCTCTGTTTTTTAAAAATGAACCCCCCGAGTCACACTTTTTCAATTTTAGAGATAGCATTTTATACTCTTCTCTCTCATGTGGTTCTGAGAAGTCGTAGATGTGAAACCAACAACATTTGGTCCCTGGCAATTGTCCTTACCTTCTCCAGGCTGAACTCAGTGTTCAGTCCCCAATGTGGACAGAGAAAATAAGCTGAGCTGCCTGAAAAAGGATTGTTGCAAATGGTTCGGGTTCTCTGTAGGGCACAGAAGAAAAAGAAAAACATTTTCCCCTTACTCCTCATGAAATAGACACTATGAATCTTGCTAAAGCAATAAAATATTTCAGCAGCTTCTGAAGATGTAAAATTTATTATTTCTTCATGCAGTCATACTTATCATGAGATTATAAAGTTAAATTTATTTATATCATATTTTGAAAACTGCCAGAGCTAAATGTGTAGTCTATTTATACTTGATCTATTAATGAGAGAACTTACTTGACAGGCACAAAAATAGGAAAAGAAAAATATGTTTCAGCTCTTTCTTGGATTTTAGGTTTTGGAGAATATTCACACATAGGAAAGTTTCGGAGTTTTAATCTTTTTAGTCCCCCATCATCTAATGTGCTATTTTAGAAGTATGGAATGGAAGAGAGTGCACCGTTCTTCTGTTGATTTCAATTCCCCCTGAGAAAGCTGGTTCAAACTGTGCAAAGGATAGGAAAACGGAGACAAAATTCATCTCAGAAACGTCTTTCTTTCTCTTGATTTGCACCTTGCCACTGAGTTTGCAAAACCTCTGTGTACACTGAGCTATAAAGGAAACAGGTGTATCTCTGTGCATTCCTTAATTTCTGATTTACAGGAAGTTTGAATGTACTCATCCATCCCTGCGTATCATGATAGAGCTTGTATAGTCTGTATGAGATTTAGAAGTGTTTTTCTCCTCTGTCTCTTTTCTCAGCGGTCTAGTCACACACAAATCCTTCCTTATACGATGCAAGATGACACTGTTTGTCCTGTCCTGGTCGATTCTTCAGATGGCTACTGGGCAGTTACTGATTGTTTCTTCCCCTCAAAGGCAGCACCCAAAGGGTCCTTTGGTGTCTCACATAGTCAGTGCAAAACTGGGCAAGGGTTCCATCTGTATTTCTCTCTCTTCTCTTGCTCTCAATTTCTTTCAGCTTCTGTAACATATTTTATCCACCACTCTCTGTTACTTCCCTTGATATCTTACCATCCCTCCATAGTTCAAAAATACAGACTCTTGCAGGTCACTGATGAATGAACAGTAACTTAAAAGTTACTTATAAAACCCAAAATTATTGTTTCTGAAATGATGGTTTCAGAAGTGTTAGTCTAACGTTTTGGGAATGTGGTTATTTCTACTCATTACATCAGTGCTCTTGGAAAACAGCGTAAGCATTTAAAAAGAAGATTGAGATACACAAGCAAGACCATATCTTCAGCCCTATCAAAATCATTTTAGTCCTATTACTCACTGAACAGGACTGTCAGTGTCAGACATTTTTAAGAGCAAGAACAAAATTCTTGCCAAGAGACTAAGGTGGTTTTTTTCAAGAATTAAGGACTACTCTGTGATTTAAAAGAAATTAAAAGAAATCCTGATAAACAACAGAAATCACTAAAATGAGTAGCTGGAACTTTTTAAATAAATCTTTTCTATTGAAAAGCGATGAAATATAATTAACATTATTTGGTGTCTGGGTTTATTTTTTTTTGTCTATTTAATTTTTATAACAAAATGCTCTATATTCACTTACTCTGTTACTGCTCTAGTAATACCTGCTGGTTTATTTCCTAGTCAGAAGTTCTTGCAAACTCAAAAGTATAATTATATATAGCCTTATACCATATACATAGCCTTATACCCATCATGCAACACACACTTAGCGTCAGAATCTTGTTTACCTTCTCCAATGCGTTTTCATGTTCAGTTTGGGAACATTTCAGAGACAAAGAAGGGGGCTGACTGTAGAGAAAGGTTACACTTCGGTAATTTACTTTTGAAATGAAGCATTCTTGATCAAATGGTAGCCAGCTTAAAAAAGCCAGTCTGCTTACAGCCTCGTAACATGGTGGTGGATTTGAACGAGTCTTGCTAGGAACAAAGGAGCACAATGTGAAGCCATGAAGGTGGTGTGACACTGGAACAGTTTCCCACAAAAGTTGTGGGTGCCCCATCCCTGGAAGTGTTTCAGGCCAGGCTGGATGGGCCTTTGTGCAACCTGGTCTAGAGGAAGGTGTTCCTGCCCACTGCAGGAGAGTTGGGACCAGATGATCTTTAAAATCCCTTCCAACCCAAACCATTCTGTGATTGTATGATTCTATGAAGGACAGGTTTATTTCACAGCCCAAGAAGAGAAGGGCACAGAAGGAGGTCCAAGGACAGAGGAAAAGATGCTTACTGAGTGCTCTAAAAGAGTCTGATGCTTTAAATTGATAAGGAAAGGGAATCAGAGAACAGCAGATAGGAGTTGGGCTACTTTACATATATTACTTGTGCAGTCTTTATGTGTCAGAGCTGTGTGGTTGGAAACCTCTGCAAGTCCTGTTGGATTTCTTGATTGTTGCACATTTGTGGAGAAATGCATGGCAAATGAAAGAGCCTGCAAGTCTTGTACTGTGAAGTCTCAGGTTAAGCAGTGAAAGGTGATCGTGGTCCTGAGAGCATGGCAATCACACCCTGTGCCCCCGTCTCTGCAAGGCGCAAAAGGGAGCCTGTGCAAAGGAAGCCTGACAGGGAATCAGAAGACATGGAGTTGCCAAGCACAGCCGAAGCATGAATTAACATTTATATTAATTTTATTTGAGAATTTGCAGGGGAAAAACAGTTGTCCAACTAACACTGACAATTGCGAATCCTGTGTGTCAGCAAAGAAAAGTACAATGATCTCTCACCCCCACTCAGATTTTGCTGCCCCTCTCTCACTGCTGTCTGCCTTTAGCCCTGCTAGGTTGGGGTGGCAATCAGACTGTCAGCACCACGTTTCAGATCACAGCAGCAACTCTCTGTCTTCTGCTTTTTTCATGCGTGAATAGAGACGTGGAATACTCTCACAGCAAGCCATAAAGAAGCTGAACCACCAGATGGACTGGTCTAGCACCAGTCACGCTGCACTTTTCTACAGCTCAGACTTCATCAACTTCTGCCCTCATCCCAGCACCCCCTCAACCTCCCCTACCAGGGTATTAGTTTTATAATTGGAACAAAAATGTGATGAGTCTTTCAAGCCTTCTGACACTGCGGTCCAGGCTCTTTCCTTGCCCGCTGTATATTTTCAGTTGAAATTTAGCAGCAGTATTTTGGAGAACACAGTTTCAGATCTGTGACATGGACACGTTTTGATGACTTGAGCTACACATTGCTACTATGGTATGGGGTAGGGAGGAGAAGGAGGGGAGACAAAAGGAGGAGTTGCTCTGAGAAGAGATGAAAGAGAATGAGTTGACTAAATTGCTGCCAGGGCTGTTAAAACGAAACAAAAGAAGCAAGAAAAATACAAGCAAAGGACAAGTACTGATTTTAAAGAGGGAGACTGCAAATTTTTAGTAAAAAAGGGCCTAAGTCTCTGCTCTGTTAGTCTGGTGTAGCTGAGGGCAGTGATAATGGCCAAGGCACCTAAGCAGAGTTCCATAGGAAGGAGTCAGCTTTACTTTAGGAGCAGAGGGAAAGGAGGCAGCTGGGCTAGTGCAAATATGGCTGCATGCACAGATTTTCCCCTACAACTGGTACTGCATGTTACAAAAGAATGGCCTTGACTGGGGAAACAGTGCCCAGTAAACGCCAGTGCCTTGGAGGACACAGGTGGGTGAAGCACATTCTCCTGAATGGTGGGTCTGCCTGTCTGAAGGCAGGCAGGAAGATGGGAGAAAGCAATTTATTCCTTTAATATTTTTCCTCTGTCTGATTGGCAGACCAGAAATTAGGCCTGTTCCAGTAATTTCTCTGAGAATGCAAACCTTAATTCACTGTTTGTTAAATGCTTAACTAACGTCTGAGATCATTATTTTAAACTCGAGCTGCCAGAATAAATACTGTCAGGAATCCATTTGCTTTAGAGAATAGCTCTTCCTGACAGCAGCAGAGATGCAAACAGTTACCTCTTAATACCAGGCTGTGAAAAGCTCACCCCCCAGCCCAGCCCCCCACTTTCATTTGCAGTAAACAGCATTGCCTGTCCTTGTTCTGTGCTATGACTCTATTCTGCTTTCTGAGGCACTCTTAATGGCAGAGGGATAGCATGGTGTGCTGTAAGTTCTCCATCAAAGGTGGGAGAGCAGGCAAATTCACTGGGTTTGAGGTTTTGGCAAGGACATGAACAAAAAATTAAGTCATTTTTGGTTTTGATGTAGGAAGGCAGAAGTGTGGTACAAGTCAAGGACAAGTTCTTGGTTGCAGCTATGGCCCCTCCTGGTGGTGGAAGACAAACAGGTCTCCCTGTCCTTTTTTTGATGGAATCTCCGCAAATGCCTTCCCTAATGAAAACAGGACAAGTGTCTTTCCTGTCAAGCTCCTTTCCTCAGGAGCTGACTGAGCATTTGATGCAGGGTTGACTCTTTTCTGAAATCATATCCAAGCTTAAAAGCTTAGCAATCATGTATCTTTCTTTCTCTGACCATATTGACAAAAACATGAGCCAAATTCTGTGTCAAGGATTTTACCCCAAGGAAGTGAATGGGACCTCTGCATTTGTGCAGAAGTAAGAAAACAGTACTATGATTATAGGATTTTTCCGATAAAGATAACTAAAAGCCCTCATAGGCATTCATTAAAATAATTTCTTAGTAGTTTTCAGGGTTTTAAGCCATGTATTAGCTATTTGCTACATTTAGGTCATAACCAAGGTCTGTTTAATGTGCTATTCTATATCTAAAAGTGACTATGAGGGACAGTTTTGATGGGAAGATATAATACTTTCACTGCAGGCAGATGCAGCATGCCCTGCTAAGCTCTCAGCTAACTTGATATATAGTCCTTTTCAGAAAAAGGGAATTGTCTCTAAATTGTTGCCTTATTTTATCCTTCAGTGGGAATAAAATTGGCGTATAAGAATGAAAAATTTTAATACGTCTCTGTTACAATACACTCTCCTAATTGGTATTGATCTTCCCTGTGGCACCTGAAATGTGAGAAATTATTTCAGCAGGATTTGAGCTAAGAGAAATGGGAAATGGAGAGAAAGGTTGACACCAAAAAAGGTGGCGGGGAAGGCTAGGGATTGGCAGCATGTATGGCTTCATCATCAAATAAAGAAAATGGTTTTTACAAGGGGAGCAAGTATAAAACAGTCTGAGATAGAAATGGAGATGATAAATAGATCTAGTGGGAGAGAAATAGAAAAAAATATATGGAGTAAGGAAAAACATTAAGAGTTTCTAAAGAGGAAGGACATCCTTTTAGTGAGCTAGCTAGGTGAACAAGCTTCGGAAATGGATTTGGTTGGGAACGTAACTCATGTCCAGCAAGATCCAATGAGATGCTACAACACCCTGTTGGAAGGTCAGAAGCTCTGGAAAACAGCCAGTGCCAGAACCCTGCCAAGAAACACCTCTTCAGGTGGCAGTGTCCTACAAAGAGGTAAAATTAAAGGAATTCCTGAGCTTAGTTGAAGCACATCTTGGCATTTTTATTTAGTTTGTCTTGCCTCCCCTTCATTTTATGAAGTCCAAAATATCCTAAACTCCGCTGTGCCAAAAAAGCAGAGACACACTCCTCTAATGCAAGCAGTGCTTGACAACCCAATGGGCTGCATACAAGATAATGTTGTTTGCTAATACTACAACCCCAAATGTATTTATCTCTCAACAGAGCATCAGGTAAGTAATTAATTAAAAAGCTGATACATACAGTTTTCCTGAAATGGAGAACAGCATTAGTTCTGAATCATAAGACTTGTAATTTAGTAAAGATATTCAACATTCTGTGGAAAGCCTGGTTGATTACAGTTTTTCAAAAGTCTAGTCCCATCCTTGTAAACAGAACAAGGTAATAATGAGGCTCTCTGTCACTGTGTCATAATAGAACACAGAGGGCAAAACTTCATTACACTCTTTTGACTCCCCTTCCATCAATGTGAGTGAGATAAACACAGGGACCCTAAACACTCCATCAGTTTCCAGATGTGTTATTTAGTTGTTTGGTGGAAAGTTCATTCTTTTTCTGTGACTGTGGAGGGAAACCACCGAGACAGGAGAACCCTCAAACATGAGCAAAGAGGACTGTAGATAATTTTTCACAAAGTGGTATGCAGGTTTGATATGCAGGTCTTAAACAACTTGAATGAGGTGCATTGTTTTTCCTGTTCAGCCTTATTTGTATGTATCATTCATCCACATTCTTTGGCAGTTGTGGAGCTACTTGGAAGACAGTACTGCAGCTAGTTGCTGAGTTTTGTCTCTGAAACCTTCCTGAGCTGAATTTGGGCACAGCCCAAAGTGACATAGAATAAATTCAGTCCTCAAACTTCATTCCGTATAGGACATCAAAGGTCTGAATTATTTCTCTTCTTTGCCAGGTAAACTTCAGACTATCTATATAATTTATGACTGATGTGCATGTAAAGGGGGGGGGAACGAGTTTTGGCATGCACACACAAAAAGGAGAAATCATACTTTGCAAAGAGTCAGAATAATACTTTTTTTATTATTTTATTTTTTTCTTTCACTGTCAATGCAATCCCTGGCTACGCAAGTCCTTGTTTCTGGGCCCTGACATCCAGCCAACAGAGGGAGCACTAGTTTAATTATAAAACCCAATTTCCACCATTGCCAGGGTTGCTGCTGGCTGCACAGATAAGAAGGTCATTATGGAAAAGCTGTGCAAGCCTTTTCCCCTAAGAACTGGCGGAGGACAAAACCATTGCCTGTGGTACTGAAAGGAAACCTAGTGAGGAATAATTTACAAGCCGTTGTGTGCATGTGGCACAAAAAAAGGGGACATGCACACACACACAAATATGAAGCATTTCCCGTTAAAACAAATGGTGCCTCCCAGGATGCAGCCCAGTCCTGGAGTTCAGCTGTTACCCATGAACAAGTAGAGCCCCCTGAGCCAGTGCAACCTTGTATTGGATCTGGGGCCATCTGTCACCTCATTTATTAGAACTGGTTAAAAAAGGGATGAAATTCTTTGCAGAGTCCTTCTGGTGAATTTTGGCATTTTTTTCAATTAGGCCTTAATTGCAAATCTTATTTATCCAGTCTATAGGTCTGTCACTCTCTGCATGGTAATATGGCAGTTAACTGCAACTGTGAGCTAAAAAACCAAACTGAGCCAAATGAAGTTTTGCATGCTTCTTCGTTTTCTTCTTTCTAAAAGAACTCTTTAGTATTGTTTTGACAGGCAGTTGTACTCAGAGATTTGAACTCCCTCAATATTTTTTCATGTTCAGGGTTTACTTGCCTGCATCTTTAACTCAGGTTTATTCTTTCCATAGTTCTGAAGAAGAAATTAAATGCATCAAATCTATACATATTGGTCTATATCTCCTAAGAATTGTGTATGTATAAAATTGGGAACTTTTAATTAGGAAATTCTCTGGTCCTGAAATCTACTGAAGAAATGAATAGGAACACTTTTCACAGAGAAGTCGCAACACTGTAGGGAGACAAACACAGTTGTACCAAAAGAGCCCTGTGGATAAACTCATCTCTGCTTGCCTGGGTTTTGGTTTTGGTTTTTTTGGTTTTGTTGGGGTTTTTTTTTTGTGGTGCAGGCCCCTGCACAAAATAATACAAGTAGGAGAATAAGGCCCTGAGGTAATAAGACAATTGCATGTGACCAACACTGAGAAAAAGTTAGGTTTTATTTGGATTTGCAGTCTTTCAGAAAAACCTTCCCTCCTGCTGATTAGAGGCTTATATCTCTGGCTTCTCTAGTGTAATTTTCCAGTCTTTTCCTTGTCTGTAAAGGCTGGCAGAGCCCTTAAAAATACCTGGAACACATAAAACAAGAAGGAAAAATGGGAAAGATGCAAACAGGAGGTTGATAATGTAGGATGTAACACCTAAGAATAATGAAAATAGCAGAGAAAGCTATATGTGGATTAAAAAGAAAGTAGTCTTCATGCTAAAGTTTTATATAGTTTTATCACTTACTTCTTCAAATTTATTTCCTTTCTCTTATATTTTGATTACATCCATATTTATTCTGTCGACTGATCTGACTTATAACTTCTCTGGTTTTTTGGATAGAAAAATGATCAAAGGGCAGATGTTTTTAACTCTGGAAAGTTTTCTTTCACACACATTTATCACTCTCCCTGGAGACCAAGGACACAAGGAATGGGGACTTCATCCAAGCACACTTTATCACCAAAGGACTCCTAAGAACTGCACACGCTTCTAAACAAGATTTGGCTGAACTCTTGACTGACAGGCTAGAGCTGCTGTTTGATATCAGTGTATCCAGTTTCCTGCTGATAAACCTGAGCTCTAATGTGATGCTTTGAAATATCAATATAGATGTACTTTTAATTTATTTTTTTTTAAACTTTTTAAATCTTCTCTTATTCCATTTCTCACCTTGCTTCTATTCCATTACAGTTTTGGGCAACAACATACATAAATAACCAAGAAGTGGCTGCTGTTTATGTAAATCTTCTTACACCTTCCCCAGAAAGGATTTTTCAGCTTACTTTCTGGGTAGTATGTTCAGTTTGAAATAGCTAAATGTAATCCATGTATTTTTGTGACTCTGTAAAGGTGTAAGTAGAAATCTGTATTCACAAGGGGAAAAAAAAGGGGGGTGGAGGGTGGAGGGAAGAGGATTGATGAGTGGAAGAAGTTGTTTGTAAGATGCTTGTTACACTCCTGGATCTGAGCATAGTTAGAGTGATGAAATGGCAATCAAGTTTAGACATCTATTTGAAATTATGAAGCCCTGGCACATGGAAGACAGGGCTGCTGAGCCTGTCCCCTGCATTGTGCTGTACTTTGGAAATGGTCAAAAGCAAGGAAGATCAAGCTGGTGCGCAAGGTCTTTCAGTGTTACACACCAACCTAATAGAAAGCAAGAACACCAGAAACTAAGGCTCGGCTTGAAAAAGCACTGCTGAGCGCTCTGGGCAAATGTGAGAACACACACTTTTGTGCCAGGCACCCTTACCTCTCATCATTTCCTACTGCCAATTTCTTAGTACTTTCTTTGCAGGAAAGCAAACTTATATGAGTGTAGAGCTCAGAATGAGCTCTAAGTAAAACTTTAAAAAATCCAGCCCCATCTTGCAAATACCTCAGATTTAGAAAAGCGTCTGTATTTGAAAAGATTGAACAGTTACATGGCAATTATTTGATATCTTGAAATTTGAAGGCCACAGGTTTCTTAAAAACACATTGCATAAATACATCATTTAGGAATCAATGCCATCCCTAGAGCATCCACCAGCCAGCTTTCCAATATGACCAAAAATTTTATGAAGAAGATGAAAACCCCAGCCCTCCACCCATGGGGGCTTCTTGCTGAATGTGGACTTTCCAATCTGCTTTCAGCTTGCGTTGTCACAATCATTTCTAACTAGCCTTGTAATTTTTACTTCTGTAAGGCTGCCTCATGAACCCTCTTTGTACCACACAAATAGCTAGCGTGAGAGGTTAGCACTCACATACACTATTTTGTTCTTTTCCACCTTGTCTGAACTCTGCCATCTCAATCAGCAACCAGCAGTAGAAAGTTTTTGATCAAACTGAAAATCCTCACATTTAGGTGGAGTATGTTTTGTGAAAGTTGAGGGAACAGGCTGAGGAGTTAATACACCCACTCATCACCTAACCTTGACACTGGCTCACACAAAAGTACAAGTGAATAAAACTACATCATTTTCTGCTGCTTTCTAGAGGCTTTGAGATCATTGGTCCTGGGATTTACTTTGACACTCCAGCTGTCGCTAGCATACTTGTGTGATTATTGTACATAATAATTGATTTTGAAAGATTCATATTCTCTGGATTTTTTTATTGATTGGTAAGGAGTGATTTTATTGAAGGCAGAAAAGTACCTCAAGCTATTGAAGGGACATGAAAGTTAATGCAACTATGGGTACAGGAAGTCTACTGGGTCCTTTGTGATAAAGTTGTAGGCAGTCAAAGCTGGTACAGAGGGAACTTTCCTTCCACACTGTGAAGGTAATGAGAAAATCAGCTAATGATTTCAGCCAAATCCTCAAAGCCCTGGAGCTTCTACCAGTAAAAATGTTATGAAAGATGCACTGATGCTTCTTTATTTGGCTTGTTTGATTTTTAACTTGATGAGTCCAAAATATGTTCAGGTAAAAGAAACTCTACCCTTGGAACACACATTGTACAATGCAGTCAAAATTGCTAATGGTAGTGGAGAAATGAGGTGTTCAGTCCAGCTCCCTGTAAGCTTAATTTCATTTCACAAGTCATTGCTGCTAGCCTGCTCTATGGTTTCTGAGACAGAAACAGTCACCCATTCGTTTATTGTTGATGTTATTCAGAACTTGCTTTGAACAGTTAAATGGTCAACAGTTACCACACAACTGAAAGGCCATAACTTTCCTGTGGTTCTTCTTTTAAAGGAAAAGAAATTACTTGGTTTTAACTTAGTGATGCTGCCTGCAAAATATTCAGTTACATCTGTGAGCTATGAAATACCCTCCCCTGCCGAGGATGAAGTCAACAAACACAGCAACCACGCAGCCACTGTGTTAAACAAAGCCTCTCTGGCTGTGTGAAGAGGATATGTTCAATAGTTGAACCAGTTAAAATAGGAGAGAGAGTTCATCTAATTTTTGATAGTCCTTGCAGTGGAGCTTAGCATCATGCGATAATGCAGGAAGAGACCAGTAACATGAGGAAAAATATATCTGACGACAGTTCGTGTCTTCAGGCAAGCTCACTGCTGAGAAATGAAAACAAGCATGTGCAGTTTGTAAAGGCCTAGAGAGCCGCTTTTGATGAATGAATAATAGGGCAACATCAAAAGCACATTCCTCGAAATCATGGAACACCTGATAGAGGTTCCTGCATTTTGGAGGTTTCATGATATTCGAGAGAGATTTTGTACAGAAAGTGACTTGACATGGTATTCCTAATTCACCACTGATGAGCTATGATCTACTGGGCAAACAGACTGAAGATAGCAGGCCCTCAGCTCACCATCAGACTTGCTCACTGGCAGGTCAGAGAATTACAGAATGGTTTGGGTTGGAAGTGACCTTTGAAGATCAAGTAGTCCAACCCTCCTGCTATGGAAGGGACAGCTTTCACCACAGAAGACTTGCTCAAAGCCCCATCCACCCTGGCCTTGAACACTTCCAGGGATACGGCATCCACAGCTTCTCTGGACAACTTGTTTCAGAATCTCATCATCCTCATGGTAAAGAATTTCTTCTTTATATCCAATCTAAATCTAGTTTTTTGCAGTTTAAAACCATTATCTCTTGTCCTGTCCCTATAGGCCTTGGTAAAAGCCATTTTGTATTGAACAGCTGCAACAAGGTCCCCAGCACCTTTTCTCCAGGCTGAACAACCCCAACTCTCAGCCCTTTTACAGGAGAGAGGTTTTCCAGTCCTCTTGTTATTTTTTTTCTGAGATTTAAACAGGAATATTCCCTGAAATTATTTTCTCTGATATTTCTTTTCTCATGTCTTTCAAATCTTGCGTCTTTTTTAACTGGTTTTTTCCTTTCTATTTATCACCTCTCCAACAGCCTGATCTCCTTTTAAAAATGGTTTCATTTCTTCTGCTTCTGAAGTGTAGCAGCATTTTGTGGTTGCAAGGGAAGCATTTCTCTGCAATGGAAAGATGACAGATACAGGCAGACTGAGCTGCAGATATACAGGAATATAGCTATTGCTCTTCCTAGTGGCTTGATGAGTTATCCCAGGTGATAGCACTAGGATTACATATGGCTGGGACTTTTTGGCAAGGTGATGACTCTTTCACAAGATGACATTCTTCTACTTGTGTTCTAAGTCCTTTGTCTCATCCAGAGTATGGGGGAAACAGGGTGGACCTACGACTAGAAATCTACCACAAGTATCGCCATAGAGATTAAAGCTTACCACAGTTTTGCAAAAAGGCAGTTCCTAGAGGTTAACTAGTTTTTGCTGTGTTCTGGACTTTGATGGCTGAGTAATAGTGACAATGAAACTCCCTGGGAATCTATCACTGGATTCTTGAGACCTTTTGGAAGATACTCAGTCGCTCACGCAAACACTGACCGAGGAGAACACCTCAGCTCATCTAGCAAAGTCACTTAGCAAAATGTCGTAAGACATGCAGTAGGGCTTAGCAGGGAACCTTCGGTTTTTGAAGAGCTACTGAAGAGACAAGTCAAACTTATCTGTCCACAAGTAGAAATGTTTCATCTCACATGGACCTTCTCATCTTTTTCTTTGGCATTTAACAGGTAGGCCCAAAATGCTCTTTGGAAAGCGTCCAGGTTGTGGTAACTATCTCCACAGAGTATCTCAGATTCAGTAACTCAGATGAACGTACTTGCTTTCTTTTCTTTTCTGGGGAGAAAAAAATTTTGAAGTAAGAAAAGTGTTCTGAAAGCCCCAAATAAAATATCTTGGAAAGGTGATGTATTACTATGGAAAAAGAAAGAACACACCAAAACTGAAGCTGAATACAAAACCAGTCAAGGGGGAGTCAGAAGGGCCTGTGTCTCTATGCCAGTAGGACAGAAAGGGCTGGCAGTGGGGCACATGGTCCTTCCAGGGTGACACCACTGATGGAGAAGAAATGCAATTTACTACTCAAGGCTTCTTACAGACCTAGTGTACTTTCCTGCTAGGTATGTCACCACTACAAAATGGCAAGGAGAATTACTGGAAGTTGCATTCAGTGTTTCAGCCAATGTAATACACTGGTTTTTAGAAGCAAATGAATGTCTCCAGGCGAAATTTTCCATTTTGCCTAAGCACAAGGTTCATTTGCATGGTTTAGCTGGCGACATGCATGCTCCTGGTAGTTAAATCCTAGCTCTAAACCCCCTACCATTACAGTACACTATAGCTCATAATTGTGTCCGGGTGCGTGTGTCAAGAGCAGTCTCAGGCATGTCCATGTACTTTTTCATCCTTTTATTGATTCCTCGGCACCTAAAAAGCCACAGCTGCTTCCATTTCAGGAGATGTGCTATAGTTCTTCTTTTAAAACAGTATGACACAGTTCAGTAGCTGGAATGTGCTGCAGAGCTGGGACTGCTAGATAGCTTGTTTTTAATTTTCTCCACAGGAAAGAGTAATGTGTTACTTCTCAGCAGAGTAACTGTCACAAAGAAAGGGGATAGAATAAAAGGCATATTTTGGCTCATGTCAAGATTAAACCGAACAAAAAAATCTCTCTTGCAGTTCTGTCTTTAAAACTCTGAAACTGAATTTATATCAAGATTTCTGGTTCAAATGAGAAACCAGCCTCAGACGCTCATTGGAGATTTCGGAACAATTCAATCTTTCCAAGACTTTCAGTGTGTTGGTTTCTGTATTTTGATTCAAACAGATCTCTAATTAATACTGTAAAAGATTCCTGTAAAGAAATCACTATCAGCAGAGAGTGATGATGCAAGCATAGGGAAGAATAGTTAACTGAGTAAGAACTTCATTACACTTTTACACTTTGCATACTGCCTTTCACCAATACCTGGGTGGCAATCTTAGCACTCGTGGGCAATGGCTAGCAGGGCACTCTGAAGCAATAGGGACTTGACCTCGTTGCTTTATTTGCTAAAAATGTTTTAACAACTGCTTTTAGACATTCTGCTAGCATTAGAAGTAGTGATTTCTTTTTAATTAAAATCTCTTAAAAACTGATGTGACAGGATTCTCTGAAAAAAAAAAAAGGAAAAAAGAAAAGAACTGGCAAATTAATTAACTAAACTAGAAGGTCAGTTTTAAAATCCTGCTGCAGCCTAATTAAATCCTAGACACTGACATTTTTGGCTAAAGATTGCAACCATAGTAATTAGTGTTGCAGGAAATTTCCATATGCCATTGTGCCAAATGAATGAGAGTATTTCATAATTGTTCCTACAGGACTTCTTGCAAATAGCTGGGAGGGACATGATCCTATTGTAGGAAATATGCAAAGGCAACGTAGTATTTTCATTCCTGTAATAGAGGCTCTCCAGGTCAGTAGTGTGAAGGAAAGAAAAGTCTGATGCATGATAGGAATATTATAAATTATTGTTGTATTGGTCTCTCCTTATTATTGCCTATTTAAAGAAACAACCACTATTAAAATAAATAGGACAAGCTGTTAGTCAAAAGGCTGTGGATAAATACATGCTGAATATGCAATTAAAAATCATGATAGTGAACAATTTTATATGATAAAACAAAAGATGCTGCTAATTATTTTATTTTATTTGAATATATTTTAGCTAACTCCACAGAGAGATTTCTTTTTACTTTTTTAATCATTAAGTTTTCCAGGACTGCTAAGGATTTGTTAAATGTCAGGCAATAAAATTAAAATGTCAGTATACGACATATGGGTCAAGTAGACTTAATAAACTTGAACTACATCATTCCACATTTATTTCTAGATTTTCCTTTTCTACTGAAAAATATGGTCAAAATGTGGTAAAAATATGAAATATTTTTTGTACAGTCCGTGTGGCTTTTGAATACAGTGGACTGAGGCATTAAGATCTTTCTCTTCTCAGAACATTGTGCAAACTTCACTCAAAGGGAAAAAGACCGCTCCTTTCTTGAGGGGCACTGCTACAAGAGGATGATTTTTGTAGCTTTTCTTTAACAAATCTGTCTCTTCAGAGAACATTAAAATGCTAGAATAAGAAAATCAGCAATTTACCTCATAAATAAAATTAGTAAAAGATAAATGACTGTTTCACATGAGAAACAAAAAGATAATCCTGCCATGCAGAAGGACCAGCCTAGGTTCACAGGTCTTCTATGTGTGCTTGAAATGGTGCTGTCAGATGGCCCAGCTTCATCTTCTTGTTCTAAGGCACTGCTCATTACTATTATGTCCCTCTTTCATCCTCCACAAAAGTCTAATGATTAGCACTTGGAAAAATAGTTGACAGCCTTCTCTGTGTTCAGCTAAACTGCAAAATGCTCAGCAGTGAATCACTGTATGAGCGAGACGAGAAACTCTCAGAGTGTCTACAAGCCCTGCTGGCCTAATGTCCTCAAGTCTCCACAGTCAGTCTGCAGTTTCTTCTTTCAAAGACTAATGTGATGGTCTATGACTGACTGTGGCAATCAAAGAGCATTCAGGTGCATGTAGAGAACAATTTTCTGGTTGATCTGTTCTTTCAGGTGAACTCATTCAGTGAAGTGACATTTCTTACTTCTCTTAGAAAGTTTCAGTATTTTTTTATTTTATTGCAGGTGGAGAATATATGTTTTTCAAGCTATTGTTTCAGGCTCTATGCAAACTTAAGTGTTCTCACAGTAAAACCTGGTGTAAGACTGAAGAGCAGGTGGGGATAAACTGCAGTCATAAGGGCAGAATTTCAGGTGCATATGGTCTTTTAAAATTCAAGAAGTGGACAAGGGGCAAGTGTATTTCAACTGCCAGGGGATCCAAATTTTGCACAGGATCTTGAAGCTTTAGGAGATTTACACAAAGCTCATTCCATAGCATTGTCCAATCCGTAGTCTATACTAACAATTTTTGAGCTATGCTAACAATTTTCCTACGCAGCCAGTCTCCCCTGAACCTCAGAGTGCTTTGGCTTTGGAGATGGTCCAGCTAAAGTGATGGGGGCCTTCCTACTCCTGGAAGAAATGCAGTTTGGGATAAAAAAAAAAGTGTGTTCCAATGCTAAATACTGTACATCTAAGTAGAAATAAAATTGACAATCCTAGGTAGATATTACAAATATAGTGGCAGATGTTTTTCCTGGGTGCAACAGCATTGATTTTCCCTTTAGAGAAATCGGTTCAGCAACAACCTCCCTCACCACCCATGAGACATATGCCCATCACATTCTCTGCTACGTCAGTGGGACATTGTCATTTCAATAAGCTGAAAGGAAATTTGCTCTTGTGGCATCAAAATGAGCTGTTGATTGCCATATATCATTCAGTTTCCCACTAAGGTCATCTTTTTTTTTATTTTACGTCATTAGTGAACACCTTTGTCCTCCTCTAGGAATAACCCCCCAGGCTTTTTAAACACTCAGGCAGAGGAGGAGGCTATTCTTTACCTGTACTTATCCCCCAGAACTGGAGTTGTGCTTTTCTGCCAACATTTCAACTAGAGGACAAAATCTCAACAAAAGTGGGCTTGTGATCTGCTGGGACACAACAGTCAAATTCAGGACCAAATTTGTGGCAACAGATACTTTTTCCAGTGGCAAATATTTTTGTTTACTTGATTTTGCTATTGGGAGACACCATCACTGGAATGCATTTGTGTCAGCCAATTAGTAATATTGGATAAGGGCACAGAGCAAGGAAATTTTGTAGTAGATCTGCTGTACAACACTAGGACAAGTACCTCACCACTCTGGGATTTATTTCCTCCACCAAAATGGCAACACTGATGCTAAGCCATGCCTGCATCATACACAGTTTGTATATGATGAGGATACCTATACTGTTTTATAGGCTTTGAAGTCTGCGAGGAGAAGAGGAGAAGACTGTGGACGGACTTTGACAAGCACAATTTGTCCTTTTGCAGCTGTCAGAGCACCACAATATATTCTCACAAAAGACCTGTTTATATGAAGCTGTCTGAAAACATTTTTAGCACAAGTGTATATCTAATGCAGGCACGGTGGTACAGTCTCTGGATTTTGAGTGCACATTTAAAATGGAAAAAATCATTCAATATCTTCAAATAGCAGCAGGATGCTGGATAATTTACATTGTGCCTCATGCAAGCAGGCGTAAAATCCAGCACCCTGAAACTGTGCCTGCCACACACTGAGTGCTAAGAACTTGTGTTTGTAGTGTGTTTGAGAGAAGAGGCTGCTAAACTCACTGAGCAACAGCGCCTTTCTTGAGACAGAGTTCATCCTCTCTAAAGGCTTCAGAACAGATGAAGCTGAGCTAATCATCAAGAAACCCTCTAATCTCTATCATTACTTAGGTTTTCATGTTAGTCATTGTGACAGCTTTTCCTCCTTGTCATCGAGGGGAGAAAGCAGTGGTTGGCGCTCTCTGGCGAGACTGGAGCCATTTATGGCAGGCTGAGCTTTTCCAAGTTAGTATTCAGGAGTCATACACAGTCAGTGAATGGAGAGACAATCTCAAAAAGGTGTCGCAAAGGGCCTGGCACAATGTAGGGCTTATGTCGCATTCTCTTGGCTGATTGTCAAACAAAGGTAGAGCCAGCCATTTCCAAAGCGTGTTAATGTGCAGAGGAATACAAAAATAAACCGGCTACTTAGGGCACTAACTATTACAGGCAGAGAAATAATACAATAAATCACTGAAATGAAGAAAGAGTGGCAAGAGGCACCGAAAACTGAGAGATATTTTGTCACTAAATTGCAACATTAATAGCGCTTTGATGCTTCACATTTAAATTGCCTATTTCTGACACTCAAAATGCACATTAGGAAAATTATGCTTATTTTATAGTTACTCATTAAAAGGAAGGGGATAAATAAGATGGAGTTTCAAACTATAAATCTCTTTCATAACGAACAACCAATAAGAACATATGGGGAAGACAAATAAATGGATAGTGAAAGAAAGAGTTTTAAAATGCTTTTGTAATCTGGGGTGTAAATGAGCAACTGTCTCATCTGATCTAGGAAAAGCAATTTTTAGAAGGTCTGGGTATGATTGCAAATGCAGGAGATACTCATATGTTACTTGATAATGAAGAAGAACTAGAAAAAACAGAAAAGGTTGTTTCTTTTCCTTTGCAATAATTCAGGCATTGTGAAATTATACTATTTGTCTCTTCTGTACATGACTGCAATGCTACGTGTATTTCCCCACCTACTGATACATCAACTTTCCCTAACTACCAAGGCACAACTCCAGATTACTTCTGAATAGCCTGTATGACAAATTCAAGGGAAAAAGCAGAAGGAACTTACACATCACTCTGGCATTTAGTCTTCCTGGAAATGTTTTTCATGATCACCTGTGTAACTTCCCAGCACTCGTTAATGGCTGCCCAGTAGCCTGCTGCTGCTTGACTATTTGCATAGCATCTGCATTTATCTAATCTTTCTTTATTTTTGAAAGACTGCAAAGTTACAGCTCATTTGCAGTGCTTCAGGATTTGAGTATTAAACAAAAATGCAAATACAGCAGTAAGCTCTTAATGAGATGTATCCAGCTCATTTTTTTCAGCATTAACTCCATTCTTTATCTTGTTTGAGCATCCACAGTATAAACTATTCATCATCTCCAAAACTTCATTTTATCATATCGTCAGCTTTTGCCATATATTTCACAAGTTTAAATTCTAATTTTATCCACAATAAGAATAATAATGGTGTTTCAAACTGGCATTTATTGTCCAAAGGAAAACAGCTCAAATACTGTAACAAACCATCTTTTCTTCTGCACCTCGGAGAGTTACCGACCAAAAATGCAATGTTAAAAACTTCTGGGTTTGTGGTACTTGACTGCTACTCTACACTAACTTGAAAGATTATAAAGTCACAAGGTAAGGGAAATGCTAGTTCCACACACTTGTGGCCGTAAAAGGAGGTCTGCTTGAGGCAATTTAAATACCCTGAGGAAAATTCCTACCTTTGGATGTATATGAGCATACACCACATTTTTAGTTTCTAATTTTAATCTTCTAATGATACAAACCAAACTTTTGCCTCCAAGAAAAGGAAACATGGTTCTCTGATTAATACTGCAGTGTGGATAAAACCCTCAGGCCCGGGCTACTGAATCACTTGTGATGAAACCTGTGTCTCACCCTAGGAGTTCTCCTTAGCTCCAAGGTGTGCAGCAGCTCTTCCCCAGAGCTGTCAGAGACCTCCTTCACCTTCCTCATTTTTGGGCTGGATTCCCAGGGCCAAGGAGAAGGGATGAAAGGGAGTACTTACAGTACTCATATTTATTCTTTCAGTACTAGTATTTCATTACTAGTATTTACTCTTTTGTTTCTCCTGGCATACTAACTGTCCTGGAGAGAAGAGTATGAGGTTCTGGACGCCCATAAATACAACTCGTAAGGATCATCAGGGATCGCATCCTCTCCCCATCACTGCCAACAGCACCCATCTTTTCTCATCACTTTAATAGCAGGGAGAGAATCATCCATAAGGCAGTTTGCTGGCGCTGCTGCAGAGTGACCCGTGCCCAGAAGGATGATAAGTCCTTCATGTCAGGCTTTCTCAGCATTTCCTCTGGGATTAAGTGGTCTGCAACAAGAGCTATCAATCTCTCCACCAGCTTTGGGAGATCAGATCTGTCCCTGATCATACTGATGGTCCTCATTCTACTGCATTTCCCCACCCCCCAAACTAAGAAATTAAAAACAAGCTTTGGAGCCAAAAAAATACCTGAGTGTTTCATGAATGCTGCTATTGCAGCAATGACACCGGTTAAGCTTCTACACCAAAGTCAACTCCACTGTGAGCTACAGAAACCCTTATTTTTTCCCCAGAAAATGTGCCTGGTTCAGTTTCAGCTTAGCTTTTAAAAAGCTCCAGCCTCTTTCCTCCTGTTCCCTCTATGCCTCATGCTTTAATCTGCAGGTTTGTACACACTGCAGCTTTGATGAACAGGCTACACTGTGCGGGGTGCATATTGCTCTGAGCGCCTCATAGCAAATTTCTATTTACGTTCATTACAAACAAAGGCCATAAGGCTCTACAGGTTTTTCTTTGCAATTTTAAAATGCATTCATTTAAGTTACTGAATTTTATGCCCAGATTGGCTTTGATGGTTAATGTGTTTATTTGAGAAACAGAGCCCAAAACTTTGTCACTGTGACAACTTTTACAGCATCTTTGGTATCTTGCTTGGGAAAGAACAAGGTTTGGCAATATTGATTTGTTGGTCTTAAAATCCTCAAGACAAACACTTCATTGAAGCATCAACAATAAAGCTGATAATATAATAGATATGCTAATACAATAATATCATAAATATTATGACATAAGTAATACAATAAAGATGGTAATATAACCCAGTCCTAGGGTTTTTAATCTCCAGCATTTTCTTTGGATGCTGCAATGTTTCTGAATTTTTATTGTGGAAAATTTCATAAGTGTCTTGTCTTTATTGTTTGTTCGTTTGCACTAAAGAATTATCAGCTTCACAAACTTCTTTGTAGCTCCCAGTGGAACTAGCACAATTATAAAGTTGTGCCAAATTGGTTTCTTAGCAGAAGGTATCTATCGGAGGAAAACAAATCTCTACATTAGATTCCATCATGAACAAACAAATCGTTTTAATTGGCTGCGTAATGAGATGGCCTTTTGTAGAATACATACTTGGAAAGTTCACTGTTACAGTGGA
Organism: Rhagologus leucostigma; assembly: GCA_013397725.1. Taxonomy (NCBI): domain Eukaryota; kingdom Metazoa; phylum Chordata; class Aves; order Passeriformes; genus Rhagologus; species Rhagologus leucostigma. The sequence continues at coordinate 2,360,113 of VZTD01001533.1, forward strand.
TCTCCTAAGTTCTGCACAGGATGAGCATGACAGCAAAACTAATTGTAAGAAATACAGCACGGCTGTGTTTTGGCTTTTGAAATGTAGATCATTCATGTATTGCTTTTCATTATCTGTTTAGCTGTTTTTAATAGTTCATCAGACTCTAAATTCCCACTATTTTACAATGTTATGTACTTGGAGTTTTATTTGTTTAAGAGAAAATGGCAAAGTAGTACTGCAGTTATAGGTCAGCTACATCTTAAAATAATTAGTAGTTCACCAGTTCCTTAAACATAGCTGATTTTAAACAGATGACTGCAGGGTTTCTAAGATATTAGGTTTAGACTGCTTAATTCTACTTCAACCTTTCTTTCTGTAGATTACTTTACTAATTGTGCCAACCAGTGTATTTCTGGTAGTGGAGCAGGGAGAGCTCTTACCTTTGAGGTTATGAGATCTAACCCCACAACAACTTCATAATCCTTTGTAAAATTTTTCTTATCCCTCCTTGTGGTGAGCATGGCTGGTGCACACAGCAGCATCCATCCCCACAGCACAGCGGAAGTGAAAGCACACACACAGTGGCAAATTTCCCAGCTATTCCCAAGGTCACAGATGTGGGCACATGCATGCAGGCTGGACTGAGTGAAAGGAGAGCTTTAGGATATAATCAGAAGGTCACGAAATCCCATCTATCCTGTGATTTTGTTGATGAGGCAAGTAGTAAGAATTTCTTATACAGTTGTTTGCTTCAGCTGTCCTTTTCATAGGGAAGCTGAATAAAGTAAGGTGGCTTTGAGTTATAAAAACAAGTTCAATAAATGCATTTCAGAGCTTTTGTGCATTTGTGTGGTAGGTAGCCCTTACTGGGAACTTTTCTGTCTGTCCTCAAGCTCATAGAGATGGTCACAAGGCAACTTGGCTAGAGTTTGAAAAGAGGTCACAGAAGAAAATCAGAAGGGTCCTTATAGAATGTACAGGAACATTTTATCTCTTTTCCAAAATCTAACCACTAAATTCTTTTTTTCGTCTTGTTAGAGTTATCTTTCTAATGAAAAGCTCTACTGTGCAATTGTACTCCCTTAAACTTTGATTATGTAAAGCATATCCAAACATGCTCAGACATCTACTACTGTTGAGAGCCCTGCTGTTGAGTTAAAAGGTATCAGCACCAGCCCTGCAATGGGTTTCAGTGTGGTTTCAGAAGATATGACCACAAAATATTTCTGAGCTAAATGCTTAGAACTGTCTAAATAATGAAACTGTGTCAACGGAATTAAAAATCAAGCTGTAATTTTAATGCAAGTATTCCATCCAATTTTTTAAACATTTTCATAAAGTATCTTAAGCTACACATTTCTCTTTCCATTATGAACAATGTATCAAAATTTCTGTAACTTCTGCTTCACTGTATGTTTTTTGACACTTTTCTATACTCACTTTTAATATCTAGGAGATACCACTCCTGCTTGGACTTCCTTGCCTTCTCAAGGAGCTGCTGTTTAACATTAAAGAATCAAGTAAAAAAGGCATATTTGAATCAAGATCTTTAAGATAAATCTTTTAGATCTTCCACTTCAGTGGAACAGATCCACTGAGACAGTTAAAAACAAATAGCTGGAAGCACATGAATGGTCCCCTTAACATGAAAGACAAGCAGGTGGTGTTCATGTTTGCATATTCAACTGTAGCCTAAGTTGATGTTAACAACACATTATTTTTCGTGAATATTTTAGTGCTATGTGAGAAATGAGATCGCTTGCTTCCTACCAGTGCAGGAATTGGCTTGAAGAAAAGAAAAAAAAAGGGGAGGGGTGGGGGGAGAACAGAGAGAACCCACAACAACAACAAAACACTACTGTAATCTTCAATAGCACCTTTTAAATGGGCAAGTCAGAGATTAGGTGGGCCATAGAAGTGAGCAACTTTTATGGCTTCGAAGTTGCTCCAGGGTCAGTGGCCAGCACACTGCTGAGTTGATCTGGCTGCTACTTTCGCAGTATTTTACTGGTACCTTTGGTGCATTTGTTTGGGGGTGGGGGGGGAAGTCAGAGTTTCCACTGTAGTGTCTTTCAGAGACACTGTGTTTACCAACATTAAATATCTCTCCAATTTTATTTCAAAAGTAAATACCTCTTCCTGTGGTAACTAAATGCAGTAGCAGTCATCATATTTATCATTCAGCTGACACTTGTCTTGACCTCGCCTCTTCAAGTGTCCAAAGTTCGTTCCTCTCCTTATCCACCACAGATCTCAAAGCCTTTTGCAAAATTTCAGCTAAGCTTCTTGCTTGATAAATGCATCCGTACTAATATATGACTGGGACACAAGACTGGAAGGGATACAAAGCAAGTTTGCAGGTAATACAAAACTGGGAGGAACAGTTAACTCCCTTGAAGGCAGGGACACCCTGCAGAGAGACCTCGACAAATCAGAGAGATGGGCAATCACCAACCATAGGAAGTCCAACAAGGGGAACTGCCAGATTCTGCACCTGGGACTTGACAACCCTGGATGAACAGACAGACTGGGGAACAAGCTGCTGGAAAGCAGTGCCATGGAAAGGGCCCTGGGGGTCCTGGTCGATGGCAGGTTGAATGTGAGTCAGCAGTGCCCTGGCAGCCAGGAGGGCCAACCTTGTCCTGAGGGGCATCAGGCGCAGCATCGCCAGCTGGGCAAGGGAGAGGATTGTCACCTCTGCTCTGCACTGGGGCAGCCTCACCTCCAGTGCTGGGGGCAGTTTTGGGTGCCACAATATAAAACAGACATTAAATTATTAGAGAGTGTCCAAAGGAGGGCAGCAAAGATGGTGAACAGCCTTGAGGGGAAGCCGTATAGGGAGCAGCTGAGGTCACTTGGTCTGTTCAGCCAGGTGAAGAGGAGACTGAGGGGAGACCTCATTGCAGTCTGCAGCTTCCTCACGAGGGGAAGAGGAAGGGCAGGCACTGATCTCTTCCCTGTAGTGACCAGTGACAGGACCTGAGGGAATGGCCTGAAGTTGTGTCAGGGGAGGTTTAGATTGGATATCAGAAAAAGTTTCTTCTCCCAAAAGAATGCTGGAATGGGCTCTCCATGGAAGTGGTCACAGCACCAGCCTGACAGGGTTCAAGATGTGTTTGGACAATGCTCTCAGGCACATGGTGTAACTCTTGGGGATTGTTCTGTGCAGGGCAGGAGCTGGACTCGATTATCCTTGTGGATCACTTCCAACTCAGCTTATTGTGTGATTCTGTGGATATCAAGTTGCTGTCTTGCTGCTGAAGCTGAAGCTGGACCCTGCCTGGTGTTGGCATGGACGAACCTGGGACACCAGGGCACTTCTTGACCCCAAAAGATGCCAGTACAACAGCAGTCCCTGTTGCATCCCCAGCACTTCAGAAGAGGCAGAAATCTAGGAATTGGTATCCCAATATCTGTTCTGTATGAAATTACATTTACAGGTCATTTGGATGTGTTTGCATGAATCAGATATGTTTGAATTATTCACAGGATGTGGTGGCTTCAAAGAACCTAATTAGAGTAGAGTAGCATGTTTTAGGACCTGAAAAGACAAGCTCTGCTCCTGCAAGTAATTACTGCTCTAATGAACAAACTGAGGAGAGTGAAATGTATAAACAGATTCTGTGGGATCAGTGCACAGAACATATTTTCAAGTCCAAGGAGAATGGCAGTGTAATAGCTGCGAAACTGTGAAAGTATTAGTGGTAAAAGAAATAACAGCACTAAAACTTTATAGTGCAATATAGTCTATTCAACATCAAAGAGGCAAAAGTATCTCTTTCAGTATGAATTAATAGAAAACCAGTGTTTACTCACCAGAATGGAATTCAAATATTTGCAGAAAATACTGTATTTTAATTTTACAACAAAATGAATTGTACTTAGCCTCTGTGCTGCTGACACACCTGCTATCTCAAGTTCTTTGTCTTCATTTCAGCAGTCACAAACTCTGCCATAAACCTTAAGGACTTTCATATTCCATAATTCAATTTATAGCAGCTTCAGTTGCTATAAGAAGTGTCCTTATAAAAATGACATCCAAACACTCCCTACATATTCTGCACCATAAATGCCATATGAATTCACTCATTTTTAAGGTCAGTTCAGGATTTTTTGATCAAGAGTGGAGATTCAGCCTGATAACTTCAAGTTAAACTGTGTTATTTCTGTGCTTTAAGTGTTGTTGCTGACTATAAAAATTGTAAAACAAAAACCTAACTGAAAATTCTCCAGGGAAGTGTTTGAGTCAGAATGCAGTATGTTCATGTGTAGCTATATTGTCTCTACTCTGGTGACAGGAGGAAAAATATGGGGTTTTTTTCAGTAAACTGAATGCATATCTTTCAAAAATCTCACAGGGAATGGTTATTTACAGCACTGAGCTTCCATTTTAAGATGGGTAATTTTTTGTTTGTTTTTGCCTGCCACCAATAATAAGGATGCAAGGCTGCAAATCAGATCCTGTAATGGGTATTTTACCACTTTAGTTCTTGTTGGTGTTTTAGACAGTAATCGTGAACTTCTGTTAAGGTACTAAGGCTGAAATTTGGACCAGTTATGATCATTAAAAAACCCTGGTCCTAAACTTATCATGTCTGTAAAATACAGCCATATTGGTGTTCAAAAACCCCTCAGCTGTGGACAGCTGTAAACCTATTTGCTTATTACTGTTCCTAAATCCCTGCAGGGTGAAAGAGAAATGAAAGATATTATAGCTCTCTCCCTCTTTTATGTTTTTATTTGTGGCATGTCTGACCTGCACCTCAGCCCTTCAGTTATGATTTCACTGTGCACCGTTTACTACGCACAGGTAACAGCAGCCTACCTTGTAATCTCCCAATCAAAATCTAAAGACCTTCTGTATGTCTGGGATATTCTGTTATTAAACCCCAACATTATTAGTTTTTCTTTCCTTTTGACAACAGAAATAGAAACGTGTCAGTGAGAGAAACTCTTCAATTATATGGATTTTTTTGAAGGGCAGATCTGAGCCTTCTGAACTTTATCCTATTTTTAACAGCTTGCTACAAATAGGGAAGAAGTGGCCTGGCTGGTTGCCAAATCCTCCAAATCCAACTTAAACACCCATTCACTGGCTTTGTCTAGACTAGGGTCTGTAGGGGATTCATTTGCAAATGTTTGCTCATCCTTTCTAACCTGTGTGAAAATTCAGGCACTTTTAAGGCAGAATGCCTGTAACAAATACGGATCTGACCTATCTACTGTGTCCCAGATGTCCATGGCCCTGGTCAGACACTGAAGCAGTGGCTGTGAGGGCACTGGGTATTACTGCCAGATACCAGTTCCTTGTTCCTATGTAGCTGAAAGCATCACATCAGGGGAATTTTCCCCCTCTGAGTGCAGCATTAGCTCAAGGTACCACTAATGTGGTCTAAACTAAGCCAGCAGATACTGCACTGAGGCAGAGGAAGAGCATGGAAACCTCTGCACATGACTCAACCAGAAAAAATTCTTTGTGTGGTGTCTGTTTGATCATCTTAGCAAAAAAAGACCTTGGTGAGCGTCTTTTCTGAGGCAGAACTGCAGGTTTGTACCTGGAGCAAATACTGGAGAAAAGAAAGAAGAACATGGGAGCAAATACATGCAGCCAGGGAGGTGAATCAGAAAAAGTGCACATGGTCCTTTGTCTTGCCATGCACATGATCCTCAGGAATTAGGCACCCTTCACGCAGAGCCAGAATTCGGGTCTACTGAAAGTCATAATCAAAGCCTGCAGGTACCCAGCTTGTAGAAACTGTAAATGTTGAGCTGAAGGTCAGTTTCCATGTTTTACTGTGAGTTTCTGGTCTTCCTCTTGAAAACATGGCCCAGCTATTAAATTCTTATCTCAGGGACTTGGTCTTCAATGTTATAAACCATATATAGTCTCCATTGCCCTTAGGATCCCAGTATATGGAAACTTCATTTATGAGGACACTGTATGAGGTTTTTCTTCCTTATGAAGAATCTCAATGTTGTGAGTGGCAAGATGTTTATCATCATCATGCAGAAACCCTCCTGCCAAAGACAAAATTGCTTGCTGACTACCAAAGCCAGACGAACAGAAAGAGGTGGATCTATGGAGAAGTGAACAAAGTGGGAGGCTACTCCTGAAATGGATGTTCTTTTCCATTGTGAAAGCCATTCTCACTATTTTCAGAGTCCAAACAGTTACATAACAGGACATTCCTTTGACCAGTGTTTATCTCAGTTTTAAAATACAACTTTCATTATGTGTTAGAGCTCAATAAATTCATAAACACAAGTATCTGCATTGCTTCACCTCTGACATAAACTTCAAGCTGCTGAAGTGGAAATTAGTTTCTGTTTTTAACTTGGCATGATTTTTGCAAATGATACTTGCTGGGTTTGCTGAAGACTGGTGCTACAGATTACACCTTCACTCCAGAACAGAAAGGATGGACCAAATAAAAAGATGAGTGGAGGAACCTTTTTTTTCTTTGACAGACATAATTGTTACTCCAACATGAAATTTTGGCTCATTCTCTGTTTTGAACAGGTGGATGGATTCTTTGAATCCCTATTAAAAAAAAAAAATTACATGATTCTGACTCCTTACCTTGAATTAATTAAGGGTTTTCTTAAAATATTGGAACATAAAGCTTGAGTTGTGAAGTAAGACACATGGTTAAGTCTTGAAATATTACACTTTTCTGCTCTGCAAATATATCTGAAAGGTTAGCACCCAGTGAAGCATGCAGAGTCATTTTAATGAAACAAAATCTGAGGTGCATCCATAAAGATTCTTATCCAAATTAAGACCTGATGTTTAAGCAGGTGCAGCTTCCCTGTTATGTGGATGGAGTTTGCCATAAACTGCAGTCGTAAGTTATTGACATTAAAGAACAGGTGGAACAAGCTTATCCTGTTTTAATTGGACTATAATACTCTCTTGTTAGAAAGCAAAGCAGCCACCTTGGCATCACAGCCACAGAAATCATCAGGATTTTCCGCTGCCCACAAAGGTTAGGAAGCTGCTGCTTTCTTCTTTTCTTGCCTTTTGATCAGGTATTTACAGCAGAAATCTCACATTATGTTTCTTTCTCTCCCAGCCCTGGTGATTTTTAGTACATTTTTTTCTTCCACGGGCTGTGAAGCCTGAGCTCTTTTCTGGAAAAAGAAAGTAACCATTGCCCCTTGGTGACTGTTCAGGCATGTCTGCAGCTTTTGTTGTTATACGCAAATTAGCTTGACCTGAGGTGCTGAGGAAATTCTTGAAATACCATACACTTCTCAGAATTAAGAATCCACTTGGTGGTGTTTAATTTATGTAGGGTTTTTTATGTACAGATGTTTATACTCTTTTTGCAGATGACATTGATATCTGAAAAGTGGAAAATTATTTGAGCATAAAGAATGTGACTAAGATTCATGGGATTCATGTCCTCTTCCTGTGCCGGTTTGGCCAAAATCTAGTAATATAGCCCCTGAGAGAAAACCAGGTTACAACCACCCTTTCCCCCACAGGGTTCGGGAAAAAAGGAAATTTTTCCTCGAAGGAAAATGAAAGAGATAAAAACTATTTATTTTAACAAACACACAGGACAAGGATAATGATGCTCAATAATGAATTAAAACCCCCGCTATAGAGAGAAACCTGGGAAGATTTCAGAGTCCTTCTGTAGGTGTGGTCTCTCTCCTCCTCGGAGCTGGTCGGTGAGGGCGTGGGCCCACACCCGGGCCTCGGGGAGAAAATTCTCCTGATGTGTTCTGATGTTGTTGAAACAGTTCAGAAGAGAAAAAGGGAAAAAACCAAAGTCCCAGGAAACCAAATTCAGCTCTCCGTCTCATGCCAAGAGGAAAAAAAAAACCAGCTGGCTGAAGAAAAAGCAAGCAGGGTGCTCTGTCCGTGCCATCCGCAGCCAGACAACACTGAGGAGTGTAATCTCTGTGTCCTTGAGAAGCTGCTTTGGAAAGTTCGCCTTTTTTTTTTTTTCCCCTCAAGCTCAGTTTAAAGGCACAGAAAAGGCACAATATTACTTTTTGGGCATAGAGCATGATAGGGGATACACATGATAGAGCCACCCCAAGACACTTCCCCACTGCCACTCACTTCTCATCTGACTTCTGAGCAAATTAGTTACATCTTTTTGCATCTGTTTCCCAGTGCACATAAAGGAGAATTTACAGCTACTTCGGAATAATTCACTAATAACATTAATATTATTTCCTATCTTCCCTGTATTGCTCTGTTGGGATAGAGACCCTGTACCTACACAGTAACTGGCAGAAGAAACGCTGCTACAATTAGAATTTGTACAGTTTAGAGTTTGTAAGTATTCAGTTAATGAAAGCTTGTTTGCCTGAACTATCCCGCCATACACGTGGATGTGACACATGCCCTGGCAATGACACACCTCAGAAAAATGGTGATTCTCCAGCTGTCACTCATCTTTCGCCTGCCTCTGTTCCACTTTCAACTTCCTTTCCAGTGGTAAGTAGGAAGGCAACCCTTCCCATTTACAGCAAATTCAGGCTACAGACACAGAGTCTGTTCATTTCCACTTTCCATGTTACAGCCATAATGATCAAACACTTCTGCAGTGCTGTGTGCTCTGCACTTCACATGAGGATGGAGAAAAATCAGTGTTTCTTTGGAGTCCTTCAACACCTTTCAGCTTTGGCCCCTTGGCAATTAATGAATGGCTTGAAAGATTGCTAGAAAATGTTCTTTAGCACTGCAGCACTTCTTCATTTAGTACTTTGCAAGTGAGTTGTAAAAATTTGCCCTGAAGACAGGGAAATGCAAATATAAATTAGATAGAGCACTAATAACATTGCATTACAGAACAATGCAAACCGTTTTTGACACCCCACAGAGAAGAAATCCATGCATTCCTTTCTGAATCATCTTTATGGAAATTTCTGTAAACATGGTGTTATTAAAAGAGAGTAGCAATTATTTCCTTCTTTGGTTCATCAGTTGCAGGGAGGGGGAGAATAGGCAGGGGAATTAATTTTGTTTTCTTCCCTCTTCTTCTCTTTTTCTTGCATGTCCTTGTCGGAGAGCTCTCACGACAGGAACCAACAGCACAGAAGCCACCACTGGCAGAAGAGAGCAAGAAGGATGGAAGAAGTGTTGTTAGAGATGCGGCTCCATAGGTGGAAGTAGTTGAGAGAAAAGCAGAAACAGGCAAGGTTGCAGCTAATAAGGCTACTCAGGAAGCCAAAGCTATTAAGACATGTTGACATAACATTTGCAAGCTTCACAGGGGCCATCGTTATAATTTATATTTAGTATTGATCAGTTCAGCATCAGGGCTGAAGGAAAACCGGACACAGGGTTCTTTACAGAAGTGGCACTTTGGATACTGCCTTCCTATTAACACAGAAAAGCAGGAATCCCCCATGTCCTGGCTGACCTGTGGCTGCTGTCCTCTCCCTTGGGGCAGACAGAAGGTTGCGGTCACTTGGAGGTGGTATAATCTTTCAAAATTGCAGCTTGCAGTCATAGCAAGGACATTAAAAATGTGCCTGTGAAATACAAGTTCAATCCAACACGTCTACACATGCTAGCAGCTCCCTGCTAATGAGGCCTACTGGAGATTTTGCAGGCATATCATTCAGGATGAAAACCGGCTGGCTGTGCATTACAAGGTGTGCTCAGGAAGGGATCTGGTGATTTAACACATGGTGAGAAAGCAGCTTGTGAGGCTCATTAGATCAATGGGGATTCCAGCCTTATACCTCAAATTACATGCCCTCTCTTCTAATATTCACCTTTTACTGTGCAACATCCACGCCTTCCTCTTTTTCCCTCTTTTCTCTCTTTTTTTTCCCCCTCCTTCTGTTCCATCAGTGCATTTTCATGCCCTTCCAGTAAGCACCACCAGAGCAGAAAATACCTGAAAGGTATCTTTGGTTTACAGGGAAACCAAAGGTAATTCACTCAACAGAAAGTTTCCTTGTCCAAAATGATGGTTTCATTGTCCTCTGTATCACTTGGCAGTTTTTGAATTCTCAAATAAACATGCTGCTGGCAGTTTGACAAGCATGCAGGGACCGGGTGCTCTCACCTTGCCAAACCCAAAATAACACGTACTTGGCAGGGGGAGGTGATGGTGATCCACCACATCCCTCTCCTACCCCCCAGCAGTCAAGTACCCTTTCTGTGGTGCTGAGATTGGTGGAGACTTTTCCCCTGCCCAGCTGATTTGAACTCCAGATCTCCAAAGTTCGTGCAGAAGTGGGATGGTACTATCTCCACTTGCTCCTTCCTAGTGCAAGAAGAGTGACATTGTTCTGGATGTGAGCTCCAGATGCCCCCAGTGGCGGCCTTTCCAGGTGGTTGTCCTTGGCCACTGACCACTCACACTCTAGGTTTTGGTCCTATTTCTAACACTGCCCAACACACAGTTTATTTGGGGATCCCGGATACCATGTCAGCTGTGTAGGGATTGAATTTTTTGTTCAGTGTCCCCCCAAATGTCCAGCCCTCCATAGCTTGCTCTCCCCACCTCTTCCTAACCCCAGACATGGCACAGGGCACCTCTGGAACTGAGCAGATGTTCATGGTCCCCCAGGCAGGACTGGCAATGGCCTTTCCTTACACCTCTCCCCTCACCCTTCTGGACTGCTGGCTCCACACACATCCTGTGCTTTAAAACACTTGATGTCCATTGGTAAACAGGAGCCACTGTTTGGTCTTCAGCAACTGTGAGCTGCTACTGGATCCCTGGAAAGGGCTGCTGTTAAAACAGAGAAACCCCTGACACGACGTCAGCACTTAGTGATTAATACTTAATGAAGCACAACCTCCCATTTCCTTGCCAGTGAGGAGAGATGAAGATACAAGAACAGCAAGACCCTTCTGGGCTTAGCCCTGATTCCTGGGGGTATTTCCAGACCGCTGCCACTGCCTTCCATCTACTCCTCCAACCTCTACCTCCAGAAGAAAGCATCTTCTCAGAGTCACTTCCAGCTCTTAGTTCTCTAGTGGGCACAGGAAAATGAGAAATGTCCTTCTGAAGACACCTAGAGTAAACCAGGACTGTTCTGGGGACCTAAGGGGTGGCTCAAAAGTAAATTAAAACTTTTAATAAGGAAGGACTGATTCTCTGCCGATCCCTAAAGCATCAGCCTTCAATGAGCCTTATGGGGTATTTTTAAACTCCCCTTGGCTTCAGAGACATGCAGTGCATGTAGCCGGCACGCTGGCAGCCGTGGCTGGGAGCCAGGGAGGGCGCCGGCGGGGGGGACAGTGTGACCACGTCCTTGAAAGAGCCAAAGCGGAGTAGATCAGTCATCTCTGCCGGCCCATGAGGCAAGGCAATGAATTACAGATGAGTGGGGAAGCAGCAGAGAAGCAGGGGATAAAGGCCAGTGGAGAGAGAGGGGCTGCCAGCATCCTCCTGCCTTTGCATTGTGGCGGTGTGAATGGGGGTGCTCGAGTGCCCAGTCACAGAGAGGGCCATGAGAAAGAGGCTCTTTAAACGAGACTATTCAACCCTTTATGTCTCGTCTCTTCACCCACAGTGCCCCAGCAAGGAGCAGAGACTGCCCATAAATTGCAGTTTAAATCCATAATACCTCTGCACTAGACTGTCATCAAATGATTACAGGTAAAATAACGAGACGAAAATGAAGGCTGAAGAAGGATTTTTATTGCTTTTAAAAGGTCTCTCTCGCAAGTTGCTTGCCTTTTATTTCAAAGACAGTGCTGAAGAGTATAGAGAAAGAGGAGGGAAATACAGCCCCCACATCTGAAGTGGGGAAGAAACAATACTTTATTCACCACTCCTATTTATAATGTAATCTTTCTTATATTTTGTTTCAGTACATCTTTTGTAACCATTTCTCTACTGATTTTCTGGAAGATTATGCTAAATGTCAAAATGTCTCTTTGGGCTCATAAAATGATGCCATAATAAAGCATCATTTCAACTTAGAATGTGTAAAACAACCTATAAAATAAAATGGAACATTTTGACATTAATTGAGAAAGTTACCTGTTTTTTTAGTTTCAACAGATTCATGTCAGCATTAAAGAAAAAATAAATTAGGTTACAGTTTATTACAACATGCGATGACCTTTAAGTAATTTTATAGCACTTTATGGTTCTGCTGCAGTTTTCTAATCAGCATTGTGTCTGAGAGAAATGATAAGCAGACTTTCCTATTCCTCCAAAGTTGTCTTAATTTGAATCCCTACACACCAAGCATTCCTGCTGCAGCCAGGTGAGTCAGCTTATAGTACAGTTATTTGAGTCTTGTAATGTCTTCCTGATGCCTTTTTTTATTTCATATTTATTAACTTTTGAGAGTTTCAGACCTTTTTTTATTGCCAACCAAATGTGAATAAAAACTAAATTTGGCTACTACAGCATTCAGACCTGTTCCTCTAACTTTGTACTTCAGCAAATAGTTCTTCTAGAAACTGCATAATTTTCCATCAAAAGACTTTCTTGTACTCACTGCCATTTATAGAATGAATGTACCCTCAAGGTAAATTTATACTGGCAGTCCTGATGCATGTTTACAAAATGCACAACACCACAGAAGCACATACAGAGAAACACACACACAGAAACACACACCAGGATGGTATTTAAAAAGGCTGTAAGATTATTTTTAGAAAGTCTTTGCAGAAAGACACCCTGCAAGTTTTTCTAAGTGGGTTTTGTAATTTTTTTTTTAAAAAGGAGAGAAAAATGCATTAACCAAATGCTTCTAGCTGAAATTAAAATGTCCATGATACATTGCTTGAGTATAATAAATTCACCCCTTCTGTTTTTCCTGTGATCTAGTTATAACTGTCTTAGAATATAAAAGAAGATACATGATTTAAATTACAAAGGTCAGAATTGAACATTTTTGAGTGTTCAGTAAAAAGGAGAAGAAAATGGTGATGAAAACCTGCAAAGCAAAGAAGCCAGCAACCAAAAAGTCAGCGAGGAACGGATGCTGCTGCCTTCTTGGTATGGGCTGGTAATGGCTCCTGAGCCAGAGGAAACCTCAAACCTCAGCTGATTGCTTAGATCAGTTTTCTTCCCACCATATATCTGATCATTTCATGCATTAGAGCTGTTATTATAAAGCATTGTCATTTCCACTGTCATACGACTAAGAGAAAATATTTCTAAAGCTTAGCAGTAAGAAGATATAATAGCTTAGATTCTATTGTCATCTTTAATCTGCTGAAGCGTTTAATTCCTTTTGTTATAATGAAAATACTGTGTTTCTGTTATCGTGTCCAGAGGATTCTGGTGAAAATTACAAGTTTTCTCAGAAAAAGTAGTGTTTGACTATTTCTCTGAGGAGGTGAAAGGTCAATTTGCTTATAGTTTCCATGCTTCATTAAAATTCAGCTTCTGTGCTGTGTAATGTGGGTAATATTAATTTTCTAAACATTGATGTACAGCAGCTGCTAACTAATTTCCATAATGGTTGTTCTATTCTAAGGGCATTAAACCTGAAACAAGGTGGATCCAAATGGAAAAAAATGTAGATGATTACTGGCCATCTGCCAAAAAGATGCTTGGGGATGTGAAATTTCTGGAATCACTGAAGCTTCATTTTGATCAAATATTCATATTCTGAGCCATGTGTCAACAATTTTACTGTTTAAAGACAAGGAGGTTGTGGAGGGGAATACTGACACCATTCTTCACATGGGAGTTTGCTTTCAGACTTCTTACAGAAAGGAGAATATGTTGCTAAATAAGAATGGAGTTAACATTAGGAACATAAAGAAAGGTGCAAAAGAATAGGAGAATTTCTTCCCTTGGGAAGAGGGAGAGTACGAGGAGAGAGGTCATACAAATGCACTCAGCTTTGAAGTCAAGCATAACCGTATGCATGACCATTTGGGAAATGCTTCATGTATTTTCATTTCCACAGAATCATTATACTCATGCCAATAGACAGAGCTATGTTTTTTTAACTGAGGGAGCCACAGTCCTACCTTAATAGACTCACATGCTCAGGTGGAATCCCAGGCTTGGGGTCCTGAACTGGTAAACCAGCCAGCACCTTCTGATTGTTTTCTCTCTGTGATCCTTTACTATCTGCTCTTGAAACACCTTCTTCTGGGAGAAATTGCCTGCTGCATCCCATTCAGTTCTATCTGCATATTGCTAAATAGTTCACCAAAGAACCAGTTGTGATCAGCAGACTATTTTTCCATTCCTGAGAACTGCCCAAAACACCTCTCATTTTGTCTAGTGGATTTGATAAGTGATCTTACTCAAACACACATGAGCCCACAAGGTAGGCAAAGTGTGGTTGTAGGATTTGTCTTTATTACGGCTCTAGTTTGGCTGCACGTCTTGGTTACATGGTGCCACACGATGGAGGTGTTTGTGTCCTTCCCTAGATAACAGCAATGTCATTCCCAGGACTTATCAGTGTGGCTTCGTCAGAGACGTAACCCAACTTAAACACCAGACCATGGGCAGAAATGAGGTTTTATACCTGCTCCTGAGTACTCTAAACTATCAGGGGTTTGCATGTGGGAAATGTCAAATACAGCTTGACAGTGGTCTATTTTTAACTTTTAATTCCCTTGCTGTCTAGGCTCTCCTGATTTCTGCCTTTCTCCCCCTCCCTTATTCTCACCCCAGCAATGATTAGGTCAGCCACTGATAGGATTTGGCTGTGTGTAAGCCCTGGTGTGAAAGTTTTCATGAACATCAGAAGCAGCTGCCCAACTTGTCTGGGAACTGCACTCACCACTTCTGAACATTTCTGTGGCCTTCCACCTTCCTTGTCAGTGCCTTTCTCTGCACGTGTTCAGACCTAAGAAGAAGTTGCTCCACAGACAACCTTCTCTAACTTAGAGCTCTGTGTGGCAGCGCAAAACACGGACTTCACACTCTCAGCCCTTAATGGTGTGTTTAGCATCGACAACCTGTGTCTGCTGATGCAACGCATGCCAATGAAATCCCCATGACAAATACTTTAAAAAGATATTTTTGGTTCCTTGTCTTCTGGTTTTACAACATTAAAATGCCAACCTGCATGCAACAGTGCATCTAACCCATCTCCCTTTGGTCTAAAGCAAGATTAAATCAAGGCCAGAACCGTGTGATATTTCAGTTTTCACTAGTCTTACTGACTTAACTTACTGGCTTCCAAAGCCAAAAACTGAGTTTGCACCTTTGTGGTTAATAGTCCTTGATGAATATTTCTTTTGTTAATTTATCTAACTGCCCTTTCAACTGCTTTATGCTATGGCCCCAGTAAGAAGAAATGGGAAATGCAGACTTAACCAGTAAGACTATTCACTCTCTTACTTTTTTGTATTGGTATCATTTGAACAGAGGTGTTACACTTTTTTTTCAATCTTTCAGAACAGCTCTTTTCTGAAATTAAGAGAAACATAGTAATTTCCAGCAAAAATGTAGTATTTCAAGAAATGTAGACATTTCTGTAAATAAGGGCTATGAAGAAAGGGAAAAAAGAAAGATTTCTTAGCTTTTAATATAGCACTGTAATGAAAGATTACCATGTAGAAAATTAATGACTGTGTTTTACCAAGCGGAACTGATTCTGCCTTTCTGCCCTCTGAGTGGCCATTTGATTTTAACCCTGCTAAGAGCATCACATAAATAAAGGTACCTGTTGGGATGAGCCTGGGGAAAGGGCAATGGGCAGGCAGGGCTGGAGACACTGGTCTCACTCTGCCGGGCTTCATCCCCATGGCTCTCTCCACACGCAGAGGAATTGAGGACTGGTCCCCATTGGCCCTTAGTACACGTGTTCTCCCCAGGGAAAAACAAGTCCAGAAATAATACCCATGTTTTATAGGTAGGAAAGGTGAATTTTTGATGTAGAAAAATATGGATGAGCTGCACAAGCATTGTTTTGGCAGACAACTAACAAACTGGGAATGCCAATACCCTTTACAAAAGCTGTGCTCAATGCAAAGGTGTTACCAGCAAGGAAGGAGAAGATCGTTTTGTGTTCTCCATTAGAAGTGTTTTTATGGTGCTTTCTGTTCTGTTACATATTTTATTAGGATAATAATTTCAGTAAACTACATCTGGCTTTCCTGAGGGTGGTCCCCTCAGGTTAAACAGGTTGTCTAAAAATATCTCCTTTTTTTTTTAATGTTCCTCCTTTTTATCTTCCTTTTGATGGCTTTTCATTTGAATTATTTCCCTTTTTTTTTAAGATTACATTAGCACATTTTCCCCCTTAATTCTATAATCTTTTCAACTCTAGGTTCCTTTGTACTTTGTGCTTTTATACCTCTTTCTTCTCAAGTCCTTTTCATGTTTCCTCCCTTTTGTTTTTCCCTGGGAGCCTTTATTGTCATTTTATTCTTTATTTTTAGTCTTAAGCTGTACAGTCGGAAGCAATGCTAAGAAAATTGAAAAGGAAAAAGCTGCATAAGCCAACGTAGTAAAGAACAGTCATATACTGAGCCACGGAACAACTTACGAATGAAGGCACAGTGGTGAAGCCCATATACTTTGGTCTCCATGGTGCAATTCTCAACGAAAAATAAAACAGTGACATTTCTTTAAAAAAAAAAAAAACAAAACAAAAACCAAAAAAGTCAAGCCAATAAACCAGTAAAAAACCTACACCTGTGTGTGACTATGACTTTGCTATAAAAACGGCCTGGAAATGGACCTCTTTCCGATGAGAATCTGAGCTAAATCCCTCATGCATTGAGATAAATCTATTTTTAAGGCACAGATGTGAGAGAAATTGCCTGGAGACTCTTACCAAGTGATCAGAACCTGACAGTGACTGATTTTGGCTTGTGCTGGAAGCTGACTTACTGTTTTATGAGTTAACAACTTATTGTTTAAATGCTTTAATGCTGATTTATGTCAAAATTTCCTGTTTTGTATAAAGAGGTATAAAACCAGCAATCTTTTATATAAATCACATTCCTCATAAAGTCTCTTTTCAACTGAGGAGACAAACATGGCCAATTAATATTGGAAATTTGGCAGACTGTTGCCACTATTAAACTGAACTATCTCTGCGTGCATCAAATCCCTTCCTCCTATTTCACTTTTTCATGCTGCAACTAAAATTGAAGACAAACAGAAGTTAAAAAGAGGAGACTGAGCAGCAACTCCGGGGCATGATGCTGCATGGAGCTGAGGATCCCAGTCTCACCCATCATGCAGTTGTAAACGGAAGCTGAGGACACCCAGCACCTGCCCAGTGCACTGGGACTGGGTTCTCACTATGTCTGATCTCCTCACCATGACTGACAGAAAGACCTTTTCTTTCTTGCTTATTGTTTTTCTGTCTCTCCTTATGAATTGCTGCATTGGTGCTGTTGGTTCTCACCAAGCCCAGAGCCTTGGGCAGGTCCAGTCTACACTTCACTTTTGGCAGAACTACTCCTTCACTCCTGTAGTCTGTGAAAGCCGTTATACCAGAGCTTATTTTGAAGATTTTGATGGCATTAAGTATTGCTAAGATATATATGAAAGCAATCTCACTGCTTCATCATGACTTGGTGCAAAACTATCAGCTGAAGCTATGAACTGGGAGGAAAGAACAGAATTGGGCTGTGGGGTAAAGTCAGTTCAAGCATTTTCTCATCAGTGTTTAAACTACAAATGTCAGGCAGGTCCCAGATACATCTAAAGCAATAAGCAGGAGGCCTGGACTGGAATTCACCTTCTGGTGTCTAGAAAGAGTCACTCAGCAGCACTTGCAGCCAGCAGGGCAATGTCCAGGTACAGACAGTGTCTCATCCACAGGCTTGATCTGCAGCTCAGGCTCAGCCTTGTAACCACTCCACTGCTCATCCCCTTTTGCAGCAGGCCACTGTGGGAGGCAAAAGGCACAAAATGCCCAAAAAGAAAGTCTAGATGGCTTCCACTATGGATTTGTGGGGAGGATGTGATTTGCCAGCTGCATCCAACTGTTCTACAAATATGTGCCCCCCAGCCAAAATTCATAAATAACCATCTAAGTTAAGTTCTTCAGTCAGAAACCCTGGCAGTATGATGCTGCCATAAATTTTTATGGAGACATAACCAGAGATGATGAGTTCTTGGGTTATGATGTTTATTGGGACCTTGTGGTACAGTAACAAATGGTATCATAAAACAAACTGGGCTGTTTCTAATCAGCAAAACAACACAAAACTGGGATATCTGAGAGAGATACATTTTTTTTTCTTTCAATTTCCATTTCATGAAAATTTGCAAATATCTTTCTTAAATTCTTCAATCACTTTGAATTTAGAGCACTGTACTAGCAAGGATGCCTTTTCTCCTATCCCATATATATTTCACCATCTATGCTGTGATTATTTTGGCCTACTTCAGAGGTGACACATCCCTGTCTAAAATTTTCAACAGTCATGGCTTATAAACTCAGAGGAGACCACTGTGAATATTTAATATGTCTTAATGTTTTATTCCGACTGTAACATCCTAAATTATTTTTTATTTGAGCTAGGTGTTTAGAGAGTTAAATTCAACATTTTTGAGGAACACATGGTTGATCATAAAGTCTTGCAACCCTGCATTCTGTGAGTCATGGTCCCCTAGCCATATCCTGTTCTTTTTGAGATGCAGGTCCATCTTAGCATATCTAGCTCTGAAGACGTTACCAATGTCCTCTGTGTTGGGCTGTCATTTTTCTTCTCTCTGCTTTCCTGTTTCTCTTCTCACAAACCTCTGCTCAACCTGTCTGCTGAGACTGTAAATTCTTTTTTGCAGCAGCTTTCATGGCCAGAGATTTTGTCAGCTTTTCAGGGCTGGCATGGTGGTGCTGTGGGGCTGGGGCACAGCTGACAGCTCCAGCTTGCTCCCCGTGGCTTCTCAGCAAGAGCTCGGGCTGGCAGAGCATGGGCAGAGCTAAGACATCAGAGGGGCAATACAGCAGTCCTTTGCTCAGAGGTCAGAAATGTTTATGTTGAGTGCACAGGCAAACCCACTGTGAAACCCACACCCAGGTGCAGTGTAGGGATTGTGTGGAAAGGCTTGTGCTGGCTGGGGCAGAGAGATATGAGGGACCAGGAATGGGCAGTACCTGGGGAGAAGGGAGAGAAGGAAGTGGACTGAATGGTGCAGAGGCCTGCAAAGTTTCAGTGATCTGGGGAGACTGCAGAAGACCTTTGGTGGTGTTACGTGATGGTATGGGTTTGCTGCCTCCTCCTCCCTTCTCTCCATGAATCTGTGCCCTCACACTAATGGCATGGGGAAGGAGGAGGAAGGTAAAGACGTGGAGAGTTGGCCTGTCTGTCTGTCTGTCTCTCTCCACCCTGGTGAAATCTCTGCCAGCATCACACCCTGACCCCAGCCACAGGGCAGTGGCACACCCAGCTATGTAGCAAGAGATGTCTGCTCTGAGGGTAGCTCAGGTGGCTCAGACAGCCTAGTCCCATCCCTTCCAGCAGAAAGGACAGACAAAAAGCGGCACTAGTGCCAAAGCTGCAGCAGCCAGGGCCGATCACAGTTTTACAGCCACTTGCTCTGCCTGTGCCTGAACTTTGCCCAGCTGATCTGAAGGTGAAAGGATGAATCTAAATGATAAATGTGTATGTGTATCTACACGCAGTAAGGGATATCTTTTAGCTTTGGAGACTGTCAAGTGAGCTGGGAAAATATCATTAAATAATATGAGATGTGGAAGCAAATTTGATCTATTTATCAGCATTTAATCTACTAATATCTGTTTCTGAACATCTACAGATGCGGAATTGAGGTTTAGAATGAGTGGCGGTTTAGGCTGAGCATATTTGTCCTAAAAAACCACATCTTTACCACAAACAATGCCTTCAAATTTGTGGAACGAAGGCTCATGCTCACCCCAGCGTGAAGGAATGCTGAAGCTGCTGTCACACGCACTGTCACATCTCCAGCCACAGTCTTGCACGGGTACAGAGTGCTCATTTTTCAGCCACAACTTCTACAATTTCCTGCCTAACACAAGCTGTGAAAGGGTATATCTCCCCTTGACATGCAGATTTTCTGTTTACATATGTAACTTTTATCTTGGAGTACAGGAGGTCCATCCCCATCAGAATTTTATAAACATTGCTAAGATTTTTTCATTATCATTCTCTCTTAATAGTAATATGAATAATGCAATGGAGGTGACTACAAGCTTCATTTAAATTTGTTGCAACATGTAGCACTTTACAGCATGCAGTACCTATTATAACATATAACAAAACTTCCAATTTTTCTTTCCTACTTTTATTTCTAAGAGTCTGGAAAGCATTGCAGATTTCTCATGGGTTTGTGCACCAGCACAGTGGTCTTCAGTGGGGATTTTGCTGTTTAATCCTTGCAGAGATTGGCATGTGGTGACAGGGGCTGAGCATGAAAAGGAGCACACTGGAGAAAGTTAGGATGCTAAAGGCCTTTTTTTTCCTGACACGTAACAATTTAATATTTTTAAAATGTTAGTATTATTTTGACAATGGAAAGGGATTACCTTGACCTACAGAAAAGGGCTTACCTTGTGTTGCGTCAGACAAAGCTCTCTTGCACCTCCCTCGCATTCTACATGCACATTCACAAACACATCAAAGATTTTCTGTTGCAATCCCTACCTGCTAAAGCTTGCCTTTGTCCATGAGTCAGCCCTAGTGTGAAGTTGGGAAGATTCAAAAAACTCATGTTGAAACTTGGCTAGAAAGTAGCACCTTGTAACTGAGCAAAGAGGTCAATGCCATCAGCCTCTCTGTAGAGGAGATGTTTTATTTTTCTTTATTTAGACAACACAGTAGTCAGCCAGGAGGCTGAGACCTGGCCCAGAGATACCATGTGAATATGTCATTAAAAGCCATTTTGATAATACTTGTTTTCAGCACTGCAAAAAGAAAGACCTGGGAAATTACAGCAACATTTGCCCGTGTTATTCTCTAAATATTTCCTTGCTATCCCGATTCAGTCACACCCATAATTGATTTCCCTGTCCAACAAAAGACAAAATTGACCTTTTTTTCATTAAATGGTGGCAGGGAAGGGAAGACAGGTACAAAAATAGTAAAAGGACAAAGTTGTACACTGACTCCAAGACACAAGATGAGGCCAGGCCAGAGCTTGAAGAGGAAATGGAGAGCTGGGGATGTGGCAAGGGGATTCCTGGTGTAGGTGGCATGGGTAGAGCCATGGGTGAGAAAGACAGGACTAAACAGCTATGTTTGAGAAGGTCTAGAGGGGAGGAAGTGTAATCAGTGTTAATTAATTATGCTGTGTTTATTTTTACTCTGTTATTCAGTGCCCCAGGTGCTTTACTGGTGGAGAGGGAGGGCACACTAATAAATTGGTATTGCTGCTTATTATTGTGTACTAATTTGTAGCAGCAGTTTGTGGGCTTTTTTTTTTAAGCAAGTCAATAAAGATAATATTTCTCAAAGGTGCTTTCCAGATAAGAAGGCAGTTTATCAGTACTTCCAAATTTCATCCAGCTGTCATTAAGTGTGTCTCCTCTGCTTGTGAAGGGCTTTGTAGCTGGGTCAGGGCTGCTGGAGCTGGCTGCAAGGTTGCTAAGGGAACCGCTCTGTCCTGAGATTCTTCTTATGCATCAAACTTTCATCTTGAAAAATTTCTGTAGGCAAATCGCTGTGAGATGAATGCTAATATGCTACACAACTGGGACACGTGGGTTGAGGTATCTAGAAGGACTGAATCACATTTGTTTGATTTCATTTTCATATTAGGTGTGTGCACAGCTGCATATCTAAGAGGTCATGAATATATGGTATTACACATGCATTTGTACTTCTGATATAGTGTACCACAGGGATTGTCTTTAATAATATTTGGGGTGGGGGGGGACACCTAGAGTTTTATGGAAGGTGTCAGGCCAAAAAAAATCAATATAAAGGTTGCAAGAACAACCTTATTTTGGTGGGCTTTAGATCGAGCTGAAGTGCAGTCAGTCTCACTGAAGCATTTCTGTCTCTAACTCAGGGGGTAACAGTCACTCAGAGAAACAATACAGGTTGAACTGCACAGCTCTTGGAGCTGAAAACTTTTGGACATGAATTTGAAACAAACTTGCCCTTGAGAAAAAGGCAGTAAGCCCTTTCATGTGTGCAGAGTAGATCACATGTCTCTTTTTCAGGTCTCACCTTACCAGAGAGGTCCATAGATAGTCTAGTGCACTGCACACCATTTATCTGCCTCAAAAAGTAGAAGGGTTGAGTCAGCCCTGCTGGAATTTAAACCTTTGTTTCCAGGGCGTCTGGCTATTTCAAAGTTGATAGTGAGACTACTAAACCGACCCCTCTGGCTTGGTTTATTATACAGTGGAGCAGCTTATAATGAACTCTGACCTACAGTGAAACTGTTGAAAGTGAAAAGCCAGAACAGCTCCAAAGATGGTGCTGGCTTCTTGCAAGACTATAATCGGTTTATAAACAACGACAGAAGTTACAGAATTTAGTGTATTTTAACTATTCTTTGCTGCAATCCTTTTAACACAATATTCAAATTTTCATCTTAAATTAGTCTTGCGTTGAAATGACATGTCTATGACATGGGATATAGTCTACCAAGAGAGAAGTGTGATTCCTTTTTAGCCTCAGAAGTTCCCTTGCATTTCCAGCAACTAGCTAATGGGCTGATTTAAAATCAGTAAAAAAATTAAAAATTAAATGTTTAAAAAGATTCCTTGTCAATCAAGATCATTAGCCCTAAAGAATACAGGTTTGACAGACCATCTGACTAGTATAAATTGCTCAGCTCTGCAATTTCCAAGAGCACAGAAATCTGCTACAACATAGTCTTGTGTTTGGACTGAGGAGTCTGAGATTGATGCAGTTCATAAAAACAAACAGGTAACTTTCAAAGGCTGACTTAAAAGACCCTTCAGCAGATTGTAAGAGGTAAGTTTTGACCTATATCAGGATTGAGACCGGCGGCATTCCAAATTGGAGTAAATTAAACTTTGTTTTATATCACCCGGCTCCATTAAAAATGCAGTTTACAGGCAGAGTCTGGGCATGTGCCTCTACGTATGGAAACAGGTGGCAGTGGAAGAGAGCATTATGCATTTTTTTTTGAAAACATGGTTCTTTCAAATTACTTAATTCAGAGAAGTGGCACTGTTGTTTAACCATGATAATCTATGGATATAACTGGTGAAAGGTTTGTAGGGGAAGATAATACCTTTTATTAGACCCAGCAGATTGTTGGAAAAAGCAGACAGCCTTTCAGCTATGAGAGCCATTTTTCAAAGCTGAAATAAATGCAGCATCTTCAGTGTTAAAGGCAACAGTTGATCTGAGGTTAACCTGATTGTGTTAAACAGACTATGTGGGCAAGAAAGTTACGGGTACCTGTGGAACATATGGGTGGTGTGAGCAGTGAAAAAGCTGAAAAGGTCATTAGCTCCTAGTGGGCAAAAAGAGAAAAAGACAGGTAATTCATTGCCTGTGAAAGACAGAGGGTCTTGGGGAGGGAATTACAGTGTGCTATAAAGCCAATCTCTCTATTTAGTCTGTAATTTTTAGTGTCCAGTTGGGGTGTGTATTTTACTTCCTACACTCTTCTTCTGAAGGTGCTTTGCACATCTCCCTGGATGGTTAGGCCTGAGCAGCCACAGATGAAACTGCTATTTTGTGAAAGAAAAAAAAAAAACAAACCAAACCTTCTGCTAACTTGAAGCTTCTGTCATTTACTGCTCAACTCTGTGAGTTTTTCCAGTGTGTGGTTACTGCGCTTTTACTGCCATGGAAACAGCCTGGTAGCTGCCTCACTGGACAGTGCAGAGTGTGTTCTGGGATGCGTTTGTGCAGGAATCAGAGGTTTTGATGCTTCTGTAGTGGTGCATTTAACATTGTGGACATGGAGATATGTTGGCAGGTCTCACATGGTGTTGCTCAGATGTAGCATGGCTCACAGAGCCATTGGAATTTTGATTGGAAGAGTGCTCAATTAGCCCAAAGTCCTGCTTAAGCAGGTGTATGGCAAGCACCAAAGAACACTTTGTGGCTCTGTCTAGCCAAGCAAGTATTGAAAAACTTGCAAAGACAGAGATTCAACATCTCTCTGGGAAGCCTGTTCCACTGTTGTCTTATGCTCCTAATGAATGTCATTCCTGATGTCCACTCTGAGTATTTAAATCTGTGATGTGCGGCCATCGTATGGTTTTATACCATCTGCTGTCTTCTGGAAGATTGTGGCTCTGTTGGCTTTGCAATTCCCTTTCAAGCTGTTGTGGGCTACTCTTGGATTCTCCCTCTATGGGTCCTCTTTAGCAGACTAAACAAACTCAGTTCCTTCAATCTGTTTTTATTCACCGTGTGCCCCAGGCTCAGGACTGTCATGGTGCACTCCACCAAACCTTCCACAGCTTTTAGGAGGTGCATTCTGCATCATCATCCATTTTGCTGGTGAAGATATTGGACAGTATCAACCTCATTATCAAACATTTGAGCACTCTGCTGGCTGCTGTCTTGAACTTGAGACATTAATTACTATCTTTTCAGCCTGGTGGCCCAGACAATCTATAGTTCATTTAGGAGTCTGTTTGTCCAGCCTGTTCTTCTTCAACTTCCAGACAGGAAGGATACAAGCCTGCATGCACCACTCAGTGTCCATGTCACCAGCTCTTTCACCACAGAAAGGAATCAGGCTGTTTAAACACAGAATCATAAAAACATTGGAGGGTTTTGGTTGGAAGTGAACTCAAGATCATACTGTCTAGGATCCTGCTCAAGGCAGGGCTGACTTCAAAAGCGAGATCAGATTGGTCAGGGACCTTCCCAGCTGAGCTTTGTATATGTCTGATTATTCCAGTGACCAAAACTGCTATATCTATAGCATGTTCTTTTGCCAGGCACTTTCAAGAAGTCTCTGTCTTTACCTTCCTTATACTTATTTATTAGGTGGAAGGAAAAAACAATCAGACTTCCCTGTAGCCTTCTCTTTTCTGGGCCATGCTCCTCCTGTGTTCAGAAATGGATGTGCTCTGTTATTTTTCTAAGGACTGAAGTGAGGCTGATCAGCCTGCCGTTATCTAGATCCTCCTTCTTAAAACTGGGGGTAACGTCAGCCCAGCCATCAGGGATGCTCCGCAAACACCATGATTTTTCAAAAATTATGGCAAGCCTCACAAGCATATCAGCCATATCTTTCAGCACCTCTTGAGGAGTCCCATCCAGCCCTACAGATTTTAGTACACTGTTGGCTTCCCATATAGCATTGGTGTGTGCAGACATCTGGGAGCAGGTTTTCACTGAGACAAAAAGTCATTGAGCAGCCTTTTCCATACTGTCCATCACTAGGTTTTCTTCCACCCAGAAATGGACGCACATTTTCTCTGAGTTTCTTTTCACTTCTGACATGCTTGTAAATCACATCTTGTTAGCTTTTATGTTCCTCTCCAGTTTTAAATCCAACTGGGCTTTAGTCTTTCTGGTTTTGTCCCAACATGTCTGAGCAGTAGTTTTATACTTTTCCTTTGTTGTCTGCCCTTGTTTCCCCTTCTTATGTGCTTTGCATTTCAGTTCATTAAGAAGCTCCTTGCTTAGCCAAGTGGACCTCCTGCCAAATTTCCCAGTCTTCTTGAACAATGCCCTGAACCAGTGGTGCATGTTGATCTCCAGGAAATTTTCTGTGGGCAATGAACTGAGTGACTCTGGAGGGGGTGGAGAGGGTGGGAGGGAATGTGCTGCCAATTTATTTTCCAGTAAAGGAAATAAATGCCAACTTTCTTCAAGTGTGGATGATAATTCAGAGTTATTTTCAAGGCTGGGGTGTTACACAGGTAGCTGCATACAATCGAGGTGATTTTTTAAACGAAGAGACTTTGTATATGGTAGTGTTGTAGTTTGGTTACATATGGGGTACATTTTCACAGAATTGCCTCACAGGTGGTGACCCTTTTTTGGAAGCTCTGGCAGGGGGTGGGTTGGGTAGATGTAATATTTCCTCAAAGCTAATACACTGGCGTTTCAGGTTCTGAGTGTATACCCCAACATTTTTGCTTTGTTTTAAATTATTGATTGGTGAATAAATTATTGCAGAGGTGGGTGCACTGATCTTGGTTTTGTGTATATTTCATCTGTTCTTTATGCTGCTTGTGACCAGGAAATTTGTGCTTTACAGGAAGTGATTAATGAAACTGTGGTGGAAATCAATAGGTATTCTAGGTTTTCAATCCAGGTGGTGATGTTTTATTAGGCTTGTTGGTAGCTATTTAGAATCTCTTCTTCATGGTGATTCCTACAGCATATTGGGGAGCACATTGTTCTTCCAGCTGTGAAAATGTCTGAAGGAATGTTTGTTACTGCAGGCAAAGTTTGAGGGGCTAAGGATAAAATGCATGAGCTGATCTTGGTGCCCAGTATTACTTCTCTCCACAATGCTCTTCTTCCTGTTAGTATCGTTCTCATACTTAAGACTGTAAAACTGGATCCAGGACTGCAGCTATGGTCTCACTGGTACTAAGTGTGGGGAGACAACAGCTTCCCTTTCTAGTCTTACCGGCTACACTCCTGCTAGTACAGCCTGTATGTGGCTGGTCTTTGAGGGCTCACTGCTGCATCAAGTTCAACTTCTTCTTCACCAAAGCCCACAAGTCCCTCCAGCAAATCTTTCCAGTAAGAAATGAGGCCAAAAAAGGGAATTTAGCACCTCAGTCTTTACCATGCCCCCTTCTCACTAGGTTTCCTGTTCCACTGAGCTATGGGGCCCCCGTTTTCATTTCCTGGGGGTTTTTTTTGCCATCAGTTTACATCTATCTGCTCTTCACATCTCTTGTTAGTTTCAGCTCCAGTTGAATTTTCTTAATTCCATCCCTGCAGGCTCAGGAAATGTCTCCTATTACCCATAGGTACATGTTCCTATTTCTTCCTTCCATGCCCTTATCGGTTGCACTTAATCAGGAGTTTCCTGCTCATTCATGCTGGTTACCTCCTTATTTTCTTGACTTGCTGCTCATCTAGAGAAAAAATGTGAAAGGGGACTTGTGTTCAGAAGAAATCTTTCTCTTGGCTTCTAAATCTGATAAATTCAGGCATCAAGCAAGAAAAAATTTATGCTAAGAACTTTCTTTTTGTTTTCAATTTACTTTGATCAAAATAATATTAATAATCTCTACTAAAAGAAACTCTCTACAAAAAGGTGCAGTATGGAACTGACAATCAAGCAAGGAGCCAAAAGTGATTCTTTTCAGAATATTTTCTAGTTAAGACATCCAAAGTTGAAAAACACCTTCTATAAACCTTCAAAAAATTGATGTGGGAAAAAAAACTATTCTAGGTCTCTTACATAGCCAGGTTGGTTCTGAAAAGCCTGCTGAGACATGTTTTATTTGCCTTTGCAGTTTTCTTTCCCTTATATTTAAACATAAGTTTTATGTTTTGAGTCTCAGTGGCTTGTGAAGATATTTAAAACATATTCTGGTTTCACACCTAAAATAATACTCATGGCATTGTATGTAAGACTTGATTTTGCACAGTGAAGCTCCTAGAAATTAGGTAATAAGAGTAAAAAATTTTAAAATATCTGAAAAATCAGTTATGAGCATGCTTGTATCTTCAGCTAAACATAAGCAGAATAGAGTCAAGTCCCAGCTCTTCTGTGATGCCATCTCACGCCCTTTGCTCAGGACCAGGTTGAAGAATGGTGAAAACAGCCCCTGAGGCAATTCACAGTTGTGTCACATCACATGCACACACGAAAGTGTGATTTGTCTTATAGAAGTGAGAATGGTGCTCTGTTCTAAACCAAACCACTTTTTTTTCACATTCTTTAGCAATTTGTAAATTTCTCAGGAGAGAGGGAGAAGGGGTGTTGTGTTTTTTAAAGTTAATAGTTCAATGTCTCTTCTGCTCTAAAGAAAACGCTATAAGGGAAGGTCAGCTCAGGCTAAAAAAACTAACAGCCAAAAAGAGAAATCTGTGACTTGGGTCAGGATCTTGTAGACCATGTTAGCAATACAGACACCCCTCGTATAGAAAGAGATCGGATTTCATTTCTGTCTGCATTATCAATGTTTCTATTTCTACTGTTTTCTGTCCTCTTGGTTGGAGGGAAATTATGTACAGAATGAAGTATACATGTAAAAACAGGCAAAGTAAAGAGAAAACCCAGAGATGTCCAGGACTGACTGAGGACGAAAAACCAGTCTTGTAACCTGTCATTAATTATTCAATTTCCATGTTTGTTGCAGATGAGCAATTAATATCCTTTACTTTTGATGGGAGTATAATATAAAGAGATGTATAAGGTGATTCCTCGAGACAGCAACATGGAGAGTATTGAGACAGATGGAAAAGAGAAAGATTTAACAGATTCATCCAGATTTCATTTCAGTCTGCCTTAACAATATTTCTACCTCCACGGCTTTTCTGTTCTCTTGATTTGATGATGTCCTTTCCTTACTATTAAACCCCTCCTCCAGTTTGAGGGCTGCACGAATCTCCCTAGCCCTGTCACAAAAGTGCTGCAGGTACAAATAAATGTCCACGCACTGCACGTTATACCACAAAGTTATTATACCTCCATTACATCTAGACTGCCTGGAAACAGAGTAGAGATCATTCATCGAGTATTTCAAGGTTAAGCAAGCAGTGATCTGCTGGCAAGAAATTTAAGTTCAGATTTCAATAACCATTTCTTTTTTGAGTTGACTGCCAAAATTATAACAAAGCCAAAAACTTTGAAGAGAGCAGAACAGATGGCATATGGGTTTGCAGACCTCTGCTATGATGCTGGTCCTAGCTGATGCCAAACTGTTGTGCTTTAATTGTCTAACATGGCTACCTTGCAGAGAGAATATATGCCCAGATCCAGACCTTGATGGGAACCAAAAATGAAGGCAAAGTATCTCCTCAACCAGAAGTCATCTGGCTCCATTTTGCATTCTGCAAATTAGCACCTCAGTGTCTATCATTACAAGTCTGG
Source organism: Rhagologus leucostigma (assembly GCA_013397725.1). Taxonomy (NCBI): domain Eukaryota; kingdom Metazoa; phylum Chordata; class Aves; order Passeriformes; genus Rhagologus; species Rhagologus leucostigma. The sequence goes on from VZTD01001533.1 coordinate 2,388,909, forward strand.
GGAATGACTCAGTCCCATTAAAGTATTTTCAAGCAGTTAACTACAAAATGTAGCTGGCACCAGTTGAAAAGTCCCTGAAATCAGCTAATTGCTTGACTCTGGCAATGGGATATTCACTTCCTTGCTGTGAACTCCATGGGTTGTTCTGCTTCTCGTGTCATTCATCTACTTTTGGTCTTGCAAGCCTCAGCCTGCTCACCTGCACTGCTGCAGGGAGGTCAGAGTGGACACAGAAAAACCTCATTCAGCCGCAGGGCCTTTCATTAAAGTCTGCATGAGACTCTTACAGATGAGTGTCTTGCAGACCACGTACCGACAGGACAAATGCAAGAAAGTCCTTGCTAGCAATGGAGTAAGTGCTTCTGGGATGAATATCAGACTTTTAGGCAGCTCAGATGGCTTGCAGCAGGATGGAAGTAGAAAAAGCACTGAGATTCTTAGGAATGAGGTGAATGAAACAACATGGGTGTCTCTTCCCAAGTATCAAGTGACAGAAAAAAAGGATATGGCCTCAAGTAACACCAGAGGAGGTTTAGATTGGATATATGGAAAAATTTCTTCACTGAAACGATTGTCAAGCATTGGAACAGGCTGCCCAGGCAAGTGGTGGAATTATCGCTGGAGGTATTTAGATGTGAAGATGTCGTGCTTACGGGCACAGTTTAGTGGTGGACTTGGTATAGCTGGGTTAACAGTTGGACTCAATGACCTTAAGGGTCTTTTCCAACCTAAATGATTCTATAATTTTATGAATATACATGAGGGCCCTTGGAGGCACTGCAGTGCCTGCAGGAAGAACATAGATGATCATCTCAAGTGTGCTGTGTTGACCATCAGCTGAGATCCTACTAGTGCCTGCCTGAGAGCATCACCAGATAACCAAGTGTGCTGAAATCTGGCAGTACCTCCTTTTTAAATCAGTGTTACCTGAGAACCTAAGCAAAAGTTTCCAAATGTACTAAAAAATATCATGTGTCAAGAGAAACAAACCTCCACTTCAGTTCTGTTGCACTTGTCAAATAACTCAGCCTTACTCCTCAAGAAGGCCCCAGCAGATTAGCTGTGGTCTAAGCCCTTCTGCTTCCCTCGACTATGATGAGTTCAACTACATTTGCAGCTGTATTCACCTTTGGCACAGCAGTTGGTGCAGAAGCCCAGCCCATGCACTGCTTCCCTGGAGAGCTGCTCTTCAAGAAATCTTAGAAGCCACCTCTGTTCCCATTCAGCCACAAAGCTCTCTCTGAGAGCTTCTCTGGGGCTGTACACTCAAAACTTGATCAGTCCACTTGGTGCTCCTTCTCTCTCCTTCATCCTTCTCCAGCCATCCCTGCTTCTCTCTAAATCCTCTGCTTCTCATGAAGAGACCCTTGCAGCATTGAAGGCAGCAAATTCCTCTCACCATACATACTAGGCACATGCTTTTATTTTGGCTGATGCAGCAGAGATAAGAGTATGTTCAGGTCCTGGTCAGGACAGCTTAGCTACTCCTCATAACTATCCTCAGCAAAGACTAATGTTTACAGCCGTATGATAATGCTAAGAAACAACTGTTCTGCTTCTTCTTGTTTCTGTTTAAAAATAAAAACAAATAATAAATAATTAGATCAAGTAAATGGAACGCAAAAAATGTCCCTGCCATGCAAGAGAGAATCATTAAGGTTGGAAAAGACCTCTAAAGGCGTTGAACCCAACTGTTAACCCAGCACTACTGTGTTCACCACTAAACCATGTCCACATCCAGATATTTTTGTCCACGCCTAGATAATTTTGGGTGATTCCACCGCTTCTCTGTGAAGTTAAAATTCTTCAAAAGGACAGAATTTGACCTTCCAGATTGACTGAGCCCTGCTACAAATCTCCTATTCCTGCTTTTTCTAGTACTCTGTAAATATACTAGCACTGTAACAATCACAATACTTCTCTATTAAAATGCTCATGTGTTTGTGCATCACAGTTCACCATGTCATTGCTTATCTACCAACAACTGCGGTACAGAACATATTGAAATGGTACAGTAAATCAAAAATGGTAATAAATGACTCTCACACTGACTACATGTGTGCTCCTCTTCAGAGTTTGTCATGTATTCAGTCCCTATGTAGACTGCTGTGCCTTTCTGGTTAAATTAAAGCAAACAAAGGTTGTTCATTTCCACCTCTAAAGTAACACACAAGGCAAATTAGACAGAAGGATAGTGCTCTCTGTTAAAGAATTTGTAGACATAAGAAGCAATAACGTACTGCACAACCTGGCTAAAATTCTGTATATTTACCTTCATAAAAGAAGCAAAAAATAATCTAAGTACCTCTCAATTAAAATAATAATAAATGTTGCTATTTATAGTTGTATAGTTACTGAATTTTCTCTGCCTTGGACTGTTCTCTGCCTTTCAGTGTTTGGCACGACTGACACATTGGATATTGATAAAACATCATCTTTTAGAAAATCCTTTACAGATAATGTAAACACATGCCAGATTTTGAGATCCTTTGTTTATTTTTAACTAATCTGGTTTCCTTTTAAATAGGATTTTTAAAGCCCACATCAGAATATATTAATGAAGGAAATCCAAAACTGCTTTTCAAACCTGTATGTCATTCCAGGCAAGAGATAATTGCTTTCTGCATGAATTTTAAAGACCACTCCTCAGTGACAGTGACTGGAAGTTCAGAAGAACTATCTTAAACATGCAGGCAAAGAAAAGCCAGCAGTGCTCTTAGGGACTGAGAGGTGAAGTAGCATCCTCAAGGCCCAGCTCTGTCATATCTGTCAGAGGAGAATGCTGGGGGAAAAAGCTGAACGAAAAAAAGTAAGCGATTTACAACTTCCTTCTCATAAAATGAGTGTCATTGTTCTTGCAGGCAAAAGAAGTGGTGCAAGTATAGTGGACCACTGAGCAAAAAATGCAGTACAAATGAATTTCCATAATCTCAGCCAGGAAAATTCTGCAGCTGGGAATATCTTAGTCCTGCAAAGCATTAGTCTACCTTTGATACAGGTATCATGTATCTGTTAAATGAATTGGTACTTCAAAAATACCTTTTTAATGTAGAAAAATGACAGGCAGGACTTGGAGATAAGGGAAAACATAAGGATTAATTTTGTGTTATTTCACCTTCATTTCATTTGCCCTTTGTCTCCCATTCTTCTCCTTCTCAAGGATTTGGGCACTAAAAGCCAGTGCAGTGATTAACACTATTTTGGTAGGGTTTGTATAAGTTTTCTTTTCCCCTCTGTAATCTGCATGTCTCACAGACAATGCTGAATCCCAAGCAATTACTTCAGTATTGCTTTAGCATACGTGTCAATAGGGTTTAATCCACTGCCATTCATTGAACTGCTGAATCTGGGCTTGGGAAAAAAATTATCTTTTGTAAAACATATGCACCAAACAGTAATAATAACCAAAACTCCCTAATCAAGTATTTCCCTATGGCCCTTATGGAGCTTCTGCTCCTCAAGTTTCACAAGTCTTTTGCTTTGAGTCACTCCTGCAGCCTACCCTAGTTTACAGTTTCTGTATAACACAGCTATTTGTGCTGCTGCAGATCATGCTGATTTCTTATTAGTGCACCTGCAGATCTCTAAATCTGCTGTCACAAATGCCCAATGAGCAACTGATAGTTTTGCAGAGTTTAAGATGAATTTCTGGTTCAGGTGCCTAAAAACACAGATGGGTATCTAGTGGCATTTTTAAATGCCCACCGTCACCTAGATCTCATAGCTTTAATAATTTTGTCTGCATTTTCAGAAGACAGTTTTAACGCTTTGTCAGGCCTTCAAGGTCAAGCTGGCACACAAACTAAAACCAAAGAGAGATATTAAAATCCATTTTTGCAAAGCTGATAACATTTTTAATTTGGAACTTCTATTTAAGCACTGTTAAAAATGGAAAAGCCCTCCTTCTATTAAGCCATATTGTTTACCTAATAAATAAACTGTGACTTCTGGTTTTAGAAGAAATTTCTATTTCCTTACAGTTTCTCATAATATGTAAGTTCCTGCAGAGCTGCTGCATCATTCATCCAAACTCACATAAAGCAACAAAAGAAAACATAAGTACATGAATAATCAGAACTTTGCTTATTAAATCAGTAGATATTGTCTATCTGCTGATAGCAAAGAGCTGAGAAAACCTGGGGGGCTGTACTTTGGCGTATATCATGTGACATCTACGTTCTGCAAAGATGTATATGTATAACTGGAATTTCTTACAACAATAGAAACAAAGCAATGAATAAATTTTTGCAGATTAGGATCATATAAAATGCACAGGTTTTTGTAAAGTCTAACAAAGGTACATAACTAATTTGTACTGCAGTCTCTTGGCTACTGAAGCAGGCAGGAGGCTGAACATTCTTTGGACTGCCAGACCTGTGCAACTATAATTGCTCTTTTTGTAGCATGTCAGGATCATACCTGGCAAACTCTGATACTTCACTGACGAATAGCAACCACCCCATTTTATTTTGTGCAGAAAATGGTTCTGGGCAGAATTTCAGCTGGCAGATCTTTCCTTTGACATCTCTTGGTGTCAGCTCCTCTTTCCTCTTGTCATGGGTTAGCATAGCTTGCAGCTTTAGTTAGGAAAAGAAAAAGTTCCACCAGCCACGGAAGTGATGTTTTTTGCAAGGCACTCTTGTAACTTCCTCCAGACCTGACAGAACTAATCAACTGGCTAGTTAGAATAATGACAACTCTGTTAAGCCACTTAAGAAGCTGGACAAGCCTCTGTAAAAAACACATTTAAAGATGAACGAGCCCGGGAATCGCTCTCTTGCTTCCGGCCCTTGGACAGGTAACTGGGCTGCCTGCTGAGCCCAGCAGGCTGGGCTGGGCCTGGCCAGGCCTGGACGCTGGGCCTGGCGGGGGCTGGGCCACGGCCCGCGGCTCCGTGCAGGCCAGGATAGCCCTCCCTCTCCGGTGCGGCCGCCGAAATGAACTTACAGTGAGACCAGCTCCGGCCACTGCCCAGCAGAGATCATGTGGCCAACACACAGAGATAAATTCCAGGTGCAAAACCCGGGTAAGATTAACCCCTTCAGCGCTATAAGTTCCCCAGAAGATATTAAGCTGGCAGACATCAATCCTCTCCCAGGTCAGAGGAAAGGGAAAGGCAAAGGCACATGAATAGACACTATGATAGTGACACCAAAGTCAGTGAAAAAGAAAGAGCTGAAGCCCAGAGAGAGGAGAGAGAGGAGACAGAGGAGATGCTTCAAAACCTAGAAGCTGAAATCCTTTTGTAAAGCTATGGTGATGGACTATGATACATCAGAGAACCCCTTGTAATTTCATGATAAGCATGGGGGGGTGGAGCGTTCAAACTGCCACAAGCAAAGGTGCCTGTGCTGAAATAAGTAAATGTTGAAGTAGCTGTGATCCAATGAGAAGCCTGAACAGAGAGAGATAGTGATGAAGTGAAGACCCTTGCTCCTAGGGAAGAAGAAGAAGACCCCTGTTCCTAGAGATGAAGATGATCCCAGAGGCAGATGAACAGAACCTTTGCTCTTGAACAGCTCATCCCTAAAATAGTACCCCATTAGCTAAGACTGAACCTCGAAAACAGTTGTGGGGAAAGCTGTAAGTCAAGGGAAGGGACTCACACATGCCAACAGAAAACCACCCCAGGCAGCTGTTGGGCTGTGACATTGAAGACACGAGAAGACTGTTTCTTGTGGAGAAGCCCCATAGCGTGGGCAAAAGAGACTCCTCTCCCTAAGTGAACTGATGAAAGACTATTACAGAGGTGGTAAACTGACTGAAATAATCCCAAGTTTGTGTCTTTATGTTGTATGTGGGAGAAGGGAGGAGGATGGGGGGAGGAGAAGTGTTCTGAAGGTTTATTCTGACCCTTATTATTCCCTTTTCTTTTAGTTCTGTTAATAAACTTCTTTATATTCTTTAAAGTTTGCAGCCTGCTTTGCATTCCTCCTAATTCTTATCTCACAGAAGGTAAGAAATGCGAACAAAACCACTACACTCTCCAGCCAGTCAGTGAGGAAATTGTGGATTTTGGTAGTAACCAACCACTGAATGAAAGAGATTAATACAATCAAGCATAAAGTATCAATGCAATTGAACATAGTGGTCTAATGTCCCTCATGCCTTCAAACATATCAAGTATATGAAATATTTAAGACTGAAATTATTCTTTTTATCTTGGTTTCCTCAGAAAATGAGGAAATATATTTATATTTTATATATTACAAATGCACTACATCTTCAGACACATTTCCTTCTCTCTCTCCAAACAATATCGAACCCTAAAAGACAAGTTTATTTTGTTATAATCGTATCTAATAGAAAGATAGTGATCTGAAAACATTCAGCTTTGGTAAGAAGAAAGACTTCAGTGCCAACTTCGCTCTATTGATTGCATGGAACCTTCTTTTCCCTATGGACAGGAGCAACTCCATACCTATGGCTCCTTCCCCAGCCCTCCTCTATCAGCGTGCCACCAGACCAGAGCTTACCTGGAAACCTCTCCTCTCCAAGAGATTTGGATCACTCATATAAGTGGAAAGATTTTACACAGATCTACCATGGGAATTTTCTTTTCAATAGGCAATTTCATTTACGGGAAATTTCAAACAAGTGAAAAGATCAGTATGGGACTATTTTCTGCCAAAAGAATGAAAAAATAACCAAAACAATTGAGACAGGCTACAAAATATTGCTATGTTAAGTACATTACTTTCAGGCCTCAAGGAGCATGATTTTATTTTAAACATGGTATTTCAAAATATGTATAGAGCAGCTAATCCCTAATATTTCTTTTGCCTCTTACATTGGCTGGTACTTGCATCATCCTTCACTGGTCCTTGCACCATCACATGATGGAGTGCAGCAAATTACAACCACCAACAGTCAACTCCAGATGCTAACAGCTACTAATTAGTAAGGGAGAGAGGGAGAACACTGCTTTGCTACCTGTTGCCATAGCATTTAATAGACTCTGCTCCCTCAAACCCCAGTTTCCCATCCCTCCTGTCCCACAGGTGCCATTAGCAGTGAATAATGGTTCCCAAGCTGAGGTCTGCAGATCACAGAGGAGCTGCAAAGCCTCACTTTGAAAGGTTTCCTAATTGGCAGCACACACATGTTTTCCCTGCTGCTGCAGAGTATGAATGCTCCCACCTTAGCTGGGTGAAAGCAGGTATGTTCTCCAGCACGTGAAAGGCCCGTGTTAAGTCCAGCTGCTACTTATTTGTCTGGGGAACTTAGAGCAGAGGAGTTCAATAGAGGAATTTCTTGTTGAGCAGCAATATGTTCCTTCAATAACAAGCTGTGTCTAGAGGCAGTACTTCAAAACTTTCCTGGTTCATGTTATGAGCTTTCAATACTATCAAACCAGGACAAAACCTGCATGTTGTCATATACTTTTAAAGCACACTCATGGCATTTCTGAAATACATAAGATTTCTGTGTATTCTGTGTGTTCATGAATGAGAATTTTGACTTTTTGTCTGTGTTTGCTGAACATCCATTTGTACCTGGGGAAAGTGGTATTTATTTGAAAGAAGCTTATTGCTGAAAGCAAAGTAAAACTGTCTTACCATTTAAACCCAGCAAGCAACTAACCCCCACAGAGCAAATCAGTCATTCTCCCAGAAGCTAGGGGAGAGAATGGGAAGAGTAAAAATGAGAAAACTCGTGGACTGAGATAAAGACAGTTTAGGCAAAAGCCATGCTCACAAGCAAAGCAAAGCAAGGAATTCATTCACACTAAAAAGACAGGAAATCCTTAAAAACTTTTATCACTAGCAAAAAATGGACAGCATATAACTTGATCTAACAAACCTGTTCTATTATTCTGAAGACATATCCATTATAAACATAACAGCTTTAAATGGGTTGCATTATATTCATCACTCTGCAAGATGCAATTTGCTCCTCTAGTTTTTCCGTGCATCAAATTCATAACTTTGTAGACTATATTTTTGTATGCATGTGATCAGGAAAATTTACCCCATTTCAAAAGAACACTTTTTTAAAATGTTGATCAAAACAGTATCATTCTCTAAAATCCTGGGTGAATTTTTTCTTCTGTATTAAATAGGTAATTATGGCAAGAAATGGTCTTCCTCTTCCAGTCCCTAAAACACAGTTTGTATGTATAACTGAAGCTTTCTTTGTCATTTTATACACAGTGGTATTCTTGGCAGTCACAGCAGAGGATGGAGGGATTGCCAGATTTCCCCATCCATTCTCTACTCTGGTTTTATGTCCCCAGTTTCCACTCTCGCGTGATCATTTCATCCACTCCACTTTGTGTTACTGTAACTATTCCTTCATTATCTCTTTCTTTTCCCTTCCTCCTGTTCCTCTTCACCTGACTGCACCTTCATTCACCCACCTTCTCTCATGTTATAAAACCATGGGTCCTGAGGTATTCCAGCTCCTCTTGTGCCCTCTGTGGCTTCACTGGTCTCTCGTTACATGTCCGTGCAACATTGAGAGCACAGTCACCACACACTGAAGAAAGCTGAAGCACTCCAAAGAACTTAAGCACAGGAATTAACAACTTCTGTGAATTGATTTTAAAAATCAGTGGATAACAACCCCTGCTTTCCTTCCCCAAATCTCAGACCCAAGTGTCATCTCTCATAACTCTGTTTTTTAATCAGCTAACTTGGATGAAAAGTTTAGCTGAGTCCAGCACACTTGCTCAGGAGGAAAGGACACCAATGTTAACTGCCTTAAAATCCAAGCCAACAAGAAAGCACTAGAGTTTCAGGAGATGCCTGGGCAATTACAAGTGAAAATAAGCCCCAGCAGTGAAATCCATTAAAGAAAATCTTATGCCATAGCTTTTCACTGTCCTGAAAATCTCTTGTAAACGTTACAGGGTAGGCTGATGAGCTGTCAAGGAAGAAAGAAACATTGTCAAACTCACATCATCTCTCCAAATTCCTGTCTGCTGGGAAGCTGTTCCAGATGAAGACAAATGGCCACTCTGCATGGAAAACTAGACTCAGCCGCTATCCCACAACCAGGTTCAGGATGAAGTAAGAGTAGATAGAAAAAAGATCTTAGGAGAAAGATCACCTTTGTAAAGTTCAAAAGCCCTCTTTTACCCACTAAATCCCTGCATTCCTGCTGAAGGGTATGGGTGCAAAATTGTGCTGCCTGACTCGGGCATTAGCCTTGTGGGTTTTCAACTCTAGTGAGAAATAATAAAATACAGCTAGAAAAATCTACCAATTCAGAGGACAAGAGCTTTTTACCAAATCTCTTCATATAGGTATGAGGACACTAATCCCTTGGAATCTTTCCTCTCAGTAAAGTAATGCCTGTTCCTGCTTCCACTTGACAGGAAACTGCAGAAGGTAGTCATCAGTTACCCAGTCTCAAAGGGCTATGTTTCAATCGATATAATTACCTTCCTCATGCCAGGAGCTCCCACTTCATCAAATAGTTTAAATCCAGGGGCCAGTCTCCTGTGTGGCAGGTGTTGTGCTACCATCCCATGCTCTCAGGTTTAAAAAGAAGGTGAACATCCAAAGTCAAGACAAAAAAAATTCTGGAGCATTATGAGGGGTCATAATACAATGGTGCTGAGAAATGAAAAATCATTGCTTTCTCACAGAAGAGAAGAAAACTTTTCATCATCTGTTAATGCAAAGGAAACATTTTCTTCTCCCTGGTTTGGTTTTTTTTCCTTATGCTGAATATACAAGCTCAGTTTTCACTTAAAATGTTTCACTTATTTCTGCTCACTGCTTAGAAATCAAAGCAATGTGCTGTATTGACTTAAAGGAAAAAAAACCATTCTTGACAAGCACAGGACTATCAAAATTAGTTCATTTGGCTCCATTCAAATTACATTTCTTGCTACGCTAAGTAACCAGAGTTTTTTAAGGATTTTGAAATAAAATTTTTAATTGTTTACTTTTTTGCCCCCCTTTTTGATACATTTCTGCTTTGATAGTTTGGTAATACAGTGCTAATTGAAAACCTTTCAGAAGAACTCAGTCCTACTCTATAGTCTGCAAAGCTGAGACAGACGTTTAAACAAAGTGAAATGGAACACATCTACTTGGGGAAAGGCTGTTATTCATTACAGCAGGGATTTCAAGTACCACATGATCACCCATCTCCAAAATCCTCATTATCTGCCTGAAGTATCTGTCAAAGTATGTTTTCTCTATACAACTTACTAGGAAAGGAAATCATAGAAATCAAATACTGTTGTTGTTGAAAAATACTTGGTGGAAAAGATAGAAAGGAAAAATTATCCAGTAATGCGGTAAAAAACAAAATTTAAAAAAATTTTAGAAAAAGAGAAAAGGAATATTTAGCTGGAGAATATTGTTTAAGAGAACACCAAAGCTGAAATGTATAACCAGGGTAGTGGTGATGGCAACAAAACAATGCACACAAAAAGTACAAAGTGTTCAGTGTTGTGTTGGGGGAACAAAAGGGAGATATACTGCTTAGAAGAACACATGAAAGTGTGTTTCATAAAAAGCATTATGGGTTCTTAGATTTAAAGACTAGTGTCTCTTTCCAGAGGCTAAAAGTCTGAGTTGTCTCCCAGCAGTGTAGGTCCAACACCTAGGTTTAGGATACATAAGGGATTTTCAAAGGTGAGAATTTGGAGTAGGAATATTGAAAACATAAAAGCTCTTACTTTTTAACAACTGTGTACACCCATCATGATGCTGTACATCTCACTTGCATATAAAATAACCTAACATGCAAGGGCAGAGAGTGTCTGTACATAATGAGGGAGTGGGGAAGGGATAGAGACAGAACATCTGTGATTCCTTCCCAGCCCTGGAAGCACAAACATACTCACTCCATTGCATAGCATCAGAAACACTAAACCTGACTATCCTTACTCTGAAAGCATCCTGGAATTTAAAAAATGAAGAAAGGAGAAAAGTAAACTGTGTATGGAAGGAAATATTTTTTTAATTATCGCAGTTTTAATTATTTCCGGTTGCTGCAACTAACCCAAGCAAATGCAATTTAGAAACATTTTCCCCTTTAACACATTGTTTAATGTTAATCTGCTACTCTCATCATTATATGGTGTTAGTGGATACACCATCCAGCATGCTTTATGGTACATTCAAACCAGATATCTGGAGAAATAGCCATCAGAGTACTTATTTCAAACACTTATTGTAAAAACAGACTTAATAAAATGAGAACAAATAACAGTGCTGGCAATTACCCTTATCATGTGTATTCGGACAAGAAAGGTCAGAAGGTTATTGGTCTGTATATATATGAACTGATTTTCTCTAATACAGTTTCTCACCTGATTTCCCATAGGTTTTTAAAGGCTTTTGTTTGAGGGAACAGGGGGAGGAAAAGTTAGGTTAAGCTAGAATATGCCAGACAATAATCAAGTAACTAATATGAGAAGCTGGTCCCCCTACCAGGTAGTCATTTATGTTAACAAAGAAAAATAACATATCAGAGTCTAGAAAGATAAAAGGTGCAGTTTTCACAGATTTTACAGATTTGTACAGATGTGGACAGAGAAGTCACAGTCTCAGCTTTACTATCGCACCAAACTTAACTATGAATTTAATAATATTTTTTCTTATAGATCTGTTCCAGGGATCATAATTTTGTTGGGGTTTTTTTTTCAGATGGGTTCAGAGCAGAGCTAATATCTCTTGTATGCAGCTCCAAGTTTCCCAGTGCTCAATAACTCCAGAAGTATAATCAGATGGGAACTAAAGTAGTAAATACATGGAAATAGTTTAAATCATTACACAGGTAATTCTTTTCTCACAGTTCAGAGCCAGCTTTAGGGAATTTCTATGAAAATGGTGAAGGGGGGTAAAATCAAGTTTTTGGGGGAGGGGAAGCTCAATCCATCCCGTTCATATCAGTTTGATAATGGCAGTGTCAGCAGTAGATAGCCAGAGACTGGAGAGAGATCACAGGTCAGCAGGAGAGTAGCTGAAGAGCAGCACAGAGGAATTCCAGTCTTTCCAGCCAGTAAGTTACCTTATGGGGGCCCCTCAAATGCCTCTATGCAAGGGAATGTAGCATGAGAGTCAAAGAAGAGGAGTTAAAGATGTGCGCAGGCCTGCAGGGCTGCGATCTTACCGGCATCACAGAGATGTGATGGGACGGCTCTTTGAATGGCAAGTAGGAATGGAAGGATACAGGCTCTTTAGGAAGGGCAAGGGAGATGAGGAGGGGGCGTCATCCTCTATGTCAGTGACCAGCTGACATGTGTGGAACTCTGCCTGGGGATGGATAAGGAACCGATCAAGACCTTATAGGTCAGGATTAAACGAAGGTCAAGGACAGGTGACAGAATAATGAGGGTCTGCTACAAGCCACATGACCAGGAAGACCTAGCAGATAAGAGCCTCTATAGATGGATAGGAGAAGCCTCACATTCACAAAACTTGACCCTCATGGGGGATTTCAACTACTCTGATGTCTGTTGAAAGGACAACGCAGTCAGGTGCAAGCAATCCAGGACGTTACTGGATTGCCTTGATGATAACTTCCTTCTCCAAGTGACAGAGCATCCAATGACGAGAGGTGTTATGCTGGACCAACAAGGGGTCTGGTGGGGGATGTGAAGCTCAAGGGTAGCTTGGCTGCAGTGACCATGAAATAGTGGAGTTCAAGATCCCTATGGCAGCAAGTAGGGCACACAGGAAGCTCATTACACTGGATTTCAGGAGAGCAGACCTTGCCACTTAAGGGATCTTCTTGACAGAGTATGGTCAAAGAAATTCGGTCAATGTTCAAGGATCACATTCTCCAGACTCAGGAACAATACATGCCAACAAAGAGGAAGTAATGCAAAAATGCCAGGAAATCTGCTTGAATAAGCAAGGAGGTCCTGGGCAAACTCAAAAACAAAAAAGAAGCCTACAGAAGGAAGAAAGAAGGACAGGTAGCCTGAGACAAATACAGAGAGATTGTCTGAACAGCCAGGAATCCAGTTAGGAAAGTCAAAGCCCTGATGGAATTAAGTCTGGCCAGGGACATCAAAGGCAATAAAAAAAGCCTCTATAGGTGACAAAAAGCAGGACAGGAAAAATGTGGTCCCTCTCTGGAAGGAAACAGGAGAGTGGTAAACCAGCATATGGACAAGGCTAAGGTACTCAATGACTTTTTTGCATTCTTCACCTGCAAGTGCTCCAGCCACAGTGCCCAAGGAGCAGAAGGCAAAGGTAGGGACTGGGAGAAGAGAGAACTGCTCTCTGACCACATAAGGAATCTGGAAGTGCACAAGAGTTAAAAAGGCCCTGAAAGAGGGCTTTAAACTGAAGATATTAGGAAGAAATTATTTACTGAGATGGCAGAACACTGGAACAGGTTGCCCAGAGAAGTTGTGGATGTCCCATCCCTGGTAGTGTTCAAGGCCGGGTTGGATGGGGCTTTGAGCAACCTGGTCTAGTGGGAGGTGTCCCTGCCCATGGCATGGGGTTTGGAATGAGATGATTCTTAAGATCCCTTCTGACCCAAGCAATTCCATAGTTCTAAGTCCTTTTCCTAAAAACTAAAAAAATTTTTTTTTTCCAGGATGACTGTAAGAAAAATAATCTGGATTAATTCAGGCATGAACAGAATGTTTGAAAGTTGCAAAACTGTTTTTCCTTACATATGCATTTTAATTCTGGAATAAGAATGCCCTTCTTCTGTTTGATATTAATCCAGGATCTGCTTGGACAATTAATCCAGAATAGCTATCATAGTTAATTTCCCCTGGTAGATATGCCCCAAACAAAGGAAATTATCTTCTCTTATCAATTGTAGACAAAGAGATAGATAATAGATGCTTTCTCCGTATATGACAACGAAGAAAACTTAAGCTTTCTACGTAATTCAAGTTTATTCCTCTCCAGCATCCATCTAGAGTACAAATACTTGTCTGCATTCATGCTCATACCTCCTCACTTTTTTTTTTTTAAACAATACTATGAACACTACAGTGCATCATCATATTGCATGGGCCAAGAAATATCTTATGGTCTGAGGAAAATGAAAACTAATTCTTAAATATTGCAGCAGACTGACCTACAGGTACACAAGCTTTAATTGCAAGTTTGATGAATATGTTAGTGAAATAGAAAAACCCCAAAGCATAAATCCCTTCTCAGATAAACTTCATTTAGCACCTACACTGTTCTGAAATTACAACCTAAAATGGACTGGAATTTCATTAATGATTTTTTTGAAACTTATAATCTATTTTAATATCCTTTTATACAAACCAAGCAAAATCAGGCTGTTATTAGACAACAGCCTTATTCAGATGATGTTCATGTTTCTTGACTATTTTTTCCCTTGATTTTACAGAGAAGAGGCAAAGGAATTAGATTAAATTTGGGGAGTATTCTCACTGTTGTGAGGAAACATCCTGGAGGACGAATGAGCTATTAACATTCTCTCCTCAAGCAAGAAGCTGTCCCAGGAGATACATAAGAAATAACAAAGACTGAAAAACAAATTGATGAAACTAGAGACTGCTGCAGATCCGCAAACAGCTTTTCAGACTGTCACAGTTACTGTTTGAATTGAATAGTTTAGATTTGCAAATAGATGGAGAAATCCACTCATTTCTTTAAAAATCCTTGTGAAAAACATATTTCACATTAAATCCAATTTAAAAATAAATACCAATGCTTATATTTAGTATGCAAAATCATACCTAGTGTAATATTAAGGAGTGTTCAGGGGACAAACCACAACAGAATTTGAAACATTGCTTTTAATACTTAAGCTGGGACTCATTGTTTCAGCGCTCACGAGTTAGGTTTCCAATGTTTTGTATAAGATTAGAATACAAATCAGTCAAGTATGTTAATTAGCTTCTCCTCTAACCTGGTTTACATCAATTCCATGTATCAATACTCTTTGGCCTGGTTTATTTATCTCGCATCAGTCCTATTTACAACAGTGAAAAGTGTAATTCATTACACAGAGGATCAGCGACATTACAGATCATTATACATACAGATGTATTTAAACATACACACCATTATAGCAAATTTAGGAACTGAAAGAGCTTGGAACTATCAAAGCCTTTAGCAGATGTAAAAATGCAAATATTTCACGAAATCTATTTAAAACCAAGCAGTGATTAAACCATACTGGGATTTGTCCTTGGTGAAACCTGCTGCTGCAAACACCCTGCTATAATTCTTTTTTTTCTCTCCTCACTGCAGGCTGCTGTTGATGTGCAGGTTCAAGTCATAAGCTTCAGCATCATTATGAATATTTCCCATCTCACAAAGGACACCCTCACGTAAGAAATCTTCTCAACATCCCAAAATATTACAAAGAAACAATAATTATGGCTAATTACTCACTCCCAGTACACTTATTTGTGGTTTACAATTTCAAAAGAGTGAATTGAAGACAGGCACATAAAATAGGTTTAATGAGAACATCAGAAAATAGTTGCTTTAGCTGTAAATTACTACTTTTACATGCTGTATTTTATTTTCAGAAGAGAATGTGTTGCTTGTAAAAGATATAAAATTAGTAGAGCTAGAAACTGAGTTCTTTTATTTCACCCCAGAAAAGGCATAACATACCGCCAGTAGTACTGAAAGCTTGCTACTGACATAGTATTAATATTCAGTAATACCTGGTGGGGTAAAGTAATATTGCTTGGCATTAGCTGTAACAAGCACCGAGTCCCACTGTCTCTCTCAAGGAGTTTCGTTCACCTTCTATATTTCATGCTTGCTTTTATGATGCAAACTACATCATTTCTCCTACTATGATTATTTTTCCCTCCCTAACTGAGAAACTGTTCTTTGCTCTGTCTTTCCTTTTGGTCTTCTCTTCTAAGCAGGGACACCATCCTCTTCTGCTTTTTCCTTCAAAGAAAATCCTTCCTTCAGTATTAAGTTTCTGCCTTTCTCCTGGCTAAAACAGAGATTCGCCTTTTCTTTGATATACAATTTTCCTCCCTTTTTCATGGCCTCTATAAATACTGGTCTTTTTCCTCAGGGGTCCCACCTACAGGCTCTTCCCTCCTGACCTAGCAAGCAACAAAGCCTTCGGACTGCACACCCATGCTTTCCTCTCCTCACTGGCACCAAGCATAAACCACTGATGTAGAGTGAAGCGATTCCACTCTGTCTCCTGCCTTTGTTATGCCTCATTTTGCAGGGAGTTTCTATCAGCTAGATCCTAGATCAGACAATATGAGACAAGAGACAGCAGCTGAAAGCAAAAAAGCTTTAAGCTGTGGTGGGAGGCTTGCCTTTTAGCTGCAGATAATTCCTCCTTGCTTTCCTCGTTCTCCTGTTTGAGCACTTCTGCAGCCTCAGGTCAGATTTGCAGATGCAAAAACCTAACCTTTGTCATTGAGCAAAGGTCTGAGATGAAAGCATTTTTTGCCTTCCGAGGATAGGAATGTATTTTGATCACAGTTAATCTAAGCCAGACTCAACAAGACTTCCCAAAAGATAGAAAACTCTTCAGTTTTATCAGTTATACTGGATATCTCTTAACTTCCTTTCCTTTTGCTTATGTAGTTACTAATAACATAGATTAACTTTTTTCCCTTTTGGGAAGGTGTTAGCACCTTCAGAAATCATTGTGAAATCATTGCATAGCTGGATGCCTACTTAGTTTCCTGGAGGTCCCGAGGCTATCCCCTGCTCTAAGGCAAGGACAAAGTATCCTAAGATGCAGGAAGTACTGCCTGAAATTCTCTGGCTTGTGTACTGGTGTTGGCCTGGGAGGCCAGAACAACACTACCTGGTCCTCAGGTTTATGGAGGTACAAAATGGCCCTTTATTAAAAAGAAGCATGGAATTACCAGGAAAATTATGATGAACGGAAGGCTGGTTTCGTACCTCCAGCTGTGGCCCACACACTCCCGGTTACTTGATGTGGCTGGAAGGCTTCCCCATTAATGCTGATGATGGATTACCATTAAAATTTCCTGTAAACACAGGATATGTGTAGATATGTATGAGTGCGTGCATGTGTTATTATTTCCCTCAGTGAGATTCTCTCTCACAACAGCAAGCACTTGAGGTTTGGTTTTATTACAATACACTCTTCTGCCTATTTACAATCATAACACCTCTGAACTTCAGCAGGTAACCAGTTAGATTTAGGATGCACTTTTCTCAATTTGCCATACAGAGTTGATATCATTTCTTCAACATTTTCATCCCTCAGCATAAGTAGTAATTAATAATGTCCTCAAAACAACAAGCAGCATTTCTTAAATCTTTTTACGTAATTGAAATTTCTAGCATCTTTTAAATTGTATTCTATCTGGATGTAAAATTGGTCCTAGATTTTAAAGTCTATCTTCAACATTCAATACTTGATAGATCCTCATTGCTGGCAGCAAGAACTGTCTCTTTGCCTTGTATATACTCAGGCTTAAGCAACATCTTTCTAATTGCTTTTTCCCTTTAATTTAACTGTAAATGAGGAAAAATTGTAGCATAATTGGGAAAATAATTTCCTATCCTAAGTTCTTATGGACAGCATCCTGCAGCTTACAGATTTCTGACTGACCAATAGCTTGAACGTATTAAAAATTCTCAATGCAAAAAATAAGGAAGACAGAAATGAAAACTGTGTTCTCAGCTGTTTCCTAGACTAATCTGAAGGGAAAAGAGCATAATTTCATTGTGTTTTACAGTGGTTGTATGAGGCTATCTGTAACAGATCCTAAAGGATGTACAGCACTATTTAGGTGCAAGTACTGATAACATTTCAGCAATATTCTCTTACCCCACACGCTACATAGATGTGCTAGACCTCTAAGACACTTCTTGGCATAGTATCTCCTTTCTGAACACATCTTCTTTCTCTAGCTCCCTAGCAAAAGCAAGCCAAATCCAAATTTTTTTGCAACAACTCTTCAGAATGCATTTTCCAGATGTCATTGTCACTTGCTCCTGGTTTCTTCTTTCAGCTGTCACAGATACACTGGAAATGTAACCTGTCCTGAAGTTTATGCATACCTGGAAAAGGATATCAAAGTCTGAAGCATGGGGATTGTCCCAGCATGTCCAGAGGACCCCCTAATGCAGATGTAAATACTCAGGAGTGTGTAGTGGAAACTCAGCCCAAGTGGCATTGGATTTGAGCAGTGTGTCCTTGGCTGCCTTGCAAAACGGCGAGCCAGCTTTTGGCTTTTCTGCCCGCTGTTGAGGTGCAGAAAGTCAGAGCCTGATTATTTGAACATCTTTCATGGCATCGTGTTTTACTGTCTGGTTTACTTTACTGTGCTTAAGGACATTCTTGTTTTTTCAATTTTTAGTACAGATGGGACCATCAGGAGAGAGGGTTTCCCACAAGGAAGGATAAAGGTTACCCGCACAATAAAAATTTACACTAAATGCTGTACAATGCTCTCTAATCTGTCCTTCTGTATGTTGTGGCCTATTAAACGTCACTCCAGTAGTTTGTAAAAAGCTCATAGACTGTAGCTTTACATTTCTTACAGAAAGCCATGTTGTGGGTCACTGACGGGAGTGGCTGAGGTCTCACAGCTACCCAGGACTGACAAGGACAGGGATGCTCTCAGAGGGACACCCGCATAGCCATGTCTGAGCCAACACACAAGATGTAAAGGGGACACAGGGTGTTCTCCTATTCCTCCAGCCTCCCAAAATACTCCTCCCCAGGCTTGACCCAGCCATTACAGATACCCAGGTGCTGGGCAGATGCCCAGAGGGTAGCTGTGACCCCTGCAAAGCAGCAGCCCTTGCATTCAGGTTCTGCTTCTGGAGTGGTAGGTTGAGTAAAGATCCATGCTTCACTGCAAAGGCACACCAGAACCCAAAGAACGAAAATATTTAAAGAAATCAAATGTAGCCCAAGAGAAAAATTTCCTTATTTACCTTTCAGGTGAGCATCTGAACCCAAGTTTTTCAAAATTATTTCTGCCTGCACTTGAAGCTGTAGGCACTGGTGCCCTGAAGGAAGGGGGCAAACAGAGGGTCATGCATCCACAGATCCCAAGGCCTGGAATAAACACCGCAGCCCACCTCTGTTCCTTCATAAAATAGGCAGAGCCAGGTATTTTAAAATTTGGTATTTTATCAGATGATCAATTTTAAACAGCAGCTTGAGCTTGAAGTATTCATGTACAGGAAAAAAAAGGAATTAATTTATTTCTTTCTTTCTCTTTCCTGTGCCACTCAAGTGTTGTTTCAAATAGGATTATTTTGTCATTCAAGTTTCAAGGTTAAGATTTGCTCCTATTTATGACTCTAAAATCCTTCAAACCAGTAAACTATCACAGTAATTCCAGAAATATAATGAAAAAACTGAACTGAGGGTTGAGAATCCTGTGGGCCACGAGGAATGGAATATATTAACATTCACCTCTAAATGCTTTTCTCAGTTGCTTATATATTAAAATATAATAATAATAAAAAAAATCCTTGAAGCATCTATGCAATTGCATATTGGTCTCCTTTTGGGAAACACAAATTACTCTTTATATCTCTTCTCTGTGAGGGTCTGCAGCACAACAAAAGCCCAGTAAACAGTGATGAATGGCTCTTCCTTCTCACTGGGGGAGCAGCTTTGGAGTGCCCACATGCTAATCCTGCCCTTACCTGGCTGAGAGATAAATCGGGGGGGTGAAATTCTCTGACTTTCCACCCTTCCTCTGGCTGAATGAGTCGATTCTGTTCACATGTCAGTTAAAGTATTTTGTTTTCCTCTTTCATTTTTTGCCTTTGAAGAGAGAGTAAATTGCAACAACCCATGCCTATTATTAAGACCTGAAGAGAAAATGTTTAAATTAAAGATTGTACAAACATTCAAGCAGCAATGTAATAAGCTCCATTTGGGAGGCAATGTAGCAAGTTTTGTATTTTTTATGTGGTTCATTACTTAAAACTAAATAAAAATTGCTAGTTTTATTGCTGCCATTTCACAAATGCTGGGATTTTCTCTGTTGGTGTTGAAATCTAGTATAATTTCAATTTTTTTTCTCCTTGACATTTTACTCTACTAGCTTAATATTGATCAGCAGATACATATTGTAATCTCTGCTTTCTGCAAGCTGTAACAGAGCAAGAAAACACAAAAAAAAGTCTGGTAAAAGCCTAATCACACTGGTTTTTATCGTAATATGAGGCTTGCATCTGAGACTACCACAATATTCCTCTGGTTTTATTCTACTTTGTACCTTGTGGGAATTACTTAATGATGGGAGGCCTTTGCTAAAACGCAGTGTGGTGTTCAAACAGTTAGACCAAAATTCCAGCTAACTGTACTTATTATTTCTGAAAAGGACTGTAAAAGGAAGTGCCATGTTTCAAAGCTGCTATTTTGAAATATGTTAGAAACAGAGTAAAGGACCAATTTTATCACCTGCCCATTTGTCTGTCTATCCATTTCTGTCTGTCTATTTACTTCTCAGAAGCTCTTTTCATTCCAGTCATCAGAAAGAAAATAACATTTTTTCCCTTAGAAGTGTGTTTTGCACCAAACACTTGTCACGGCCTCAAACATTTAAACAGAGCCCCTGACAGAGATGCAGTATTACTTTGGCTTGGGTTACGAATTGGAATGCCATGAATGGCTGCCTGGAATAGCCTCTCTTTCATGCAAGATGCTACAGGTGACCCAAGGACAGTTTGTGCCTTTCGTGAATGTCGTGTAGGTGGAAAAGTGAAACTTCAGCACAAGCCAAATTAGCCAGCGGACTAGGATACAAGAAAATATTTCAGGATCTCTGTTGCCTTCTTGTTGTCTGGCACTGTAGGAAAGACACGAGGTATGCACAGGGAAGCTGGGGGTATGTTTGGGTGCAGAACCTGGCAGGAGAGCCAGGGGACAGATGGTGCCAGGAGGTGCCCAGAAGTAACACCCATTTAATGTCAATTACTTAGCAAGAAGGAGATGGCTTTTTTCCAGGTGGTTTATTCAAGTGAGAATTCCTGAAACCGCACAACTTTGAGCAAATATTCTGGAAGGCTTTTGGAGCCCCTCCTACCATTTTTATCTTTTTGTTGAAATCTCATAGCTGGTAATCCCATAAATCTTCTGAAAAAGAAAATATTTGTTTGTTTCTCCAAAACTTTTTCAAACACTGCACCAGCAAAATTTCTCAGAAGATGTTCCTTTCCTGAAGCCTTCAGTGGAAAGCATCCTAAGAAAGCACTGTTTGATGTAGTACAAGAGATCGTGGTTTAGGAACTACTAGAATAAGAGATTTTAGGCAAAGAGAGACTGAATGAACAAAGACTCCAACTAAGAATTTTTTCTAGCTAAAAGGCAGGCAGGCCAAGAGAGAGACCCAGAGCTTCTCTGCCCTAGGAACAACAAAGTCATTACTCACAGGACTTCTCTGGACTGGAAATCACTTTAAAAATGCAAAATGCCTCGGCACAGTGCCAGAACAGAACAATTTTCACTGCGAGGAGCTATCAATTTGCTTTGTGTAAAAGATCTTGGCATTTGGGATAGTCTATAAACACCAAGAAGAATAAGCTGGGAGTGCAACCAAAAGCACAAACCCATTCTTGTAAAGTACAGATGGGGCCTACAAAAATACCAAACCAGAAGGATTGAATAAGTAAGTTACTCCTCTCTCTCACCCTCTCCCCCTCTATCTGTGTCTGTTTTTAACCATCCTGAGCTTTAGAAATGCCAGCTTTTTTAATCTCTAAAACCATCTGTGTAGCTTTTCTCAGTGGTATCCTTTCACTTACATCCTCTGTCACTGGTTTGTCTGTCTCTCCTGATGTCGATAATGTTGTTAGCAGCTTCTCTTGAAGTTTCCTATGAGCATACTTTGAATGAAAAAGAAGTGTAGGGGGAAGGACAGGCAATGCAAAGCGAGAACAGAACTGATTTATATAGCCTTCTACATATCGAATATGTTTAGTTCTGTTTTGGTCTATTTTTCTCCAGCAGCAAAAATTTTTAACCACAGAGAATTTTGCAAGAATGGGCGACATCTCCCCAGCCCCTTCCCCTCTGCCCTGCAGCAGGCTCCTCGGGGAGGACCTCAAGGCACTGTAGAAGTCTGGCTATTGTGATCCCATTGTTGTTTATGCAATTATTTGATAAAAGTCTCCATGATGCTTTCTCAAGCTGCATAAGAAAAGGGCGCTTTGGCTAACCACCAGAGACAGGGAATGCTCTTAAAATCAGGGTGGTTGTCACTTTTTCCTTTTTCTGAACAACGAATTAACTGTTTAGTTTTCATGTAATCCTGGTATTTAAATAATATTCCTGGTTAATAATAATTCCTTCCTTCCACACTTCTCTCTGTGTCAAGTCTTTCTTTTTGCAAAGACTAAGTGCCCCAAAGGCACTTAACTGTAGCCAAAAGTCTAAGGGCACTAAAATCCCTTTATTTCCCCCACTCCTCCAGGAATCCACACTAGCACTTTTCCTTGAAAATAGCACATTTTTCTGTTTATTTCTCTCTGGTGCAGAAACTGTGCTGGTTGTATATGAGGAGTGGTTAATTCCACAGTTAACCTCTCTCGATCTTCCTGCCACGGCAGATGAGTAGGCCTCAAGATCAGGAGGCCAGGGAATAGGGTGGTGAAGAAGCTATCAGCTCTAAAAATATATTCTGTTTTGTTCTGTTCTGTTCACACCATGCCATTTCCATTCCATCCAGTCTGCATCATCCACCCAATGACTTAACTCTTCCCAATCGATCTCCCTTCAGTCCTTGGCAAAATGAGCAAGTCAGACAACTGCAGTCGGACAGAAACTGTGTCAGGGCTGGGCAGCCTCCTCCAGAGAGGCAGTAAAATGGGAATGGCAAAGCTGTCCAGAAGAATTGCTATGCATCTTCGGCACTGATAATCCCTGTTTCAAAGGATAACGGAGGACAAGACCCCTTTGCAGTCTCTCATCCTGGCACTGGGAGGTCTGTGCACCCCCGGAGCAGGACTGTGCTGCCTGAGGCACTGCTTGCAGACAGGCAGCAGGCAGCAGGAGTCCCGCCCAGTGCCAAGCTTACAGGCAACCCCCTAGAGTTATCCTCCCATCCCTGTAGCACCAGCAGCTAGGACAGATGTTAACTGCTGGATGTGGATGTTGCTCCAAGCCCATCTCCTTGCTGCTCCTGGCAGGTGTGGAGTGTCACACTGTGTCTCAGCCTGTATTTTCACTGCCAAGAAATAGATATTTTTTTGAGGAACTAATAAACTAGCTGCTTTCTGTGTGTTCAGCTGGCTACATGCCGATGAATACATAGACAGATGAAGAGGGATTTGACCAGTGTTTTCTCCATCTTGGGTATTTCCAAGTGTCCTCTGATGTTCATGCTGACTGTTAGGGATTGCGGGCTGGTTGGATAGGCCAAGGACTCCCCACTTTCCCTCCTCTACATATCTCTTTCTGTTTTTCCCCCAAGATTTCTAATAAACTTTGGAAACTCTTTCTATCTCATTGGCTAGGAAATGCGACCATTCTCATGTGAATGACTTACCACAAGGTCTTCAAACTCAGCTACCCAGGGAAGTCAAGATTGGCTTTCAACATCAGGGACTCACAAAGGGTTTTCTGAGTCCCCTTTCACAGCGACAGAAACTTGGGAAGTGGCTTGGGAACTGACACCTCCTAAAATACAACGCTCTTCTCTGTCCTCAGCAATCCATACACTCTAACAACTTGCTTCCTAAGAAGTCTTATCCAAACAGGATAGTTCAAAGTTGCAATTATTACACAAAGGGGCTGATGCTTAGTCTTCACAGTATTCCATAATTGGAACAAGCCCTCTTTGTAGACCAAGGAACAAAATCGAGGCCCTGAGATCTTGCTGTTCTGGCATACTCAGAGTCCTTACAATCCTCCACTGTCAGAAGTCCGTGACCTTTTTCCTTGCTTCCCATTCACCCCTGCAGTCTAGGTTTTTGCAGTGAAAAGATCTGGCTCTTCTCACAGACATCAGAGAGTGCAGAATTTCAACCCTCAAAGTTGCCTCCACACTGTGTCTTCAAACACCTGTCTGATCTTTCCTGACAATACCATTGTTACAAACCTTCAATTGTGTAGTTATCAGCCATGTACTTAATTGGAATGTGCTGGTTTAAATACAGCTTCTATTTGCATGCCTGTCATTGTACTTCCACAACTAACGGTGAATAAAAGTACTGTTGCTCAGCAGCTAGCAAAATTGATTTCACTAGCACAAATTCTTTTTAAAATTCACTAGAAATCAGGTTCATTAATGTTTTGCAAATTTTTGCACAGCCTGGAAACCTTCTGCTATCACAATGTTGTGTTGGGCAATACAAATCCCATGCAATAGCTCCTGTAACTTTGCTGACTGGTCCTTCCCTCCTGCAAAATTATGCTCCTAGCTCTGATGTGATGCCCCCAAACCAGCAGAACAGGTGGATATATATTTGGTGTAGAAGGGAAGGAGATGGATCATTTTCCTGTAAGAGGCAAATATTTGCATTTGTTTCTTGACAATTATTTCAGCAATAATTCATCTGGTCAAAACAAAGCTAAAAAATATAAGTGCAGGAAAACACAGCTTTCTGGACTGCCCGTCTGTAGCTAAGCAGCAAAACTTTTCCTGGTTTCAGCAGTGCAAACTCACCCAATTACTGATTGTGAGATAAAATCAGTATAAGACTCTCCTCCACTGACAAAGCCCAAACTCAGAGCACGTGCTTCCCCAAAATGGTATTTTATTTTCTAAACTGAAATTTCTCCCATTTGAAAGAATTTCTCCAGCTTAACGTGACATCACGTTGCTCCCACAATGCTGATTAATACCTTCTTCTGTAGAGTAGGATGGAGAAGGACAATGAGATCCGAGAAAGTGCGGTAGGGCCGTGGTTTCCCAGCCATAGCAGAGGGCAAATAAACTGTTCTTTAGGCAAGTTACCAGAAATCAAAAAAGGGAATGGAGAGACCTGCCTCGGGCACGGTGACAGTACAGGGATGGTCTGAGAAGCATGGGACAGTTAAGCACAGGCCAGAGATCAGAGTTTAAAATAGTTTTGACTCACCTTCTTATCATCTTAATTTTGAGCTTTCCAGAAGCCAGAGGGTCTTACCAGGGATGCCCCAGTGACATCTCAGCACGATCCCTGCTGCACCAGGACCTCCCACGTGCTGCAGCCCCACACCACCACGTTCAGCCTGGACACTTCACCCTGAGCAACCTCCATTCACCACACTTGGTCATCTCAGGAGCAACACCAGCCACTTCACTAAAAAAAACTTGGCTCCTCAAGCCAAGCTGAGTTCATACAGGGTAGGCAGTGGCAGGCATCACATAAACACACAAGTGGCCAAGAGTAGCTTAAGTCCAAAGAGAATTTGAGGTCAGTGCCTGCAACTGGAGTGCTGCTGACAGGCTTATTAGTCAATAAACTCTGTGAGGGGCAAAAACTGTTACCATTCTTCAAAAATTTGGGTCCTAAAAAGCAATGATCATGCTAGGATGATAAGGGGAGAAACGTATCAGGATCTGCTCTTTCCGCCTTGTGTTTGAAGCCTGTATTGCTCACTCTCTTCAGACCCAAAGGTCTAGTTTGGCTTTTCAATTCATAATTCCCTTATATAGATACAGATCATAGAATATCTGAGATCCCCTATCAGAATTTAGTGCTGTTATCTCACTGATGTCTAATAGTTGCGATAACTTGTATATGTTCATCTGTAGGAGATAAAAGCATACAAGCACTTAGCAGTGAGAGACTCTTGGACTTGAGAGCATCTCAACAGCTCTCGGTACTGAAATCTCAGAGCTGGAATTCAAACTAAGGTTTTAAAATACTGAACAACTTTATTATTCTTCTGTTTGTTTCATTAGCAGGAAAATGCAAGTTCTCTCATGTCGAGTTACTGATAACAGAAGCTGGCTAGTGCCGAATGCCCCGCTGAATTCACAGTGGGGCTTGTGGAATGGGATTGTACAGCAACAAATGCCAACTGCTTAATGTCTCACTGAATTATAGATTTTTGGAAGACTGTTTAATAAGAAGGAAAACAGTTAAGGTGGTTTCCACCTAATTTTGCACATGTATAGAAAGCATGGGACTGACACTGACAACCTAACTTAGGAAGATTAAATTACTGTTTCACACCCCTTGTAAATCCAAGTCCTTAATAATACATACATTCCCTCCACTTATATTATGCATTAAGATATAATTATTACTAAAAAAAAATCTGGCAGATCACTTTTTAAAAGACCTAACACTTTTTATTTTTTTATAAACAAATGATTCTTTTCTTCCTCCATGTCTCAAGATTTTTCCTCCAAAGGTGTTAATGCATTTCAAAAGAGGAATGACAGCAGTAGGTTCCTTTGCTTTGTACTTCATTTGTATGTATGATTCTGTGTTTACCATTTAAATTCAAGTAATTTGAATTAGGCTACAGCATGCAGCTTTAAGCAGTTCTGCACTGGTGAAACATGAGGAGGCCCTAGTTTGTTCAGGATTCCATCCATCACTGGGGTGGGAGTCACCTTCTGCCACAGTAGGTATGCTCAGCATGGTGCACAATTAATGCCATGGTGTTCTTCTGGATTTATGCAGCATTGCCTTCTGATGGGTTCCGCTCTCAGCGGCTGAAAAGTTACACCCATTTTATACAAACTCCTGCCGTTTCCACCAGCTCACGATTAAAGCGAACTGTCTGCAAGATTAAGCTCTACAGAAAAGAACAAGTAAAATAAACCAGAGGGCGTCCAGCATCCTGCTAATTATTGTGCTTGTGCATGCGCACACAGTCTGTGTGTGGGTGCATATGTGCATGTATCTCCTTTCTTATTAGCAGCAAGGCCACTACAGGAACTACTTAATAGTAAAGTCATCCAGGATTTCCCTGCTTCATCTGCTAACACTTTTGCTAGATTTTAATCTGTTGGACTGAATTATTCTAGGCAGATTTTCCTGCAGGCTGTACACTTATGGAAATATCCAGTTTCAGACTGTTGGTTTTTCTCTTTTTCTAAGAACAAGTTTAAGGAAAAAATATATATCCTGGCCTCATCTTGGAAGGTTAACAGGTCATTTGCTACTCCTGTGCAAGTCAACCCAAATTCGACCATGTTACATGCCTTTCTGAGGTCACAGTCCAAGCACAGGAAAGCAGTTAAATTGCTCAAAGAGTCTGTGCTTTCAGGGCATGGTTCCCACTGGGGTGCCTCGGCATGGCCCAGCAACTGCTGTCCGAGGCTGCTGCTGCTCGGCTGGAGACAGTAACCAGAGCTGACAGTAGAGCCCCCGCTTGGCTCGCTCTCAGTGGCACTGTGATGAAACTGCCCTCTTCAGCTAGAGCCAAGGTGGGCTGCCCACAGATCACTGGCTGTGGAGGGCGTGACAGATGAGCCTGTGTCTGTCTATGGTGTGTTTGTCTCAAAGAGTTTGGGAGGCACTTTGGGGCTCCAGCACTTTGGGGCTCCAGAGCTTTGGGGCTCCAGCACTTTCCCTATCACCAAGTGTCTGTGATGGCTGCTGCCAAGGCTTTGCTAGCACTGAAACACATAAAGGCTGGGGCTAACTGTATCAGCTTTCCACAAGGGTAATTACCAGAGATCTTTGGTGGCTGAAATTAGTGGCGCCTCTGGACTACAATCTTCCTTCTTTTTATTCCACCTGAAAAATTAAGATAACAATGTCCTTTGATCTTAGAGAGGGAAAACAGAATTCAGTGCTATTTGTGAGTCACCTGAAAACAGTAGCAGTGCCTGCCACCAAAAAACTGCCGATGGAATTAATAATTATGTATCCAGATCACAGCTTGAATAGAGTGCAATACCCAAGACATGGGGCCATGTGCTGAACTATGAAGATAAAACAGAATATTGAAAAGCTTCCCAGCAAGTGATCCTAATCCGTCCCAGCCACCTGTGGGTAAAAAACATGTAGCTGTATGATGGAGCACTCATCGTAATGCGAATAGAACTCAATTAAACGTGCACAGGCAAACTTGATTCTGGTATTTCCTAAATTCTAAGGGCTTGATTTTGTAAACAATCATATCCTTTCAATGTGTATTTTTGAACATGATATATGTATATGTATTGTGTACAAATACAGGTACGAATGCACACTCTGTTCCCTGATTTGGCTTTCACCTCACTCTGGAAAAAAGTATTGCCTACACCTTATAGGAGGGAGGGAAGGAAGGAAGGAAGGAAGGAAGGAAGGAAGGAAGGAAGGAAGGAAGCTCTACTCGCCCTATTAGAGTGAACAGCAGAGTTAGTGATCTCCAGTGCTTTAAACAAAGTAAGGGATTAAAAAGAGTGCTTATTTGCATGCTCAACCTACTTGCAAAGCCAGACATATTACGTGCCTGGACATATACTTACCAACCTGATTATCATAGCAATCTCAAAATCTTGATCACACACTAAATTGGTGCAACTGTCATGAATATCCTTGGGTGCAGAGTTGCTGATGCCAGTAACTTCAAAGTTCAGCACATCTTTAATTTTCATATGCTGAAGACACCAGGGCAATCACTTTCAGCTTTAGAGATAGTTCATCCTGTGCAATTTGAAACCATCTTTAGTGTTTGTAGCACTCCTAAAAAATCCCCAAATTGGGGTGCTTGGTTTAGCTACTTGGAAATTCAGTCTTGGGATACATTCAACTCTTGGTTTTGCTGCAGGGCAGCAGTGGCAGATTAGCCATCTGCATCAGAAATGGCCGGCTATTGTAGCTAAGCCAGAAGCAATACATAGGGGAACAGTTTGAAAGAAGAGTCCAAGTGCAGGGCTCCCCAAATACGTAGCTCCACTGACTGAAAATCAGCAAGACATTCACTATTCAGTCACTCCCACAGCGGCCTTGCTTGGTTTCACAAGTTGCAGAGGAGAGATTTATTCTTGATTTGACCCCACTTCTGTCAGCTCTGCAGAATCTGGTTAACGTGCTGCAAAATATCTCATTAGTGACCACCCCAAACACTGCGTGGACATCCTGGGTCTGCTGCTCACAGGCTGTTTGTGGAAAAGGACACCTATGACATACACCAACCTAAAGTACCACACTTATAGGAACTGAAGAAAATACCATCTCAACATATTTTTTTCTTGCCAGAATTCTCTAACCAGTAATGAAATGGCATTAATGAAAATGTTCCGTAATAAAAATTCAAAGTCATTACTCTAAACACTGTAATGATTTAGGATTACTAAGCAATTTGCACAAATTAATTGGAGGCAATAAGTTAAATGCAGTTTTCTACTATTGAATCAAGCCAAGCCTTTGGGTCAGAAAGAATTCACAATACTTGTAGCAAATACATCCCTGCCTTGCAGTCCTGATGTTCTCTCCAGCACTAAAATGTCCAGGATTTGAAGCACAAGTGACACAGCAGTGCTGGACTAGTGTACTTGTAATAGTGCAAATAACTGCCTAGGTAGTTTGTCCAAAGTTTTCCAGTGAAACCTACAATCCAATATGTTTGTGTAAAATCCTAAAGCCACCTTCATTATTAGGAAGGAAAAAAAAAAAAGGAAGTAGCTTTTCTTTCGGACAGGATGTAAAGCTTACCTAGTAAACACCAGTGAGGATTTATCACCTAAATGAGTTCTCCCCGTGGTGAACTTCTCAATGACCTGCCTGTCAATACTAATGAAATCAACCCACCTTGCTTGTTTCAAGCACTGCCTTTAAACTCCTAATTGGGTCCTGTACTATGCCTGACCAGTCAAAGCTCACATCTCTTAACGTGTTTAGACTTTCTCAAACTTTGAAAAAGAGTTCAGTAGCTACCTCTAAAATTGGTGAGGGCAATAAAGTTGAAAAAAAAATATAAAAATAAATCTCCCTACTTTATCTGCCTGAAAAAATTCTTGGTATACCTGACATAAATGCCACAGATATTTCAAAGGTGAAATACAGACAATTCATTGCAAGATTCCTTATCAGAAAGCTCATATTCCACGCCAAAATAATGAAAAAATTTTAAACTTAAGTAATAAAAGTGGGCAGTGACAACACCTACAAATCAAGAATATTTTCTCAAGCAGACAGCTTCTGATTAAGGTAGAGATTACACTAGTTTCTGGCTTCACTTATTCTACCTAAGTATAAATATAATACGAGGGTATATTTTTACAGTTATTTGGGTCTATAATTGACATCCCCTTCAGCAAAGGTTTAATTCATCAGAAGAAAATGAAAATACTCTAATGGTGATATGGATTGCTTGAAATATAATGATTTTTCCAAGTTGCCGAACTCCTTATTCCATTTGTTGCTGTTACAAAAGCATGTATAACGTGAATTAGAGAAAGAAAAGGAAGCTTGTATTCACATCTGGACTTCTAACTGTTACCATTTAAAAGGGCTGTGAGGTTCCCATAGGTACAACTCATTCTTTTGTGACCAGTGCATTTAGCAGTTTATTCATCTTGGGGAGAGTTTATTTGTTATTTTGCAGGCCAGACTGCACTGGAACTTTGTAGGTTGCTGTTCTCAGCGGAGTTTGATCTCCTGCTGTCTCTCTTCATCACCTTTCTCCTTTTGTAGATTCCCCTGCCACTCTCCTGCTTGTATCTCTGAACAGTGGGCATGCTTTTCATTTTAAAAATTACTCCTACTGTGAGCTCACTTAATGGGATTGAACATTCGTGATTTTTCTCTTCAGTGGGTCTTTCAGCTTTTGATGAAAGAGTTCAGGTGTGTCCTGGTCATTGCTGCTTCTCTCCAAAATGAACTTCATTTATCCTTTTTTTCCCTGCTGCCTCCTTGTCTCATTGGTTTGGAAAAAGCCAATGTTTCTGGTAGGCTGTACATGCAGATACTTTTTAATTCTCACTCTCCGCCCAGGAGATCTGCACACACACACACTGTTCATGGCAAATACCTGCTGGGCCTGTTAGCCAGCAGCACTGAGACATTGGGGGTCCTGTGCAGTGAAGAATTTCCAGGCTTAGGACTATCATGGAGACACAGACGACACTAGTTTTTGGGTTCCTCACCACAGCACCTGGGTGCTCCCTCTGCAAGGGAGCTTGCTTCTGACAGGCCCTATGGTGCCACTTCTGGCCAGGTGTTGCGTTGTAGCCCCTCTGCACAAATTTACTTTGATGCCCTAAAGAAGCATCACTGCTGGTCTTAAGAAGCAGTATCACTTCTCAAATGACAGCTTGTGGCTATTCTTCATTGCACTATATCAGGCAGTTAAAGCAGGCAAAATTGCTGTTGTCTTTTCTACCTATTGAACCTACCACTCAGTGCCACACTGGTGGTAACTACAGCCTGGTAGAGCACCTTAGTTATCTGTGACTAATTTTTATTCTCCTCTTTTGGTCCTTCCTTCATTCACTGTAAATGAATGCTCCTTAGTCAGTGCTCAGCTGTTCATTCTCAGCCTAACATGCTTGCACAGGATGAAGTGCTTGATGCACTGCATCTCTCAAAATAAATATTTGAGCCTTGGAGCAGAGATATTATCCTTTCACCCCAGCTTTTACTTATTCCATGACAATGCTAATCCCATGGGGGTATTGCAGCATTCTTTAAAATGCATAAATGTGGGTTTCATTTCAGATCTTTCAAAGTCAGGAACATGCTCCTGGGAAAGCAAAGGTCTCACAGTGAGTGCAGTGCACAGGGATCACTGTGATTAGGCAAGTTTCATTCCTGGGTATTGAGAGCTCTGGACTGTAATGTCCAAGTTCTAAATAGGAAATTAAAATTACAGTAGCAGTACGCCAAGTGGAATTCTTTAATTCTCTTAGATATCCTCCTACTGTACCTGTGCATTTATCTTCTTTACAAAAAAAAATATTTTCTAACAATTAGGAAGGTGAAGTAAAATTAGAATGTGGGAAATGAAGGATAACAGAAGAAATCTCAAATAACAGTTCCTTCCTTTTCATCCTCATGGAGTGATGTGCTCTGTCAGGATGAAGGTGAGAGATTGTTACTGCCCTTGTTTGTACGAACATAGGTAGAATAGTGTGGGTAGAGCCCTCTTCCACAGCCATAGAGAGATGTGAGTTCAGGGCTTTCTGCCCATGCGTAGAAAACACCTTTCCTAAATAACGTTCTTTATGGGAAGAGAGTCAACAGCTACATTATCAAGCACCTCACAGTACAGTGCAAAGAAATAAACTTGGAACTGTGAATTATATGTTACTTGTCGCCTCCAGGCCATATATTCAGACAGTTCTTTACCTTATCCATTGGTTTCTGAAAGGTCAAAATTAAAGTTGGATGTTTCCACCCCCTTAACAATAATATTAGAAATTTTGGTGTGATTTAAGGGCATCTAGCCCTGCTCTCTGCAGGCCCAGGGTGCAAAATTACAATATTTTGTCTTTTGTATGCCAATTACATTAAAAGTAATATTGGTGTAGTGGCACTATTTTTGAAACCCTCTACTAGAAGGGCTTGAGACCACAGACTTCATTATCAGGCTTTTACATTACCCAGGAGAAAGTAACGACAAATATAAAGGTATGAGTTGTAATGTGGACAAGCTCAGAAGAGGAAAACCCTCAACGCTTCATTGCATTCTCAGCTGCTGACTTTAAACAGCACCCATTTTAAGTGATCACTCCCTGGGGCTCTGTGGACTGTGGGAGTAAGAAAGATGTCTGAGGATACACACTTCAGAGAAATAGCAAGGAGGCCTTTGAGACCACAAATATAATGAGCTGAACTCACATGTGTGACACTGGTACAACCTCCTTGGATCTCAACACCTGGCACAAGGTCACAGGAAGCGAAGAGTTGCACTTTGCATGTTAGCACTGAAATTTGTTGCTCCAAAAGGAAATTGTGAGAAGTGATGATGACAAGGTATAAAGCTTATTTTGAAAAGAGAGGGATTTTTGAAATCTAGGCTAGAGGTTATGACAAATGAGAGTGATATCAAGATTTAATAGCTGTAGAAAGATAAGAAAAGCTGAAGATGTGATAAAAGAAGAGACTTGTACAGTAGGAAGCTGACTGCTAGCATAGTACCACATGAGGAAGGTAAGAATACTTTACAGCACAATTAAAGTTACAGAGGATAAGGGAAAAGTAGCTTAATGTTCCTCAAGTCAAAGCTAAAGATGGTGTACATGATCAGAAATTACACCCTTCCTTCTTGGAAACAAGATTTAGTGGAGATTTTTAATAAGGCTGCTCTGTAACATTCTGCTAAAATAAGCATAGAAGAATCAGGTTGTCCTGGTTTTTTTCAGAGGTGCTCTTGTCTTTTTACAGAAAAGCTTTCCTTGTCCTTCCACAAATTGTTATTGTCTGTCATTGGACACTACCATTTAAAAAGCAGCATGTTTCTCTTAAGTGCTTTTTGTTCGCAGAGCACCTTGAACCTAAAAGAAACAGAGGCCTTTAGAAAGCTAATGGGAGTTTAAGGAGAAGAGAAGGCTCTGGTTTTCTAGTTTCTCTCCACTCCCTTTTAAGCTACCTTTAATAAAATATCATGTGGAATTGCTCACAGTAATGTACACATACAGGACCTTGGCTGAGCAATGCTTCTCGTCTTTTGTTTCTCATGTTTGTGACACACCCCTTTACTTTTGTTTCAGAAAGCTGAGAGGCAAAAGCAAGACTTTCTGTAACAACACAGTAAAGACAGAACGTGAAAAGCTGTACAACAGATTCAGAATAGGCAGTCAACTGATGACTGTTCCATTCCTGGATTTATGCTGAAATATGAGGGAGAGTGCCAATGCATTTGTTGAATGCATAAAATCTATGAGGCTGTCTGTCAGGTGGGAATCAGTCAGGAAGCCTGGAGCAAGGATACCCATAATTATGCCGTCAAAAACCTTGCAATAAGCAGCAGAATATTTTATTTGCCGTCAATCCTACAAAAAGTCTTTTATAATATCTGTGTCAGCAGATTCCAGGTCCCAAGAGGTGCCACATTTTGAAAGCAGCAGAGAACTCAGTAAGGGTTTGTGTCGTGTTTGCCAAGCACATACTGTGGAAAACCTCACTGGCTTAATGAAGTTATAGAAGGCAAAGGACATTTCAGTTTTGCCTGTGTTTGAGGCATTGTTTCTCAAGATGAGTTGGACTTTCATGATGATGCTCATTTAATTTTCACTTTTAGTAATTCCTGTTATGTATTAGTTGTACTTCAACAGCAGCTCAGCTCTTTGAACAGCCCCCTCTCATCCTAG
Organism: Rhagologus leucostigma; assembly: GCA_013397725.1. NCBI lineage: Eukaryota > Metazoa > Chordata > Aves > Passeriformes > Rhagologus > Rhagologus leucostigma. The sequence continues at coordinate 2,422,939 of VZTD01001533.1, forward strand.
TGCTCTTCAGTGTGCAAATGCCTAAGAAAAGTCACCTCCCTTTATGTGTTAAGCTGACACATAAATCCTGGGAAAGGATGTGCTGGTGGGCACTGCATCATACAGTCATTTCCACCAGCAGAAACCCACACCAAAACTTCCACACAGGGATGCTGTCAGTGTTTACAAGCTAAGGCTCTTTCCATGAGCTGCAACACCATGGCATACCTACATCACCTCTCAGTACAAGCTGGCTCCTATCTGATGAGTGTACATCCTTGTCACGTCCTTCTGCACATCCAGTTCAGGAACTAGCCTGAAGGAAGCCAGTACATCAAAATTAGCCATGCCTACTAAGAGGCTTTACCAGAATAGAGTGTTCTAACATAGCCAGGAAGTTCAGTTACCAATGCTATTTACTGGAACGTTGCTTTTGGCACGCAAGACAGTTGTTGCTCCTTCTCTATCTGATATTATGTGGTGCACCCATGTTAGTAAATAGGGATCATTCTCCAGCCCTGAGATCCACTGGCACAGCACCGCTCTCATTTCTATGGCTACATTTCTTTGCAAAATGGTGGGTCACCTCTGACCTGCAGTCAGGCAGGTCCTCAGCCTGTGCTGGCCCTTGGGCTGTGTCTGAAAGCTGGAAGGGATGCTAACTGACATAGGTCAAAACCATGTCAAGGACCTTGTGATGTAAACTCCAGTATGGGTAATCCCAGGTCAACATGCAGACTCATGCCCTGGCCTGGTTCAATGCCACAGAAAAAACCATATAATATCAGCATGTTAAAAATCTAAACTTTTCATTTTGGTGACTGTAAATATAAGTATCCTACCTTATCTCAAAGAAGTTGGAAAACACAGCTCACCATTTGCATTCTGAGTACTCATATCTCTTAATTTATTTCTCCTGCCTTGATAAACCACTCTGAGGTCAATAGTATCTAATTCAGCTAAACTGTGTCATAAAACCTCTCTTATGAAAATTTGTAGTTACGATGTAATTATCTTAATATTGTCTCTGATGAGTCTCTTTCATAGATAGAGGTTTTGATTGACTGTATCTGTGCCTAAAAAGAAAAAAAACATAGCCATGCCTTGCTGAAGCTTTTTTGCTGACTGTTTCATATGATGCCTGCTCTACTGGAGCTCTGTAAGTGGTATGTGAAGCAAAAGATTCTGCTTGTCAGCCTGCTTCACAGATCCACTGAAAATAAACACATCAGACACTGAGCTGAGCTAATGGCACACTTGCTTGTGGTTGCTCATTTTTGTTTCAGGTTAATGTTGTGCCCCTGCATGTACCATCTGGAGAGGGGAAAAAGATTAAATCAAAAATAAAAATAGCTGGTTTAGACTTAAGTTTTTCTCTTGTACTATGAATTGCAGGAAGGGAAAATGAAAGAGTGTCATTTGCTGTGACCATTGAATAGAATAAGAGCAGTGAATGCCAGCAGGTCTGCTTCTCACCCATGAATCCAGCGCTTCATTTGTCTGGGGGAAAAAGCTCTGCACACCTTTCCACTGAACCTCAGCAGTGCTTCTCAGCATAAACAATAGCTCATATTGTTGAGGAGGCTTATCGAGAAAGTTATGTCAGTAATGATGGGGATTTTCAGCTGGCATTCTCTGGGATTTGTGAAGCATTTGCTGCCGGTAAGTGTGCTGATAAGCTGCTCGCTGATTAGAATATTCTATCTGCAGTGCAATCGGGCTTCTGTTTCCCTGACATGTCTCCTCTGTGTCTTAAAAATACCAGAAGCACATCAACAGCTTATCACAAGAAGCTATATGAATTCAGAACATGATTCTTTCGCAAGATCATTCAGGTTAGGTGTCAGCACAGACTGAAAAAACAAGGCACTAGCAAAAGGTGAACATAACAAGCATATCTCATAATCTTTCGGTTGTTATAGCCCTCATTCTCTCATTCCTGCACTTTTTGAATATTTGTAGCCTTCGCTATCCTGGTGTCTGCTTTCGACTGCAGACTCCTCAGGGCAAGTGTGCCTTCGTGTCAGTAGTACACTCTACCCACTAATGGCACTGCACAGGCAGTAATGAGCAAGCTCATCACAAGCAGCCGCAAATCCAAATATCAGCAACAGTCTGGATGCTCTGCTCTATATCGAGATGCTTAAAACAGGATCACCTGATAGCTTATCTGAATAATCACACAAGGCACCTGTATGTTTAACAAGTCTAATGCAAATCCAACAGCAGTCACGCAGGAGACTTTCCCATCCCCATCATGGTGTCTAATGAGAGAAGAGTCATAAAGGACTGCAGTGATGACTCCCACATGGAAAGCTGACATGCCTAAAACAATCAGCACTATCTGGGTTCACTGAAACATTGCAGTGGACACTGTGGGCTCTTGAAAACTTCACTTCTTCTCTTAGTAGATGTTGGAGAAGGCCAAGGAGAAATAGATGTGCACATCGACACACATCTGGCACTTGTCAACCTTGTTTACAGTTGCAAATATAAAATGTCAGCCGTGTTGAAGCCCTCATCTCAGGAGCTGATAGCTGCCCACTGTTAGGGCTTTCACTCCTTTTTTTATTAAAAGCTCTTAAAATTGGTAGAATTTTGCTTCAGAATTGAAACTGTTGTAATATCTTCGTAGTGTCTAGTGACTGAGGTTTCCTGTGTTGTCTTAACAGCAAATGTCTTCTCTGCATTTGCCATGTGTGTGTACAGAAAAACAGACTGACTCAGCCAGATAGCTATGGTTTCAGTTTTATCTGCTGTACTTTATCTGCTATATTTATATTTTAAATAATTTATGTAATTTTTGATATATCCAAATTCTCTGAAGTCTGCAGGGTGAGAATTCACCTCACTATCTACCGCTGAGAGTGCTGAAGTCCTAATTCAGATACCTGGAGTAGCCATGGGTTATGCTGTAACTGAAATAATTTCAGATCAGTTCCCTCTTTGTCTTTTCCTTCAAGCAGAGAGACCTTGGGCCAATACAGAAGCAGTGAAGAGGATTTCCCGTGCCAGACCAGGAGGGACAGCCACTATGTTGCAACAATCTGGAGTGAGTTCCCTTCTCTTCCCAGCCCTTGTGCAGAGCTCTGATGAGTGAGCTGCCCTGCGGGCCGCCTCCAGCCAGGATATGAGGAACACAAAGGAAGAGACACCCTGATATAAGGGGCCCACAGCTAGAGGAAGAAAGAGCCTATTTCTGTCTCAGTATAAACTAAATTTTTTTTGTATTTTTGTTATGGAAACATCTCTGATGCTGGCAGTCGCACCCACACCACCTGAGCTAAGCCTGAGATCCCTTCATGGCTCCAGTGACCGATGGGTGCCCTGCTTGACTCCCTCTACTCACCACACTCACAGTCAGACCAGGTTTCCTTACCGGTTAGATGCCAGGTTTCCCAGAACAGTCTCAGAAACCCCAGTCCTTAAAATAATTTACTCATGGTGCAACAGCAGTATAAGCTCGAGCTGGTGCCTCTGTGAAGGGACCCCGAACATGGGAAACCCCGGGCTTTTATACCCTTACAGTCTGTGTGAGTGAGTCTGGGGTCTTCCAGCCGAGTCCTCAGCTCCTGCCATGTCTCTGACTGTTTGGTCCCCTGGCTGGGCCACAGGTCCCTCGTGCCTTTTGTTGTGCAAAGGGTTGGCACCAGTTTACGGCCCCTTACGTGGGGTCCAAGCCACCCAGAGCTCAATCTGAAGCTCAAACTGCAGCTGCACCCTGAGCTACCTGCACTAAATGTATTCTTCAACATTTTTTTTCCCTCAGACTGCTCAGGCCAAAATTTCCGTGAATTGCAATACAGATTTCTGTCGTATAAAATATTCAGGGTCTGATCCATCACTGTTTGTGTGTCTGTTAGAGCACTTGTGCAGGAAAAACATTCAACATAGCGCCTCAAACCCACTTTTAAAATATTGGTTCTGTTTTTGAAAAACTTTTAAATAGCTCCATTCTAGTGCCATGGAGATAAAAACCTTTCAAGAAGTTTTTTTTCTCTGTGAAAAACTTTGTTTCACTTAGCTAAGAAGACCTTAGGGCCCCATGTATTTATTAGTGTATTTATTAATGGCAAGCACCTGTACCTGCAGCAGAGCTATAACAACAGCACTGATATACCCTGAAGCAATTTAGCACAGCCAAAGTAGGGTGGGGGAGGACATGTCATCTCTGATTGATATGCAGACTTTTTTTGTGGGAATGAAACTAGGACACCTAGACTGCACAAGGAACTTTACGTACTCAGATTTGCTCCCTCTGATAAACATTTTCACCTACACAGTGGCTATAAGAAGAGTTTGAGCTGTTCTCTATGTGCTTTTCTCATTTCGCCTGAGGTCTGGAAATATCTGTGGAACAACTGAGGGGGATTGACCTAGGTATAAATGGAATTCCTAACCATCAAACCCTTTCTTCTTCCCTCTGTTTTTAGTTGTAAGATCAAGGTCATCTATCCATTTATAAGTTACCCCTACATTTAAACAAAAAGTACTTTTCCAGAAAGCAGAGGGCTAAGTCCACACTAGTGCTGACGTGCTGCTTCCAAAATGCAGGTATTTGTAAGCCCTGCTCCTTTTACTCCAAAGCACCTGCAGGCTGTGTATTTTATAGTTCAAACATCACCTTTTTCTGGTCCAGTATCTGACTCTGACTCATCCAGAGAAATCCTCTCTCCCAGCCTCAGTGAGTGGCTCGACCCTGACTCAGACAGGGGCACAGTTGGGACCCCCCAGAATAGGGGCTGTGCTCTTCTGCAGGGCTTGCTGCAGTGGAGGTACCCCAGGGTGCTTTTTCTACCAGGGATTCAACTGAGTTGTTGCTATCGTTCACCTGTACCAGAAGGGATTAACCCCTTGCACTGCCTGACAGGCACGAGGATGCCCTAACCCTGGAAGTTTGGACTGTCTCCCAAACTGGGTTTGGACTAACTCTGCTCTGGGCAAGTTGTGTTCTGTACAGAATAATCAAACACTTCTTGGGAATGGGAGAGGGAAAGGTGTAACTGGATGCTCTCTTCATGTGATTCAGCTCTTCTTTGAAAGCAGAAAATATGTGGTCTGAGATCCCAGTTATCTATGAAGTATTTAATAGTCAGTACCCAAGAAGAGCTTGGGAGCAAGGTACCCAGAGCATCCTGCTGTTCAGAAACTTCAGTGTGCTTTTCACATTAGCCTATCTCCAGAAAGAATGCAGAATGCATGGAGAGTTCCTGAAGGCTTCCAAGGGACAAACATTCTTTAAACATGTGCACTATTTGGTAGTGTTAGCTGTTGCCTATCTTCATCTTCTTGCAGTAGGGAAGAGAGACAGAGAGCCTTCTTGGACTCCACCTCAAGGCAGGCACATCTTTCCATGTGCTGGACAGGGAGTCTAGCACGGATGCTGGGAACGCAGCAAGGAGGCTAGGAACAAGGCTGTGATCCCCAAGCACACTTTCTGGCACCAGAAGCACTTCTTAAAGGGTTTTGAAAGCCTGTCAACGTTATGCCCATTTTATAAATGCTGGATAACATTTTTATGTTCCATTTTTCCTGTCTATATGAGGTGATTATTTCTAGACCCACATGACCATCAGTATATACTGACAGATTAATATTCATGCAAATTGCATTCAACAAGGCAGTTACCTGAGCTCTGCAACATCACCATGCACACAGCAATCATTTTTAAAGAATAAAGGGCTTTCAGCTTGAATCCCATTGAATCAGAACCACTTGTCTACAAAAATGGATACTATCTTTCAGGAAACATAATTGCACTTGCAAAACTAGTTACAAAAAATTAGAGCTGGGTTTTTGACAATGACCACACGAATTTAGCTCTTGTTTTGTGAATTGTTGGCAAACTGCATCAAATTTTTTTCACCTCAATGCAATTCACTGATAGAATCTATTTGTCATATAATTCAAGCATATATTCTTGATTTATAGTTTGTTCAGAGAAATTTATGGCAGCATTCAACATTCTTTGTTGAGCTGTATTGGTTAATATTGATTGATAGTGCATATCAGATGATAGTTTTCTGTTCCCTGATTAGATGACATTCTTATAGGTTTTCCAATGCCAGTTCTAATGCTTTTTAATCCCAAAATTACTTTTGATGAGAATGCTCTTGTAATCATTCAAAATGTCACTTGTTTTCCACCTATCACTCTTACCACCTAACATGTATCATAGAGTATTCAAACAAGGAAAATTTTAGAAAGTAAGCAAGTATATCTGAAACAAATTCTAATGGAATATTAATTTTTCACCTCCAAAAAGAAGCCCAAACTTATTCACATTGTTGCATACACATTCTTAAGCTGTAACGTTTCTGAACTGGGGATTTAATAAGTCTCAAAAAAATCCCCGTGGGGGGATCAATTTCCTCTCCAAGAAAGAAGTATTTTTAAGAGAACTATTCCTGAGCGTACAGAGGCTTAAACAAATCAGCGCCCCGCAGTTTTCACCCTAGAGGCAGGGAGCAGGGTGTGAGGACTCCCTGTATCTCAAACGCCCTATCCAACTCTACACTGGGAGGGTGAGGGAATTCTGCCTCTGGGCTGGATGCAGGTCGAACACGCGTGTTTGTGGTGCTTTAGCACAGCTGAAGCGTCAGAGTCGGAGCGGAGTCACGCAGGGAGCCAGGGCACCTGCGGCTCTGCTTCCTGGCCGGCCGCGCGCTGCGGGCCGGGGGGGGACGGGACGGGGCGGTGCGGTGAGGGACGTGGCGGTGCGGGGCGCTG